>JAOUZG010030158.1:0-10745 GCA_026289955.1 Argiope argentata
CTGCGAACCCTTCCTTTTGTAGTTCCTCTTTAATTTCCTCAATAGGCTTGCAGGAGGGAAGTCCTCGAAGAACGATCTTTATGGGCCTATCCGTCTTAAGCACAAAGGTTTTAAAATCAGCACCCTGAGCTTCGAGGACATGGGAAAGGTTCCGGTGCTCGTCCTCTGTATCTACCGTTAACTTTAAAAATTTATTGCTCATAACTGATCTTAAGGAAGGAGCCTCTAATTTTAAGATGTTCAGCATGACTTTAAAATCTGCCCTAGGTGTAACGAAGAAGGGCGGTACTCTCCTTCGTTTTGGTGCAGGCGATGGATCGGCAACGACCTCGTCGTCTAGTACAACCTCTTCTACTCCTTCAGGAACTTCATTAATTTTTATCATATTATTATCATTAACTTCATTATCAATTTTTAAATTTTTTACTTTTCTGACAAGGTGGGCTGCCGGAGCAATAAAGCCGTCCTCGTCCGCTACTCTTTTCTTTTTTTCTTTTACAGGACTGCCTTTCGGTGAAGACCTGTTTCTGCTATTTAGTTCTTTTATTTGGTCTACATTTGACAATCTCCTTCTAGGAGTATTTTTAGGTCCATTTCTATCTTTTACAGCATTATTTTTAGAATTTTCCACATTTTTAACATTTTTTGTCTTGTCATTAATTTTTTCATTTGACACATTTTCCGAGGTTGTGCTAGGTTTACTTTTTTCATGCATTACTTTATTACAAATTAAATTAAGTGCTCTCACATTTGGAGGCAGTTTAAAAAGGGGAATTCCTAACCTAAGAATCAAGGTGTTCAAGGAACTGCTCACCTGGGCAATCTCTTTTTTCATTTGCTCCATGTCCGATTCCGACTTTGCTGCCCCCATAGCTTGTGACCAGTTTGCCAGCGTCTCTTTTAAAGTGAAGGCTTGGGTGACCTCCAGAGTGTGCTCCGCCAGGAATTTATCCGTAATGATGATGGATGCTGGAGATCTTGGCCTCGGTTCTTTTGATGGCGGGCTTGGTGGCCTCACTTGGTCGTTGGCTTCTTCAGGCGTCTTGCCTTTGGTAACGTTCCCTCCGGAAACTTCAAATGGCTGAGTCTCCATGAGCTCGTCTTCTGATGATGTTGCTGATTCACAGGAATCCTCCCTTCCGCGTGGATCCTGAAAAGGACTAGTCGGGTGATCGCCTGCCTTCTTCTTCTGCTTCCTCTCCTTCTCTTTCTTGATCCGCATCAGATCCTCCATCTTATCAACACCCCTCGAAAGCAGCCCAGGCTCCGCCGAAAGCTGAGCTTCGCAAAAAGACGTCCTTTCCATACCAAGGTATCACCATTCCGAAATCCAAAGTATCAAGAGTGTGCCGAGAGTATGAAATTTCAGGCATCCCATCCCATCATGGACAGCGCAGTGGGCGACCACCTGCGCTTAACTACCGAGACCGCCGACGTCTGTGTAAAATGATCAATGCTATAGACACGCAACACTTCGTCAAATAACTGCAGGAATCAATGTGGGATGTACGAGGGACGTGTCCGATAGGACTGTGCGGCGAAATTTGTCTTCCTTAGTCTATGACAGCAGAAGACCGACTCGAGTGCCTTTATTACTGACTGCACGACATCGCCTGCAGTGACTCTCCTGGGCTCGTGAGCATATCGACTGGTCCCTAGACCAGTGGAAAACCGTGGCACGGTCAGATGAGTCACGATTTCTGTTGTTACGAGCTGATGGTAGAGTTCGAGTGTGGCGCAGACCCCACGAAGTCATGGACCCAAACTGTCAGCAAGGCACTGTTCAAGCTGGTGGTAGCTGCATAATGGTGTGGGCTGTTTTTACATGGCATGGACTCGGTCCTCTGGCGCAACTGAACCGATCATTGACTGGAAATGGTTATGTTCAGCTGCTTGCAGATTACTTGCAGCCGTTCATGGACTTCACGTACCCACACAACGATGGGATTTTCATGGATGACAATGCGCCATGTCACCGGGCCAGAGCTGTTCGCGATTGGTTTGAAGAACATTCCGGACAATTCCAGCGCATGATCTGGCCACCTATATCGCCCGATATGAATCCCATCGAGCATTTATGGGACATCATCGAAAGGTCCGTTCGTGCCCAGACTCCTGCACCATCCACACTTTCACAATTATGGACGTCTATACAGATAGCATGGCTCAATATTCCTGCAGAGGACTTCCAACGACTTGTGGACTCCATGACACGTCGAGTTGTTGCACTTCGCCGGGCAAAAGGAGGACCGACAAGATATTAACAGTCATCCCATGACTTTTGTAACTTCAGTGTATGTATATATATATATATATATATATATATATATATATATATATATATATTTCAAAGTAAATAAATAATTTATCATGATAGCAGTGCTCTTCACTTAAGTAACATTTATTTATTTATTTATTTTACAATATCTTAAAGTTAGGGAAAAAAGATCATGCAAAATACAAAAAGACAGAAATAAAATATTTCACTTGATTCATTTTCTGACTATATTGTAGTATAAAGTATTTCTGAATTATGTTTTTTTATTAGTAGTATTAAAACAAAAGGTAAAATTTATTATCATAACAGAAAAGTCGTAATCGATTCCTACATTTTTTCAATAAAAATCTTTTCCAATTAAAACTACCTAAAATCTCCAATATAAATAAATGGCAACGCCTTCCTCCATCTCCATCCACCTAAAAAAAAATCCCACTCTTTCTCTTTCCAAGAACTGAAAAATTTTATCGCTACCTCCCTTAACCCTCTCGATGTCAGCCGGGCGGTTTCGGGAATTTTGGAAATTTACCCCAAACCTCCAAGTCGGTCGGTTTGAGGCGTTTGCTTGCGTTTTAGGGGAGGTGGGTTTTATAATCGGCTACTGTGTTAAGAGTGCCATATACAGAGAAAGAAACCCGATGTCGACAAAAGCGCCTCCTATCGGTGGTGGTGGGGAGATAGGGAGGTGACTAAGCTAACGAAAGAAGAAGCTTAAAAGGTTTGATTGACAAGCCGAATAACACCCAACAAGAAAAGATTCCCCGTCCCCAGGAGATACTGCTGTGTGAGAGAATTACATTCAGAAGGTCATTTGACTCAGCAAACCAACCCCAATAAAACAATAAAATTCCCGTACTCATTGTAGAGGTCTTGAGACAACACGAGAAAGGGGGTCGTGAACCCCCCAAAACTTGTTTGGACAAGTTACTCTTTGAACTAGATATTTTAGATTTTCTCTGCATGCACAGAAAATCGTACGGAGGGCAGCGGGAATGTTAGACGGAATCTTAGAGCATAATATTCATCACTGATTAATTTTTGAAACACTTCGATTTCGGGGCATTTGATTGCTTTTCATAATTCTGTTAATAATACAGAATCCTATAATTAAGAAAGAGTAATTGAATACTTTAATATCAACAGAATTTTGTTTGACAAGACTTTATTTTTAATAATAATTACGTTTATTAACTTTTCGATCCAAGAGGATGGGCAAAATCTACCTGTCTACGAAAATGTAAGACTTTGGACTAATCTCCAAAGAATGGGTCCAATTCTTTATCTCAATAGTCTTAGTACTAATAGCGAATTTTAATAAAATGTCCCTTTTTTAAAAAAATTTTTATAAATACATTATTTTCTTAAAAAATATTAAATAGGCTTAAATGAGAAAGGAAACGGACAAAATTTAGTTGAATGTTTAAACTTATGCAACATTGCCTAGTGATAATGCGTAGCTAGGATGTTCCTAATTTCTACCTGATTTTCTCAAAAAGCAGAATATTTTAAATATTAATTAAATGGCTCCTTTGTACCATATTAAAAAGAAAAGATAAATATAGTGTTTTGGAAAAATGTTCCTCAGCCTTTCTAAACGTGAAAAATAACCACGTTTAACTTAACTTAATTTAATGTACATAAATTAACTTAATTTAATGTACATAAATTGGAAGGGAAAATAATGAATTAAATTGTAAAATGCACATATTAGATAGAATGTCTCTTGGTTTTGGAAATATTTAAACCATTAATTGTGCGATTATTTTTAAATTTATTTTGCTTTAATTATTTATTGGATTTTTAAAGTACAACCATTCATCTGCTTAGCCAAGATTCTATTTTTTGTATTAGAGTCTGGAATATTTCAAACTGAAAATTCGTCTAAGATATGTGTAATGACTCGAGCTTTCTACACTTCTTTAAAAAAGGCACATACTCAAATAAAATGCAGCACTCAGACTTTTCTTTAAATATCTATTCTAAATCATCTAAGCAAAATCCGAAGACACCCTTCTCCGTCCGCTACACAAGCTCTTCTCTCCTCTCCTTATAAAAACAAAACAACAACAACCCCAAAAGGGGTGGCGAACCTCGCCAATCGTTTCTGCAGGCGTCGCCAATGGTAGCCAAACATCACACCTTTCCCCCAAGATAATGATTAATCTTAACTTAATTGTTATCTGAAATTAAAAAAATTTGTCTACCATTGTGACGGTCTGCCGAAACGTTACAATATGCAAATATACAACATTTAAATCCACAATCAAATTTTCAAAAAAATTAAGCATGCAAAATTACCAAATAGAAATACAGTAAAATATTTATACATATATTAAAATTATAAATGAAAGTTCTATTTACATTCTTCAGATGGGCAGTCTAGATAACGCATCTGCATTCACCAGTCTGCTTCCTGGGCAATGTTCTATATCTAGATGATATCTCTGTAGAGCTAGAGTCCATCTTTGTAACTTAGATGACTGCGGAGCATTCTTAACGATGTAAGTCAGAGGATTGTGATCACTGATGATCCTAATAGACGCTCCAAAAATCCATGCTTCGAATTTCTTCAACGCCCATATTATTGCATAAGCCTCCCTCTCTATCGTTGGCCATTGAGTTTGGGCTTGAGTCAATTTCTGGCTCGCATAGCAGATAGGATACTGCTTTCCGTTGTAACTCTGTGATAAACATGCTCCAATACCTATTTGAGATGCATCCGTGTGAATAAGGAAAGGCTGTTTCAACGATGGCGTATGAAGTTCTGTGGTTTTTGACAATTTATCTTTCAGCTCTTGAAAGGATTCCTGATGCACTTCTTTCCAGTCAATGATTTCCGGTGCTCGTTTCTTCGTCAATTCTGTAAGGGGATGAGCAGTTTCGGCATAATTTGGAATGTAATCTCTGTAATAGTTCATCAATCCAAGTGCACTTTTCAGTTGAGTTTTTGTTCTTGGTACTTCCAACTCTTGTATCTCTCTTGTCTTTTCTGGATCCGGTTGATGCTTTCCAGAGCCTATTATGTGTCCAATATATCTGATTTGAGCTCTCGCAAATGAACATTTCTTCGAGTTTATAGCGAAACCAAATTTATCTAATTTCGTAAATATACAATCCAGATGTTGTAGATGAGCTTCAAAATCAGGAGAAAACATTGCAATATCATCAATATATGCTCTTGCGAATTCACTACAATCTTTTAAAATATTATTTATGACTCTTTGAAATGTGGATGCAGAATTTTTAAGTCCAAACGGTAAAACATTGAACCGATATTGAGCTCTATGAGTTTTAAAAGATGTATAGTCTTTACTTTGTTCTTCCATTGGAATAGCCCAGTATACCTTTAATAGATCCAAGGTTGTGATGATGTTCGCTTTACCTATACTATACACTAAGTCGATAGCATTTTCCATAGGAAAATCATCTGGTTTCGTAACAGCATTCAGTGTTCGATAATCTACACAAAGTCTCAAACTCCTATCCTTCTTACTAACGCACACTACTGGATGTGCTATGTCGGCGTCGCTCTCTTCTATTAATCCTGCTTCCAATAATTCTTCCACCTGTTCATCAACTTTTTTCTTCAAAGCCTCCGGTATTCGATAAATATACGGCTTTTTCCTTTCCATATTTGGTACCAAGTGAATTTTATGTTCTCCAACTTTTGCTTTTTTGAGTTTTCCAGTAAACAATCCTTGGTGTTTTTTAATTAGCGCTTTTATCTGTCTTCTCTGTTGTTCATTTAAATGCTCCAAATCAATCTCACTAATTTCACTTTTCTTCAAAGGCACAGAATAATCTTTCTCAGGAACAGTTATAATTTCTCCAAATTCTTCCTCGTCCTCAAAAATAACTCCCACTGCATTAACTCTCCTATGGAATTTTCGAATTTTGTTCACATGGACTCTCCTTCTTCCATCAGGTAATTTGACTACATAGGCATGTGGAGGAACGACTCTGACTATTTCACCAGGTCGAATTCTCTCTTTAGTTTTTCGCATTCCCATGTGTGCACCAAAAATTGATTCATGCGCTAGCTTCAGCACTTGTTCCCGTCCATTTGTTTTCTTTTTCCCTTGACGGTAAGCATTCTTAAGTGACTCACAACTTCTCTGCTCTATTCGGAAATTTACTACTTCGCCACCAGGGGTTTCCATCTCAGCTTCCGGTGTTGTCGCATCATTAAGATTGTTGTTTTCGTCTCCGCTTACACCGTCCTGACCCCAGCTGCTCTTTTCCGCAGGTGCCTTTAAGGGTTGTAATAACGAAAAACAAGCTGTTACTTCATTTGGGGTTTCATACTTCATATTTGGCGCTTTATCTTCACTACTCTTTTCGTTAAAATACTCTTCCGTTGAACTGACCAACAATTCATTAACATCAGGTGTTAATAAGCTGGGAACATTTACTTTACCTCCGTTGCGATCACTACCGCTCAAACTTCCATTTTTATTCTTCCGCAATCTGGCCAGTTCCACTTTGAATGGCAATTCCTCCATTCTTCTCCTATGGTTTTCCTCTGCCTGTTTTCTGTTTTCTTCTACTTGTCTGCTATGTTCCTCCTCTTGTCTTTTCCTTTCCTCTTCTTGCCTTCTATCTTCCACTGTAGAAACCAAATAATTTCTAACAAACTCTTCATCTTTCTTATATTCTTCGCTTTCAATTAGTTTATACTTTAGCTCAACTAACTTCATGTCAATCGTCGCTACTTCTCCAATTTCATTCAATACAATCACCAAATCTTCTTTTCTGACGTTCTTAAACATTTTTCTTTTTAAATTAGCAACTATACTTTACTAATCTCTGGTTCTCGAAAGAGATCGTGTTGTAATGACTCGAGCTTTCTACACTTCTTTAAAAAAGGCACATACTCAAATAAAATGCAGCACTCAGACTTTTCTTTAAATATCTATTCTAAATCATCTAAGCAAAATCCGAAGACACCCTTCTCCGTCCGCTACACAAGCTCTTCTCTCCTCTCCTTATAAAAACAAAACAACAACAACCCCAAAAGGGGTGGCGAACCTCGCCAATCGTTTCTGCAGGCGTCGCCAATGGTAGCCAAACATCACAATATGTAATATTTTTTACTTATAAATAAAAAAATAATATGGAAATAATAAATAGGAGTTAGAAATTTTTTTAAAAAAATGAATCTAACTTCTAAAGAATTTGTTTCAATATAATTTGGTTAATATGGTCACTAATATTTAATACAAAAAAAGAGTAAATTGACTGCAAAACTTTCTCTGACATTCATCATGAGTCAAAACTGTTCCGAATTTCTGAAAGCTTATCAGCAATTTTGTTTCTTTGTATGCAACTAAAGTTTGTTAAAAAGTTGTGCGAGATTCAATTAAATACTTTGGTAGGGATATTGCTTCATACGAAATAGAAATTATGATTACTCCTATGTTACCAGGAATTGATAAACAAATAGTTGTAAATTATATTGTTATACAAATGCTTACACATTAAAAAGTATAATTTTTTTGTCATATAAGAAAACGTTTTCATAAAAGCAGTGACCAACTTAGTTTTAGTTAACTTTTATAATTCAGATTTATGGTTGCTAAAATTACTTGTTCTTGATTGCTTACTCACACGAGTATATTTAACTTCAAATTCTATGAGACATTTAACATTTACTACTTTTCTAATAACAGTATACCGTTCCGCATTATGTGCAATGCATCTCTTTTAATTTTCAATAATCTCAACTAAAATAGGAACTTGAAAAACGAAAGTGTTTAAACTTCAACTAATACAAAAACTTTCTCATTCAGTATTATTTATACGCTGTACAGATAATATTCTAATCTAATAATAATTAATTTTACTAATATTGAGCTTTATACATCCAATAATTCATTACATTAAAGAATAACAAGATTTTAAAAATTTATAAAATTTACAACGCTATAACTTCCGAAACTATAACAGCACAAAATAGATTTTTGCATCACGATAAAGATTTAAAAAACCCTACCTTTTTAATGCTACCAAAGTTTTCTTGAGACATCAATATTTTAAAGAAAAAAATTTTGATTTCCAATCAACTAAATCATTCACTAAAACTGAATAATTTACGAAATTTGAATACCGTTCTTCTGTAAAAGCTGACGATTTTAGACCACTTCATCAGCGGTCTCAAAAAAAGATACGCTACCAGGATTTCTCGAAAGTGATTGGCCTATGATTATGAAAATACTGTTTGTTCAAATATTGATATGTAAAAACTAACAGATTTGATAGCAGAAGACAGTAAGTTTAATTATTTAAAGCTCGAAGTATGAAGAGTATTTTTCAGAATATGATTCCTTAGGACAAAAGGACTGTGTAAAATGTAAACTTCATAACTTGTTATAAGAACATTTATTGACTGAAGTCATATAAAATATTTATATTTGCATCATTTAAATGTTTTGAAAGTAAAATTAAAAATTGAATTTTACGAAGAATCAGTGAAATTTCTGTTGAATAATTCTTTAAGATGTTATGAAAATTACAAAAGATTTAAATGAAATCTGCTATGCATATTTCAATGTATCGTGTCAGAACATAATTTCTTGAACGGCCAAGCACCACGTGCTCGTGCAATTTAAATTATATTTTTATTTTATTTTAATTGTTTCATTGAATGAGTTCCTTTAGTATTGCAAACGATCTAAAAAAACTTTTTCTCGCTTTTATTGTTTAAAAAAATATCACATTTCCTATTCATTACATTTCATATAATCACGTGCTCAAAATAACGTTATTCTAGGTTTTATTGGCTGTAGTCATTAATTTATTTTTTTAAATTAGAGCTTTTGTAAATACTATGGCAACGCATTATTCAAAGCTGATTTTTCGAGATGCTCGTGTGGATAATGAAATTTAAAATGTTTATTTTTCACCTACGGATTTTTGTTGACACCAGAAAACCTCATTCCCAAAATATGTTCTGACATGATAATAATTATTCTGCAATGTACATACAATTTCAATACTGAACGACTCTGCTTTCAATTTTCATATTTAAAAAAAAGATGTACTTGATTTCAATAAAATACGTTTATATTAATTACAATTTAACATCTCCAGTCTAATTTATCGTGTACATTTTATGCACTCTGACAGAAAATTAGTAAGAGATAAGTAATATAATGAACAGAACTGTTTAAGGCCTACATAATAATATGACACAATTATATAGCTATCAAAAACTGAAAATTCGATAGCTAAATATTTTTCAAAAAAGGCTATTTAGAAACCAAGTTATATAAAATATGTAAAGCTTTAGATATCTTTTCTACTATTGAACCAGCTGATCGTCAAAGGCGACTTTTTAATAAAGATATTGCTTAGTGAACTATTGTAATATATATACACATATATACATTCTTTATCCTTTTACGACTATTGATATCAACGGTTTTGAAGAAAACTCATTCAGAAACGTGAGAATATTCAAGTATTAGTAAATAATAAATCTATATAAAAAATTTCTTGTATCTTACTTTCTTTAAATGAATTATTACCGCTACTGGTTTTTTCTGATAAAAGCTATCTTATTTTTCAATTGATAATAAAATTAATCCTTTATTTATTGCAAGATATATGAATAAGATAAATGTATGTACAAAATATCATAAACACAAGATCAAAGAAATAAAATTTTTACAAAAAAACGAATGCAGACAAAATAGCATTGATTTATGAATTGTATATAAAGTACAATTATAAAAATATCCAGAAGGGGGAAAAAGCTACGAAAGCATTGTGCTTTCCCATTTTTTTCCATTCATTTTTTTTTCTTTTGTTCCTGCATAATCGCAAAAGTATCCGAATTTCATTCATTCGAGATAACTGAGATCAACGAATTTTGGCAATAAACAATCAAATTAAAAGAATCTTAATTATTTTTTCATTGCCAAAATTTTGGATTTATGAATAATTTTTTCTGTTTTCTGCTGTCCACTTTGAAAATGAAAGGGTTTTTGTGTGTGTGTGTGTGTGTGTGTGAGTGTGTGTGTTATATGCAGCTGAACCTGCACTTGAAAATAATATTTCTGATTTTTATTTATGGTGGTTTTTCATCTTTGCTTGATTTCCAAATAAACTTTTATTACTTTATCCGGAGTAATATTTGCTGTGCATTTTACTTCTGAAATTCTATCGCCACCAATTAGCCCGTCCGGAAATGCTGCTAAATATGCAAAATTCAAATTCTTTTACAAAAGTTTACTAATTTGGTTTTCAGAGTTGCGATAGTATTCGCTGAAACGAGTGCAGATTGTGAAGGGGCAGATGACCACAGCTGTGATGGTAAACAAAATAAAACAAAACAAAAACGAAAAGCAGAAAGAAAATAATGCTGAGAGGGAAATTTGAAGACGGGGTGAAGACCAGATAATAAAAGTAACAATCCATCACGTGGTAAAAGGAGGGTTTAGTGTGTATTCCTCCGCGAAAGGGAGGA
>JAOUZG010030161.1:3875-18736 GCA_026289955.1 Argiope argentata
CTTGGGTAATGAATGAATTGCGCTGTCTGGAGGGTGATGGTGGAGGCATGGGTAATGAATGAATTGCGCTGTCTGGAGGGTATTGGTGGAGGCATGGGTAATGAATGAATTGTGGTCTCGGGATATGTTGTTGGTGGCATGGATAATGAATGAATTGTGGTGTCGGATGTTATTGTTGTTGTTGGTGAAATGGGTAATGAATGAATTGTGGTGTCGGATTTTGTTGTTGTTGGTGGAATGGGAAATGAAGGAATTGTGTTGTCCGATTTTGGTGGTAATGGAGGCATGGATAATGAATGTGTTAAGCTCCCGCAGGTGTTGGTGTCATGGGAAAAAATGAATTGTGCTCTCTGTTACGGGCGTGGGTAATGAATGTAGTGCGGCCTCAGATTACGGGTGACAATGCCAAAAGTAATAAATGCGTGAATTGTGATTACGTTGATGGCGTGGTTAGTGTCTGTCTGTGTGTGTTGTGATTATGAGGCTGGTGGTGATGGTGTGGATAATGTATGTGTGAATGGTCATTGCGTGGTTAGTGGTAATGGTGTGGGTAATATATGATTGTGATTTGAGGGGTGTGTGAATGAATGCGAATATGAGGGTAATGTATGAATTTTGGTCTCTCGAGATGGTGGTGAGGTTAATGACTGAATTTGGTTCTTGGTGGAGATGGTGGAGGGAGCGGTGAAGGAAATGACTGAATTGTGACCACTGGGAGATGTGGAAGTGGTGAATTGGGTTTTGTGTGTGTAAATGTGGTTGACGAGTGTGCATATGGCGTCTGTAATGCGAGTATAGAATTTTCCTTTAGAGGACAATGCTCCCGTTTATGAAAAGTGTTAGTACTCTTGTGTATTGGATTGGGGATATGGAAAATATGAACGGAATAAACGGCATTACATTTGCGTTCTGCATAAGAAAATACGGCATATTTTCATTCAGGGCAAGTCAATTCCATATCGTGAACAATGTTTCAGCAGAAAGTTTTATTATAGGTATCGACGAGTTTGAAACGCTTGAAAATAAAAATAAAATGATTGAAAAAATTAGCAACAAAATGCTTAAATTCGGAAATAAAGAGGATTTAACAATTATGATTGGCTTTGATAATCATAAAAATTGTATTTCAATCCCACTCAACCTTCAAATATGGATTTTTTTCTGATAGGTATGATTGAGCAATTATGAGTTCCCACCTTGCGTTAGAATTATTTTAAATTCGAAGACATATTGAACAACAAATTGAATGATAAATTGGCTGAACTAATTAAAATTTAAGTGACGCTTTTTCAGAATCGCTTTCGTAATCAAAACTCTCAGCTCAAGTCAACATTGTAATTCATAATTGTAGCCGAAACCTAAAATAGGTTCGAGGTGGCATGAAAGATCAATTTGCACTATTTCCTGTACACTTTTTGTAGAACAGAATCGATTCAAATTAATATTCCGCTTAAAGCGAGAATTCGCTAACAAAACTCCTTAAAATTCAAAGCTAATCCGAAACGAAATATTGTAAAAATGGTATCATTGGAAATTAAATGTTAATTAAAATATTCATTTTCTGGAATTTTGTTAGAATATAGGTATTTTCTTCGAATAATCTTATTCAGATATTTTTTCACTTAATCGGTCATTGAGGCCAATGACCTCCTAAAGGGAAATAGTCCTAGAAAAGTTTCAAAATCTCTGCAACTTCGCTTAAAAAGGGCATTTTAAATTCCAATCTAGAGCTCGGATAATTCCCTTTCCATTAAACTAAATTATGAAGCAATTCGGTTTTCTAAGCACCTCTTTCTCGGTCTTGGAATTATAATCCCTGTCGTATATTATGAAAAGTAACCTTTTGTGCCTCTTTTTTATATTCTATATACTAACTATTGATCTAATTGAAGTAACAAGTCTAATTAAGTAACAACCTTAGAAAAAGCCCAGTTTGATTCGATTTTGCATAATGATCCATTCTGAAGAGATTTTTATTCAGATTGAAGACATGTAATTTTTAGTGAATGAGAAAGCTTAGCCGATTTCAATTTTCTGATTTCATAATTCAGAAAATTTGCATCTGAAAGGAATTTTGATTAAATTTATGTGGAATACATCTGGGATTTAATTACTTTTTGAATGAAATGAAAATTATTGGCTGCAACAGGGGCGGGAAAATTTGGATAATTGCATTAATTTATTAGGCATTTGAGTTTTAAGACGTTCTCAGTTTTTTAATGAAGTTTTTATGAATTGAAAAAAGTCATAAAATATCTTTATACTTTTTGCATAGAAATATAAGAATTTATCTTTTCCTAGAGCTTTAAAAAGAAAACTAATTGCTGCTATAAGACCAAGATGTTCATTCTATTCAAGGGCAACTTTTTTAATTGTATACAGAAAAAGCACGATATAATTTTTCACCTTTTCGAAATTTTATAAATGATAAACCTCTCTCTTTCTAACAGGAATTGCAATTATATTTCGAAATTCAAGTGATTTGAATTGCGAAATATAATTGCAAAATGATTTTGTTCCAAAACAATTCCCACGTCTATCTAAATATAATAAACCCTAACAGTTTATCTTAAGTATAGTTATTTAATTATTTGAAAGTTTATAAATAAACTAAAATCTTCATTTGATGCTTCGATTGAATGCGGAAGAAGCATTCTTAATATCTGGATATTCTAAGCATGTGACTTCTAAACGACTTGAATGCAACAATTATATGGATTTTACATGGTATTGTCTGTTACAATAGAGGAAGAAGTCATGACTTAAGTTTTCCTATCCTGTTTTCTACAACTGAGCAGAACAAATTAATATGGATTTGGAAAATTGTTTGTGTAAAATTAAGATGGTTACAGATCTTGAATTGAAACGTTTTCACTAATAAAAGATAGTTTTTGGATTTTTTAACGTTTTCACGCACTTATGTGAAATGCAATATCGCCAAAATCCTCAACGAAGAAAATTCGAATGCAGTTGTTATTGGAGCAGTTCGCTGAAGACATTTGTGTTTACTGAGACAATGGAATTACGTTAGTTCCCATAATTAGAGCGACTGTCTTTCCAACTGTTAATAAATGTAATACATAGGTGCCTGGATGGCCAGAAAAAAGATTTTATCAGTTTTGTATAGAAGTAATATTGGTAAGTTATGCTATTTCTGTTAATTATCATAACGAAATGAGAATTCAAAACATTCATATAATTTCTCCTATGTTAATTATTACTATAAAAATGTTTTCATTTTATTTTTTCAGTTGTTCACAGGCTGGACAACTTTTCTCGTCATACACGTCATCCATCCACATCAATTAGGATAAGAAAATAATGTTCAAGCAGCAAATTGAAGGACATAGTGAGTTTTCTAATTGTATTAAACTGCAAAACTGATATTGCCTTTAGAAACCAATATAATTGGTTCGTCTATTAAATTTCTGGATACTACAATACATGTTAAACATATTTGGTAACTTATATCAAAATAATTTTTTCAGATACGTTTCACATAAGAATTACAGAGATTGAAATGCCTTGTCAAGAGATTCATTTTTATGCTTAGGGTTTTAAGTAATTAGTTGCCTGGAAAGGGCATGTGATGTCATCGTCGTTATTGAAATATTGAATGGACAGGAATGTTTTAGATATATTCCAGCATTTAGTGTAGGGAAAAATCACTTTTCGGTAAGTTTATTTTCTCTCTATTGACGGAGGGAATCTTACTTTCTGGTATAATCACAAAAATAATAAATATTTTAAAAACCAGTTTTTTATTCTTCATTTATTGTAAGTTAATAGGCTTTTTTGGTAGGTTCATGCAATTCATTTTTTTTTCTAGCATATGAACAAGATACCCTATAAAATCTAATTTGAAACCTGACGACAAAATAAAAATTGAATGATTTTTAAATAAGAACATGTTTCACGACTAGGTGTGTTGTGGGTTCTTTTCGAAAAGCATTCTGATTGTTGTTGAATAAATCTTACCATTATATAATTAATCATTGTATTTTAAGTAAAATTTATAAATTGAGTGGTCCATTCATTTTCTTAAATAAAATTTTTATTTTAAAACATTTATTTTTCAAAAAAAGAAGCCTTAATTTTTTTCAAAAAAAATCTACAGATTTATTACAAATGATACGAATATTTTTATATTTAAAGATGAACAGATGCAAATTTTAAGAGATTTTTTTAATTAAAAAACCGAACTCCTTTCTTTTCATGAATGGAATCTCAAGTAGATTCTTTTTTAGTTTTAAATTACCAATGCAAATTGAAAGAGCACAACTAAATTGCTTATCTGAATTTCACTGCATTCTTGATGTTGGTGTCCTATCTTTTGGTTTAAATCCTTTAATTTTTTTCAGATATTTACAAGTTTTGATCGAAATGATTGTCTCAATACGAAATATATGAAGCCTTCAAGAAGATATCGAAAATTTTCCCATTTTAAAGTTAAATTATGGACAGGGATCCTCAAAATTAATTGACAGCTGTTAAAAGCTTGAAATATTAAATAAAGCTCAAAATTCATCTCTTTTAGGTATCGCTAATTATCGAACTTCAACGGAGTCTGCACAAGAGATTTAAAGAGAGAAACGTTTATAATCTCTTCATATTCCGAACAAGTGGCTTCTAAGTGACGAGGACAGACTTATGTGGGCTTAAAATGTCTAATCTAGAATAGAAGCTGTTCCTTCAGATACTGTTGTGAACAAAGGAACAAATGCATTTTTAAATTATATTTGGAGTCATATAGGCAAGAACTTGTGCGATGAAATCCGTTTGCACCACTTTATAACTAAATAGTGAAACGGAAAGTAGTATAAATCAACAACGAGGTCAACTCATCTGCATTCGATTCTACAGCAAAGCAATGCGGGAATAAAACATCTGTCATTAATTTGATCAAAATCACGTTGGTCATCCTCTCTGCAGAATGAATTGCCTTTCGAGTTGCAGCTAAAAATTCTATGTATAAAGGATGCCGGATGCCCAAGAAAGAATCGCAATGAAGCAAATTCGGTAAGTCGCGCAAATTTACGATATCAATGAATATTGTATACAATTCTTTGATGGACTGCCAATTACTAAAAATGTACTTTTAATGTTTGTTACATTAATAGGACCGATAACATTTATTCTTTTTTTCAGGGATAAAACATGAGTATTTGGCATCATACGGATTTTTCAAAACTATAATCACGTCTTCAATATAAATTAATTGTGCTTAAATTCATGACGAGTTCCTGAATTATAATAAATATATACATTTGACATTTGAGAATCATTTTATTTGGAGTCTTCGGAAAAATGTCTTCAAGCATTCGAGATGCTTAAATAGTAATTTCTTGGAAGTTGAGAAATTCACAAATGTTGTAATTACAAAAGAAATTTCACAGCTGTCGAAATTTTTTATCGCATCTTTATTCATCCTCCAGTTAGTACATTTTTTAGAACGAATCAAACATATTGCGGTTAAAATATAAAATGTTATCTTCGTTAATCGTAGTAAGTAATCGAGACATACCAATATCAGTAAAGTACTTTTCAGATATTTAAGTAACAATGTCATCTACAAACCTACGAAAGAAATATTTTTCAAGTGAAAAATTCGGTTATGTTTTTTCTGTCCTATGTCTTATTTTTTGGGTTCCTTTTTGAGAGCATTAGATTGTTTATCGAAGAATCGAATGCTCTCAAAAGACTTGGCAAGATAACCTATTTTATTCAGAAATGGAACCAATGACTGCGGTTATTGACGTCTCTGTGAGCATTTATTAGCACCACTTCTGATCCTCGGAGAATAAGTCTTCATAAGATTCTTGAATAAATATTTTTTTATTTATTCAATGATTTAAATGAAACTTTAAAATAAATGTAAATTTAACATGCAAAATGGTAAGCAAGGTGATGTAGGTGTAAATGAACCTTTTTAAAAATGATTTTCAATTCTGTTAATAACGAAATTGTAAATTATTATATCGAGTTATTGATTTAAAGAGCAAAACTTATGGCATTTCTACTCCAACATTAAAAAATTTTCTTAGTTTTTTCAGATTTATATTAATTAGAATATTTAATCTTTTCAGATATCGACATGTTTTGATTGGGAAATATCGTGGTGCAACGGATGACGTCTGGAATCTTCAGCAAGTGAAGAATGAAATTCGGAGCCATTTTCAAATGAAGCATTGTATGGAGATCTGACCTATGCACTTCGTGAAATTATAATAGGCGAATCCTAAAATGAATATTTGGTACTAAATTATTAATGATCAACATGGTGGATGCTTGTGGAATTTGCAGTACTTGAGGATGCCAATGCATCTCTGAAACGTTTTATTTTATTTATTGTTTTTAAAATGTTAAATATTTATATATTTCTGGAGAATTGTTTCAACCAATGCAATCATTGTTCTTGAGCTTGGAAAAAGTTGAATTGAATGGAATGTAGGATATTCAACTGTAGCACATTCAATTATGTACCAATTAAAAGGATATATAACATACCAAAAAGTATTAAAATATTACTCCTTTACTTATACTTCTCTATTTTACTCCTTTAGATACAAGCATTTCTTAAAACTTTCTGGACTTACGAAATTTTTTTTATGGATAAATTAAACTTTGATAGTGTTTGATTTTTGATAGTTAAAGTCAATTTCTAACAAGACTGAAAGAAATTTTCTCTCAATGTATAAAATTCACTTTAAAATTTCATTTGTCACCGCAATCTCCAATTAAAACTCGACAAATAAAACTATCATTGGTTCAGCAATTTAAAAGGTATTTCATCGATTAAGATAGTATTGTAATTGCTTGTATTAGTCTTAATTTATATTATACATTTCTCAATATATATTTTATAGAGAATGCATCATTACGATGCTAGATGATTTGTTATTACTTTTCATCAGTAATTGACCTATAATTCTAAAATTTAAATTTTAGTGATTCTCAATCGATTAGATATTTCTTATCAGCATAATTTTTTTTATTTATATATAGATTCTACAAAGTATTAATTTTGTTTTCATTTATTATTAAAAGTCAAAATAATAAAAGCAATCTCGTTAATTTTTTATGAATTGAAATAAGAAAAATTTTAGTAGTTTTATTGAGTCAGTATCTGTTCATGCCTGCATTTGCAATTATTTTTAAATAAAGATTTCATTTTTATTAATTTTATAATACATTTGTGATAATTAATGATTCAAATAATTCAATTTTGCGATTTTGAAGCGAGTTGCCACAGATGTTTACTTACTTGAAACAGAGTTGTGCATTAAAAAGATGTTTTATGCTCATAATTCTTTATTCTCTTTTCATTAACTTTCATGTTAGATTAATCATAAAATGCATAGAAATTTAAAAGCATGTTATCATTGTAAATTAAGTATAATTAATTTTAACAGTTTTAAAAAAATTATAACTCGCTAAATTAGTATTTGTTCATTGCACCCATTTGCAGTTACTTAATTTAGGATTTTTCTTGTTAAAGTTAAAAAAAAAAAAATAAAACTATAGGAATAATAATCATAAGATTAATGGCAAACTTGAAGTATTACGTAGTGACTTCTAAAACTCAATGTTTCGGCCTTTATTTTTACGTAAATGTGTGTAGCCGCGGATAGAGGATACTTTGATCGACTCGGCCGGCCAGTCAATCAAAATATCCTTCGATTCTTCGAAAGCATTTGATCGTTGTGACTGATCATCACAAGGATCACTATGCCTTCGCAGAAAATGTCATTCTCGCATGACTAACATGGATATCTGAATTTTAAAAGAAATCGACTCGAGTATACTAAAATATTGATGGAAGGAACAAAAGTGAATGGATGCGATGAATATTTAATAATGTAATGTAATGTAGATTGCTGTTTTTTCTTTTACGAACAAAATATTAGAAAATTAAGAATTAAAAATTATTAAATTTGGAAGAAATTAATTTTTATTAAATTATTTAATTATTAAATTCTCAATTTAATTAGGCTTTGAAAAAATCTTAGGAGTTTTTATACTTTTCTCTAGGTACAATTACATAAAAAATTATGCAAATGTTTCTTAGTTTATACATTAATCAATGGTTGTATAAAATGTTATAATTCCTGTGTATCAGTTTTATGTTAAAGGAATACTTTATTTTTAAAAACTGTTTGAATTCATGTCAAGCTAATTGTATAAAATGGCATTTTGACATTTGTTGAATTTAATTGTATAATTGTACAGAATTTTTGATTCATTTCAGCAGTATTAGATATTTTTTATGTAATAATCATGTAAAGGATCAATTTCTGTATACTAAAAATCCAAATAAAGTTTGTTATTTAGAATTTAATTTTGTATTTAATTACCAAATATTCTCGTCTTTTTTCGAACAACTGTTTAGAAAAATTTTAAGCTTCCTAAAAGCTACTTCTCAAAACAAATTCTTACATTGATTTTAAGACTGTTGATACATCCATGTGGCTTGGAGAATTTTCCATTGATTCAAATTGAAGGTATAAATGCCTGAGCTTATTAGTTAAACTCTTAATTTTAACTTTTATTTTGTTAGTTTCACTTTTAAATGCACATTTATTTTCCAGATCAATAACGCATGATAGAAATAAGAAATTAGAAAATGCTTACACTCTAGAAATATAGTAGGATAATTTGAATTGTAACTTTTCCCACTTCTTTCCCTTATTGTGTTCAGTTCCATTATTGGAATTCAAATGTATTTAAATCAGATTCATTTACATTTGAGTTTATAGCTGAAATCTAAGTCCAGTCATCAAAAATTGCTACATTTGAAGTCCTTAACTTCGGAAAAAATGCATTTTTTTTTCAAAAACTTTGAATGAGTCGGATGAGAATTAGAAAGTTTTCGTTGTGTTATTGACCCTCTATCCTATTTAAATTTGTCTAAAAAGAGGTTAGAATTTTCCTTCGGTAGTGCCTGAGTTAGTATACTTCTCCGATGCATGCGAGGCTTCGGGATCCTGTAAAACGGCAGACTGTATTTTAAGAAAAAGGGGAAAATATTCATATTTAACAATAAGTAAACTCGAATTATTATGTGAATGTAATATTCTTTAAAAGAAAACAGTTTGAAATAATATTAGCTCTATTCCAACAATAAATATTTTATCCTCTTTTTTAATAATTTCTTATTTTAGATGTTTTTTCACAATACAGATCTAAAAAAATACACAAAAACTGAGAGATACTGAAAAGAATAATTTAGATAGTTTGTAATATTAATCTCCTTTAAAATACAAGCCATTTCGGATTATACTGTTATGATATCTTAAAATATGCGAGTTATTTTTGGTTAAAAAAATTGCTTCTGTTTATTGAATAACTAAAAAAGTATCGAACATAATTTTACATTTTTTAGAATTTGAAGTTCTCTAATTCATAAATGTAAATATTATCAAATCTGATATTTCGCAAGCATCTTAATGGCACCGTCTTTGTCAAATCAACTTTCAAAAGATAGATACATGATGATTTAAAAGTTTAAATTAAATTTATTTAAATGTAGATAATAAAATTAACTTTAGAAATTTAACATTCACAGAATATATCATTAGGAAGTGTGCGAAATTTCACTTCTTATACTCTAGAAAGAGTTTAAAATATTGATTTTCCCAAATTTAATTCAAAATTTCCTTTTACAAAGTTCGGACAAAGTGTTTGTATTTTTCCTCCACTTTCTCCGAACGATTTCGATAATGAATTTTGAATAGAATCATTTGAAATAAACATTTCTAGTAAGAGCTTATTGTTTAAAATTGGAAATATCATCACATAATTTTATTTTTCTCTCAATAAATCGAATGTAAAAAAACCATTGATTGTTTGAAAGATATGTTCTTATGATTTTTAAAAGGGTTCTAAATGATTTGTATTCAATATTTAAAACCTATGCATAAAAGGAACACATATTCGTATCTAAGGTAATAATTCAAACACACGTCTAATAGAGTTCACCGTTCCTCATAAACGGAATGGCTTATCGGAGCGTTCTGCATTTTTCAGTTTCAAATCTGAGAGATTTTTTTTATCTCAAGATATCAATGTAATTAGCAAAATTTTTAAATACCTCATCTAAAATTCACATCATTAAGCTTTTTGGTCAGAATCACATTCTATTTCAAGATACAATTTTTTTAACTAACTCCCATTGTTAAGTGTAGACGGCGCTCGAAAAACAAATGACATCATTTATTCGAAAATTCGGAGTATTTTGCAGAACCCAAGCTAAAATCTGCGAGAAGTTAATTGTTTTATATAGTTTGTACTGAAATTATTTTATTATTATTTTTTACATTACACTCATAAGTGGATCTACGCTTACAACGAATTTTAAAGATGGTTACACTTCCCAAAAAATATTTTATTTCAAAATATCAAGAAATAATAAATTTTCTAATGCCACATAATACACATGCACGAAAACCTATTTAAACCATAGAATTGAGCTTTTATACTAGAATCCAAAGCTATTTCAAACTATGATTTATTATTCAAACTTAGATATGATTTCTGATTTTTCTGAATAATTATGCTAATATACTACAAAGCCGACCAATCTATTAATGAATTTATTTTCTAAATTCCAAATGTAATATTTTACTTAAAAATATTTAACATGTAATTTAAACTTGAACTTTCAATCTTGTGTGCTCAGAAATAATCTCTATGCTTCACATTCCGCATATACATCAAGAATTTTCTAACTTTTCTTATTAAAATTCTTAAAACTTATTATAAATTCTTAAAAAAATCTTAGACTTGTATTCGGATTGAGGAATATGTGGCTCGATGGCTAAAAATGCTATCCTGTTATAGTATGCTTTTTGGTGGGCTACAGTACGGGTCATGGAGGCCGACAAAAAAGTTTATTTATTTATTTCTCTAATGTTTTAATTTTTTTCCATTTTTTTCTCAATACTTATACAAATATACTACAAAGTCTACCAAATTTCTTAAATCCAAATAAAATAATTTCATTATAATTATTTTTAAATGTAATTGAAATTTCAACAAACAAACTAGCAATGGGCATTTATATCAAGATTTTCAACTTTTCTTATCAAGATTCTTAAAACATTTCATGAATTATTAAGAATTTTAGACTGCTGCATGCCGGAGGAATAGGTGGCTCGATGGTTAAAAAGACAGGCTTATAATTTTCACTTTTCGTGTGGACTTCAGTTCGGGTCTGGAACTCAACAAACCAATTTATTTATTTAATATTTTCGATATTTTTTTGTGATTTTTCTTAATATTTATACTAAAATACTGCAAAAACTACCAAATTTCATTATTACAAATGAGATATTTAAATAAAAATATTGAAAATGTAATTGAAATTTGAATTTCTGAACTCGTGAACATGCGCAGTCATCATCTCTATGCTTAGCATTGTGCCTTTATATCAAGATTTTTAAACTTTTCTTATCAATATTCTTAACACGTTTCCTGAAATTTTAAGAATTTTAGACTGCTGAACTGGTCGAGGAGTAGGTGGCACGATGGTCATAAAGACGCGCTTATGACTTTCACTTTTCGTGTGGACTTCGGCTTCGGGTCTGGATCTCAACAAACCAATTTATTTATTCAATATTTTCGATATTTTTTTGTGGTGTTTCTTAATATTTATACTAAAATACTGCAAAATCTACCAAAATTCCTTTATTCCAAATGAGAGATTTTAAATAATAATATTGAAAATGTAATTAAAATTTGAATTTCTGACCCCGTGAACATGCGCAGATATCATCTGTATGCTTAGCATTGTGCCTTTATATCAAGATTTTCAAACTTTTCTTATCAAGATTCTAAAAACGTTTCATGAAATTTTAAGATTTTTAGACTGCAGTGAAGGTCGAGAATAGGAGGCTCGATGTGTAAAATCACACGCTGATAATTTTAACTTTTCGGTGGACTTCAGTTCGGGTCTGGAACTCAAAAAACCAATTTTTTTATTCAATATTTTCGATAATTTGTTGTGAATTTTCTCAATAATTATACAAAAACCATGCATAATCTACCAAATTTCATTACTACAAATGAGATATTTGAATAAAAATATTGAAAATGTAATTGAAATTTGAATTTCTGACCTCGTGAACATGCGCAGTCATCATCTATATGCTTAGCATTCTGACTTTATATCAAGAATTTAAAACTTTTCTTATCAAGATTCTTAAAACTTTTCATGAATTATTAAGAATTTTAAAATGCTCCGCTGGTCGAGGAATAGGTGACACGATGGTTAAAGAGACACGCTGATATTTTTCACTTTTGGGTGGACTTCAGTTCGGATCTGGAACTCAACAAACCAATTTATTTAATCAATATTTTCGATATTTTTTCGTGATTTTTCTTAATATTTATACTAAAATACTGCAAAATCTACCAAATTTCATTTTTCTAAATGAGGTATTTTAAATAAAAATATTGAAAATGTAATTGAAATTTGAATTTCTGACCTCGTGAACATGCGCAGTCATCATCTATATGCTTAGCATTCTGACTTTATATCAAGATTTTCAAACTTTTCTTATCAAGATTCTTAAAACTTTTCATGAATTATTAAGAATTTTAGACTGCTGCGCTGATTGAGGAACAGGAGACTCGATGGTTAAAATCAAACGCTGTTGATATTAACTTTTCGGTGGACTTCAGTTCGGGTCTGGAACTCAAAAAACCAATTTTTTTATTCAATATTTTCGATATTTTGTTGTGATTTTTCTCAATATTTATACAAAAACAATGCATAATCTACCAAATTTCATTATTACAAATGAGATATTTAAATAAAAATATTGAAAATGTAATTGAAATTTGAATTTCTGACCTCGTGAACATGCGCAGTCATCATCTATATGCTTACTATTGTGACTTTATATCAAGATTTTGAAACTTTTCTTATCAAGATTCTTAAAACGTTTTCTGAAATTTTAAGAATTTTAGACTGCTGCACTGGTCGAGGAGTAGGTGGCACGATGGTTATAAAGACGCGCTTATGGTTTTCACTTTTCGTGTGGACTTCAGTTCGGGTTTGGATCTCAACAAACCAATTTATTTATTCAATATTTTCGATATTTTTTTGTGATTTTTCTCAATATTTATACTAAAATACTGCAAAATCTACCTAACTTCATTATTCCAAATGAGGTATTTTAAATAAAAATAATGAAAATGTTAATGAAATTTGAATTTCTGACCTCGTGAACATGCGCAGTTATCATCTGTGTGCTTAGCTTTGTGCTTTTATATCAAGATTTTTAAATTTTTCTTATCAATATTCTTAAAACGTTTCCTGAAATTTTAAGATTTTTAGACTGCTTCACTGACCGAGAAATAGGTAACACGATGGTTAAAGAGGCACGCTGATAAATTTTACATATCTATGGACTTCTGTTCGGGTCTGGAACTCAACAAACCAAATTATTTATTTAATATTTTCAATATTTTTTGTGATTTTTTTCAAAATTTATACAAAAATACTGTAAAATCTACTAAATTTCATTATTCCAAATGAGGTATTTTAAATAAAAATATTGAAAATGTAATTGACATTTGAATTTCTGACCTCGTGAACATGCGCAGTCATCATCTGTATGCTTAGCATTGTGCCTTTATATCAAGATTTTCAAACTTTTCTTATCAAGTTTCTTAAAACTTTTCATGATTTATCAAGAATTTTATCCTGCAACGCTGATCGAGGAAAAAGTGACACGATGGTTAAAGAGACAAGCTGATAATTTTCGATTTTGGGTGGACTTCAGTTCGCGTCTGGAACTCAACAAACCAATATATTTATTCGATATTTTTTTGTGATTTTTCTTAATATTTATACTAAAATACTGCAAAATCTACCAAATTTAATTAGTCCAAATAAGGTATTTTAAATTAAAATATTGAAAATGTAATTGAAATTTGAATTTCTGACCTTGTGAACAGGCGCAGTCATCATCTCTATGCTTAGCATTGTGATTTTATATCAAGATTTTCAAACTTTTCTTATCAAGTTTCTTAAAACTTTTCCTGAAATTTCAAGAATTTTAGACTGTAGTGCTGGTCGTGAAATAGGCGGCTCGATGGTTAAAGAGACGCGCTGATAATTTTCACTTTTCGTGTGGACTTCAATTCGGGTCTGGAACTCAACAAACCAATTTAATTATTCAATATTTTCGATATTTTTTTGTGATTTTTCTTAATATTTTTCTAAAATACTGCAAAATCTAACAAAATTCATTATTCGAAATGAGGTATTTTAAATAAAAATATTGAAAATGTAATTGAAATTTGAATTTCTGACCTCGTGAACATGCGCAGTCATCATCTCTATGCTTAGCATTGTGATTTTATATCAAGATTTTAAAACTTTTCTTATCAAGTTTCTTAAAACTTTTCATGAATTATTAAGAATTTTAAAATGCTGCGTTGATCGAGGAATAGGTGACACGATGGTTAAAGAGACACGCTGATAATTTTCACTTTTGGGTGGACTTCAGTTCGGATCTGGAACTCAACAAACCAATTTATTTATTCAATATTTTCGTTATTTTTTGTGATTTTTCTCAATATTTATACTAAAATACTGCTAAATCTAGCAAATTTCATTATTCCAAATGAGGTATTTTAAATAATAATATTGAAAATGTAATTGAAATTTGAATTTCTGACCTTGTGAACATGCGCAGTCATCATCTGTATGCTTAGCATTGTGCCTTTATATCAAGATTTTCAAACTTTTCTTATCAAGATTCTTAAAACTTTTCATGAATTATTAAGAATTTTAAAATGCTCCGCTGGTCGAGGAATAGGTGACACGATGGTTAAAGAGACACGCTGATATT
>JAOUZG010030162.1:0-11776 GCA_026289955.1 Argiope argentata
TATGTGAGTAAAAAGGGTAATATTCTTATTTCAGAATTGTTATAACGTGATTTTTGTCACTGAGATATTATTTAATTCGTAACATTACGCCATGGCTCCTTTTAATTGACTTTAAGGTGTCACAAATTTTTTTAAAAATTAATTCTTTTGTATTATATGAAATTATTCAAACATTTTCCTTTTAAAAAAATTAAAAATAGAAAATCAAGGATTCTCCGATTTGTTGAGTCAGGTTTTACAGGCAAACCGGTTCGTGTAATTTTCAAAAACAGATGTCTCAGATTAGGAAATATTTTGAAAAATGAAGGTTGAAGCATTTCGAAATGTTTTTATATTTATCATTTCTCCAAGTAACCACTCGTAGAGAGGAGGAATGTATTTATTTAAAAATCAAACGTTCGCCAACAACAAAAAGATAATTGTTTTTTTTTTAAAAAAAAGTCGAAATAATAAGAAGTAAATAACGAACAAACAATAATTGAACTGAAGTCGGAAGCTGAACTGAAGAAGTATTATACCCTAGTCGGCCAGCTAATGAATGAATAAAAGTGGGATAGACTGAGAGAATTGAGATATCCACGATTGGTTGTTGAAATTATATTCTGTACTAACTTATGAATTACATGAAAGAGAGATTAATGTAATGGCAAATAGACACAATTTCTATTATTACTTCGATAGAAAAAAGTCAAAACAATATTTTTCAAAAAATAAATTTAAAACAGTAATTTAACTTATACATAACTTTTCTCTAGATGAAGAAAAAGGATAAGTTTTTAGTAGAATCTAGTGAAAGTATAATATGATCTTTTAAAAATAGTAATAGCAAAGTAGGCACATAAAATTAAATATAAAGATATTTTTATTAATCATTTATTTATAAGAAAGCCTTAAAAATTATTAATACCCTACCTCATCATATGATCTGATGGTATTTTAGAGTTTTGGTATAAAATGAACTGTTAACTTTTCATTTTCATTTTACTAACGAATATATAAATGTGTGTGTGTAATTTTGAAAATAATAAATTTTGGTAATTGTATTTTGTTACATACATGTGCAGCATAAATTAATTATTCAAAACTACCTTTTTTCAAAATTCAATCTGGTTATTAAATATTCGAAAATCTGTGTAATAATAATATTTAATTCATGCTCCAAATAAGACAATAGTTGAAAGTAATAGTAACAGCTAAATAAAAATTAATGTAGTCAACAAAAAAAAAAGAAAAAAAATTAAAAGTTACAAAAAAATCTCTCTTTCATGTAATTCATAAGTTAGGGTAAAATATTATTTCAACAAGCGTTAATAGCTATCTCAATTCTCTCAGTCTATTCCACTTGTATTCACTCATTTAGAATAAACAATTTGATAAAACAATTTAATGCACAAACTTGCTACAATACAAGTTTAATCAATTTCTATTTACCTGTAATTTCCCTCACCTGTAAATAAAAATTAATGTAGTCAACAAAAAAAAAAGAAAAATGTGAAAGTTACAAAAAATCTCTCTTTTATGTAATTCATAAGTTAGTACAAAATATAATTTCAACAAACGTTAGTAGCTATCTCAATTCTCTCAGTCTGTTCCACTTTTATTCGGGCATTTAGCCTTAATAATTGGATAAAACAGATCAACAAAATTTCTACGATATAAGTTTAATCAATTTCTATTTACCTGTCATTTCCCTCGTCTGCATATAAAAGTTAATGTTATCAAAAAGAAAAGGAAAAAAATTCTAAAGTCATAGAAAATCTCTTTTTCATAAGATTCATAAGTTAGCACAAAATATAATTTCAACAACCAATCGTAGATATCTGAATTCTTTCAGTCTATCCCACTTTAATTAGCTCATTTAGCATTAACAATTGGATAAAACAATAATACCAACAAAATTGCTACAATATAAGTTTAATCAATTTCTATTTGCTTGTCATTTTCCTCGTCTTTAAATAAAAATTAATGTAATCAAAAAGAAAAGGGAAAAATTTAAATATTACAGAAAAACTCTCTTTTATGTAAATCATAAGCTAGTACAAAATATAATTTCAACAACCAATCGTAGATATCTCAATTCTCTCAGTCTATCCCACTTTTGTTCACTCATTTAGCATTAACAATTAGATCAACAAAATTGCTACTACATAAGTTTAAATTTTCCCTCATCTGTAAATAAAAATTCATGTAATCAAAAAGAAAAGGAAAAAAAATTCAAATGTAACAGAAAAACTCTCTTTCATGTAATTCATAAGTCAGTACAAAATATAATTTCAACAACCAATGGTAGATATCTCAATTCTCTATGTCTATCCAATTTTCATGCACTCATTTAGTATGAACGATTAGACAAAACAATTAGATCACCAAAATTGCTACAATATAGCTTTTATCATTTTCTATTTACGTGTCATTTCCCTCGTTCATAAGCTAAAATAAATGTACTAAATAAGAAAAGGAAAAAATTCAAAGGTTACAAAAAATCTCTCATAAGTTAGTAAATCATAAGTAATTCATAATTTAGTGCAAAACATAATTTCAACAACCTATCATAGATATCTCAATTCTCTCAGTCTATCCCACTTTTATTCACTCATTTAGCATTAACAATTAGATCATCAAGATTACTAGAATATAACTGTAATCAATTTCTATCTACGTGTCATTTCCATCGTCAGTAAAGTCTTTGAACAAATCTCCAAATTTGGAAAAGAACGGATCGAAACCTTCAATATCCTTTCATAAAATTGATATCAATTCATTCTGAGCACGCCAACTGCTCGCCGCCTCATCAAATCCTCAACCTCCGGCCAGAGGGGGCAAGATCACGAATTTTTAATGACGACAATCAATTAGCGATTAAAGAGCATCCATCAACCGTCCCTCTAAATGATGGATGAGTCTCCATTCTGGATTCCCTGTAATCATGGACACCCGATAGTCTTTGCGGCGGGGAGCCAACAATCTGGACTCGCCATCTTCGGCTCCCTCCCTTACGCTCGCTGCCTGTAATGAGCCCGACTCCAAAAACAATGCTCCGACAGTCGGCTGACACACAATGGCCACCCCCTGTCAAAACCTTCCCAGGTATTGAATGACAAAAAAGCAAACAGCCGGCGAGGAACAATTGCTCAATTCGTTCATCAGTCTATTATCGGTACATCTCATGTGTAGTTGCCTCGTTTCTTCATTGTCAGCCGGCGATACCAATCAGAAGACTGAGGCCTATAAGTGGAGTATTTTCTTCTTCTTCTTTTTCTTTTCGGTAGTTAAGTGTTTTCTCGTGATTTGCTACCGAATTACGTGAAATAATAGTACGCATTAAACCTTTTTTGAATGAAAATAATTTTGATTTTTATAATTTTCGGTGTGACTGTTTTTATTCATGCGTAGTTTTTGCTTATTACACAGGTTAGTTGAGTAACTATTGCTATTTTGTCAATGAATAAATAAATGAAAAGAGGATATCTCCAAGTTATAGAAATTATAAGAATTTTAATGGCATTTTCGAATGAGAATTGTTCGAATAAAGATTTTGATTTCCATTATTTGTATGTTTTTTAAAAGACTTGTATCTTTGATTCTTATCATCATTTCTATAATAAATTCTATAATACGTCTTGTAATATAAAATATTTATAATAACGTTATTAACCCGTTCGTTGCCAGCGTCTTGACACAGAGGAAGCGCATCTTCCTCGTGATCTGGGTGTCCTAGGTTCGAATCCTGATTAGTGCATCCGTGTACCATCTATGAGGTGTGTGAATTATAATTTTTGGTGTGACTGTTTTTATTCATGTGTAGTTTTGCTTATTAAGTAATGTTAGTTGAGTGAAGTATTACTATTTTATTAATGAATAAATGACAAAAAAGAGGATATCTCCAAGTTATAGAAATAATAAGAGTTTTAATGGCATTTTCGAATGAGAATTGTTCAAATTAAGATTTTGATTTCCATCATTTGTATGTTTTTTTAAAAGACGTGTATCTTTGATTCTTATCATCATTTCTATAATATGTCTTGTAATATAAAATATTTATAATAACGTCACTAACCCGTTCGCCTCCAGCGTCCTGACACAGAGGAAGCCCGTCTTCCTTGTGATCTGGGTATCCTAGGTTCGAGTCCCGATTAGTGCATCTGTGTACCATTTATGAGGTGTGTGAATTATAATTTTTGATGTGATTGTTTTTATGCATGTGTAGTTTGGGTTATTACGCACGTCAGTTGAGTGAACCAATACTATTTTATTAATGACTAAATAACTAAAAAGAGGATAAATCCAAGTCATAAAAAATTATAAGAATTTTCATAATATTTTCGAATAAAGATTTTGATTTTCATCATTTATATGTTTTTTAAAAGACGTGTATCTTTGATTCTTATCATCATTTCTATAATATGTCTTGTAATATAAAATATTTATAACAACGTAACTAAACCGTCCATTGCCAGCGTCCTAGTACCGAGGTAGCGCGTCTTCCTTGTGATCTGAGAGTCCAGAGTTCGAGTCCAGGTTAGGCCATGGCTGTTTTCCTATGTACCATCTGTATGATGTGTGAATGTGTCCCCCTGTAAAAAGGGGTTAAGCAAGAGAGTGTGTGTGTTTCCTTCTTTTATGAGCTAAAAATCAAGTTTCTGCCCTCGGGTGCTCAAGGGTTCATACACTCAGAAGCTGCTGCACTCCTCTTTCCGTTGCAAAGTGGTCACGTCATCATCGTCTCCCGTTCGCTGTCACCCTTCACATGTATGACTTGTAAATTTAATTTGATGACAGCTTTTAAACTTTTTTTCTAAATTGTGGTAGAAAATGGGTCGTCTAACTAGAAGTAGATGCCATGTGATTCACATGATTACTTATTAAATAGATAATTTATAAGAAGATGAGTTTGTTTCTAGATTGCCAAAGCAGTCAAGGCCTAGTTGCCTTCAGCTGCAAAAATTTCAATGGCAATCTAGATTTCTGTGATATATTTTTTAAAAAAACCAATATATATTTCTTAAAATTTGCTATGTAGTTTTTACAATACTTGATCATTCAAACAAACCAAAAACGGGAACCAATTTCCCCTAAAATTCCTCCCAAAATGGTACTTACTTTTCTCTGTTTTGGATATTTTAGATTTAAATCTAAACCCAAATGAAAAGAAGCCGTCTGAGCCTAAATAATCAAAATATAAATTGGCAAACAGGAGATGAAGCATCTTTCTTTTATTTGAATCCTTAGATTGTTTGAATGACCCACCAAATAGAATTCATAAAGACCATCAAGAAAGCATATACCCATATTAAAATTTTGAAGTTTTTCAATTTTGAAATCTTTTGAAGTAAAGTAGAAATGGGGAAATAGAAATTTTCTCCATCATTTTCATCTACTGCCAGTAGAATGACTTAAATATGAACACTGCAGAAATTTTCATCCGGAGAAGTGTTACTGCGTGGATCGAATATAGTTAAAATTGATTTAGCTATTGTGTTCGTAAAAAGAGATAGTGGTAATTACTTGAAAAATCCTTCAATGTTTACACTCCCAGAATACATTGGGCTCTGATCCAATTGCCTTCTATTATTTTCTGCGCTCGGAATGAATTTTTTGAAAAACATTCAAACTAGTAATATTTTTGAAGCTTTTCATACAAAGTATTGGGGAAAAATTATCTGTGAAACTAAAATATACCAGTTAAGGGCAGAAAGAGAGTTGTCTTTTGGTTCATAAGAGGTATAAAGCAAAAATTTTCTAGCTTAGAGGTTTATCAAATAATTTCCCTTAAATGTTGTAGATAACTCAAGAAATATATTTTCTAGTTCCTGAACTAAAAGTTAAGCTGTATTTCTATTCATTCTTTAAATACTGGATTTCTGCTGATAAACTCAAAGGCATTTTCAATTTTTTTTCAGATTGTGAAGCGCTAAAACAACTATAAAATATTTCATGATACATAAATTACTTATTATCTAGTTTAGGAACTGTAGAACATATTGGGGAATTATTTTATCGAATTCGAATGAAAAAATAAACATTAGAATTTCATTTATGAGGTTCTTCATTAGAAAATTCTATCAAGGATTATAATTTAAGATAATAGCGTCTAAAGAGGCAAAATAACATTAAAACATTTGTAAATGCAAATATAAAAATCAGTGTAACTTCCCCGCAAAAAATAGGCTTAGCAAGAAAATTGTAACGCTTTATAAAATACCTGTTCTAACATGAAGAACACTAAATTAAAAAACTACAACCTTATTTTCCTAAAATAATTTGATGTTTTAATGTAGTCACCTACCTTAACTGACACGAATTTTAATTCTTTTTTGTACATTCAGATATATGTACAATGTCTTCCTGTTCTGAGACCAAAATTTCTTTAACAATAAAATCCCATTTTAAAACTATAGGATCCGAAAACTTTCACAGAGTCTGCTTTTCCTACATCCAACTTTCTATTAAGGACTACGCTGGTATTTATTTATAATTTTAACAAACTTTTCAATCTCAAATGAAAAAAAAAAATAAGTTTCTTTAATCTAGAAAGAGGGGGAGGGATTTGATTTCCATATAGCCATGCCTGTTTTCCTCTCCAAGAAGATCCTTTTATATATGTGTTATCGGATAGGTTTAAATAACCATAATACCATAATAAAGGGTATTCCAAAGTTAATGCAAGATTTGGTCATCGTTCACTTAGAAAATTGTTGCCAACCCTCTTAAAAATATTTTACCTGTTTAGTATTAATAAAAATGGAACGTTTCATTATAGAATACTTTTTTCATCGTTGAACCATATTTCAAAGCTAATTAAAGTCTAGCTGCTACAGTTCGAAAATTTGGGAATTGATACCCAAAATTGTGCGATTTAACACCATTTTTTAACACCTGACCTAATATGCCAGTGACCAATTATGGTTTCTTGACATTTTAATTCGACATCACGTTTAATTCTTCTTCAAATCCACTTCTTCCGAATCATTCTGACAGATATCCATCATAAAATTCCATATCCATTTGCTTCCTTTTCTTAAAATTGATTGACTTTAAAAAGGTGCATCAAAATTACCGCAAGATTTGACTTTGCCCCCTTTCGTGCAATAACCTATTTTAAAAAAACTTATTTAAAACCTATTAAACCTATTTAAAAAACCCTATTTTAAACCCTATTAAACCTATTTAAAACAACACCTTTGGTTGCGGATAGTTTAGGGTTACTAAAAATGGAGCGATAAAAAAACGAATTTTCAGTGTTTCAAAAATAATGAAAGTCGAGAATTTGAGACTTGGCCCTCAGACTTAGGGATTTAACATCATTGTATTTCTATTATGGTGTTAAGTTCTACGTCAACAAGCCCACAAGTATGCTTTCATTAAAGATGAGAATTCAATGCTGCCTCAAAGAAATTAAGCCACATTTATGCAAAATGGTCATGGGAAATTTCGACAAAAGGGTTCGTATTTGCCAGCGAAGCAATAAAGGTTATTTGTTCTATGTGTTATTCCATGCGTAACCTATCCTGTGCAATTTAAGATTCAATAATAAAAAACACTTTTTTTTATTTAATTCAAATCTTGCGTTAACATGATGTTCTGTCATGCGACATTGCATTTTTACTAAACCTAAACTAACAGCTATTAACTGGTTCTTTTTTAATACAGGGTTGCCAACACTTTACTGCACGAATGAAGGCAAATTCAAATCTTGCTTTTATTTTGGGACATCTTTTACATTATTGCAAAAATTCGTAGAAAATAACAGTGCCATTAGTGTTAAAATTTATTATTTTCCTTTTTTATTAAAGTCTGCACATAATAGTAGTACAAAGACATAATATAAAATCTATTGGAATTAGCTTAAAATTTAAATTTGTAGTTAAAAGTTACAAATAATTAGGATTTGACATGCTTTGTTTGCAGCTATAAGTATATATTTTCAGGCGTAATTGGGAATGGGTGTTTTCTTACATTTAAAATCATAATAACAATAGGACAGCGTTCCAGGATGTTTTCTTCAAAATACGATTCTATCATTTGATCCATTATACAGAAACTTGATTAAAATTCTACTGAAAAAAATTCTTTTTTAATGCAGACCAAGATGAAATATAAATCACTTCTTTTATGTATCATTTGAAAGACTTGAGAAAACCATATCAATAATTCACTATTCAAGTGCTCTACATGTATCAAAAATTTAACATTACTCAACGTATAGGGTATAATAAAATGTTAGAGAGAAAAATTTTATAGTTGTAATAAAAACAATTATTTATAACTGTTCTCACCACTCCAAAAGATTCGCTGTTGGGTATAAGCAACTGACATTTTTCTTGATCAAAAATAAAGAGTTTGATATTCAAAAAGGGTGTAAGCAGTTTTCAGTAATGTGCTTCAACAAAGGTTTATTTCCATTCATATATCATTATGTTTTATGATTTCTTATATTCCTTACAGCAATTAACAGTTTTGAATAAATAGAGGTCTACTTTCTAAGTTACATAATTTCCTTTTTTAAGTTACTTCCAAGTATAGAAGATTCTAATATATGCTCCAAATTTCCATTCCGATTGATTTCCATTAAAAATTTGCTGAAAGTATTCATGAATCTTATTTAATATTTTATTTTTCTTATTTTCGGACATGAATCTTTGAAAAAATAATAAGCAGTATTTTTTTTTATTCTGAACTATAATGATTATTAAACTGGCAGTATTATCAATTTCATTCCAGTTTTGATTTGATTTTTCTTGAATAAATAATAAAATTTGGTATATAATTGAGAAAAAAGACTGAGTGAAATTTAAATTGCGTTTACATTCTAAATAACAATCATGGAAATACTTATACGATAATATAGCACATATCAAATTATACTAATTAATAAAAATACGGATGCAATTTTCAAACAGCAAATCAAACGTTAACACTTTCTGAATTATTGTTTAATGATGAAATTTACAATAAAAAAATTGGATTGGCTTATATGTATTGCTGTAAAATGCGTTATATATATATAAAGTATTTGTGCAATGTATTCTACAGCATATATTATATATGAACAGTAGATACAGCAACATATTCTGTACATATACAACTACGTTCTCTATACATGTACAACAACGTATTCTATCATATACAGAAACGTATTATATACATATACAGAAACGTATTATATACATATACAGAAACGTATTCTACAGTATTATTATATAGCAATTAAATGTTTAAGGTTGGGAATAAAATTATATTGGTACACATACACTGAAGTGACAAAAATCATGGGATAGCAATATGCAAATATACAGATGGCAGTAGTATCGCAGCGAAAAAGTATAAATGTGCAGTTCGTTTTCCAGAGCTTTCATTTGTGTTCAAATTATTCATGTGAACAGGTTTTTCGTGATTGATGGCGGCACGACGAGAATTAACAGACTTTGAACGTGGAATGTTAATTGGAGCGACACAAGGGTCATTCCTTTGTGGATATCGTTAGTGAATTCAACATTCTGAGATCCAAAGTATCAAGAGTGTGCCGAGAGTATGAAATTTCAGGCATCCCATCCCATCATGGACAGCGCAGTGGACGACCACCTGCACTAAACGACCGAGACCGCCGACGTCTGTGTAGAATGGTTAGTGTTAATAGACACGCAACGCTTCGTCAAATAACTGCAGGAATTAATGTGGGACGTACGAGGGACGTGTCCAATAGGACTGTGCGGCGAAATTTGTCTTTCTTGGGCTATGACAGCAGAAGACCGACTCGAGTGCCTTTACTGACAGCACGACATCGCCTGCAGCGACTCTCCTGGGCTCATGAGCATATCTACTGGTCCCTAAATCAGTGGAAAACCGTGGCGTGGTCAGATGAGTCACGATTTCAGTTGTTACGAGCTGATGGTAGAGTTCGAGTGTGGCGCAGACCCCACGAAGCCATGAACCCAAACTGTCAGCAAGGCACTGTTCAAGCTGGTGGTGGCTGCATAATGGTGTGGGCTGTTTTTACATGGCATGGACTCGGTCCTCTACCATCAGCTCGGTCCTCTGATCGGTCAACTGAACCGATCATTGACTGGAAATGTTCAGCTGCTTGCAGATCATCTGCAGCCATTCATGGACTTCAAGTACCCACACAACGATGGGATTTTTATGGATGACAATGCGCCATGTCACCGGGCCAGAACTGTTCGCGATTGGTTTGAAGAACATTCCGGACATTTCCAGCGCATGATCTAAACACCTAGATCACCCGATATGAATCCCATAGAGCATTTATGGGACATCATCGAAAGGTCCGTTCGTGCCCAAACTCCTGCACCATCCACACTTTCACAATTATGGACGTCTATACAGACAGCATGGCTCAATATTCCTGCAGAGGACTTCCAACGACTTGTGGACTCCATGACACGTCGAGTTGTTGCACTTCGCCGGGCAAAAGGAGGACCGACACGATATTAACAGTCATCCCATGACTTTTGTCACTTCAGTGTATATGCATACATTAGAAGTATGAAATTTTCTAATTTAGATCATTTCGATATTCACATTTATAATTATTTTCAAAAATGTCAAGTTATTGATGAACTGCTTGGAATTAAATTCCTAACTTGTCTATGCAGAATATAAACAATACTGAGTATCACCTATTAAAAGATTTAGATTCTTTTGCACGATCCTTCTGCAAACATTTTATTAAAAAAACTTAAATACATATAAAAGTACTTATGTGATACAAATAACATTTGCCATGTCCTTAATACCTTTTATAAGGGGATTTGATGATTTTATTACTCCGTTTTTCATAGACAAATATTAGATATATATATTTTTAAATTCTAGTTAAAACAAAGATGCGTTTAAAGCATCGCTGAAGAATAATTTAATTTTTTAAAAGAAAAATTAATACAACTAAATATAAAATCAAAAGAATCCATTTCATTTTCCGAGTGATTATCTTTTGTTTTGAAAAAGGATTAAATAAAATTTATAAAATGTAGACTTTCTGTGAGAAAGAGAAAAAGATTTCGATTTGTTGCCAATGTTATAATACGTATTTCAAGAATTATGTTTTATTTTAAAATCAGTAATACTAAGCAAAAATAAGAAGAAAAAACACAGTTATTGAGTGATTGAAAGAATTTCATTTTTTGAAATGGTAACGTTTCTTTTCAGAAAAAATCCTGAGATCAGAATTTCTCCTGCACGAGTCAAGAAAAGGCTATTAAATGTTTAAGAACGTGTTCTCACTGTCATAGTCAATTTTTAACACTTGAAACAGTTATTGTGAAGTCATTGTTTTCCAAATTCAAGTTTGCTTTAGAAATCGAATTCAATAATAAAAAAACAAGTAGTAAAAATTAACTCAATTCCTATTTAGATCAACAAATGAAATTCTTATTTTAGTTATTTTTTATTAAATAATTACAATTAATATAAATAATTTATCAAAAAATGATTGCTTTTCTCATAAATTAAATTCACATTCTTCATTTTCACATGAAAAATACTGAAATCCTCTCATTTTACCGATTGAGCTACTGCCTGTAGATTTCAATTTTCGTTACAGACTGCTAAAAGTCTATTTAAAGTATTGAAAAATTTAACTTTGATGAATGAATGAATATTTAAAAAACTGTATTAACATAAAGCGTTATCCTTTACAAGTTTTTAAAAATTTACTTCAACTTAAGTTAATGAATAAAAAGTAATTTATTAACGATTAAAAATTTGAATATGATATATATATATATATATATATATATATATATATATATATATATAT
>JAOUZG010030164.1:0-10782 GCA_026289955.1 Argiope argentata
TATATATATATATATATTACAGAACCTGATTATATTACCATTTCTCAACTGTATCTCCAGATGATGAGAAATATGCATAAAAATTCGTGGTAAGCAAAAGAAAAATAGCTAATTACGTAGATTATTAATACTTTGATGAAATGATTCTTAGCAAAGAGACATCTTGAAATATTTTTGCTCATAATCATCGATGATTCTAACAGAAAAAAATCTTTGTCATTGCTTCAAAAATCTGATTTCATTATTTGTGGTCTTAATAGGTAAGTCTAGACATATCATTTGAGGTCCCACCTGTGGCAAAACCCACAGATTACGACCTTGTATCAGGAGAAAAAATTAATTTAATTTCGAAATTACGAAGCGCATGTGATGGAGACGGGCATATTTGAGGGATTTCTATTAACTAAATTATAACAAGTCATGTTTTGTCACAGCGTCATTTTTGGAATTTCAAAAACACTTCAAACTCATCCGGGGCGTCGTCTGCGAACAGGAACGAGTTTGAAACACGCGTGGGTGTGGGAGAAAGTGATAATAACGTCTTAATGGCCATGACATTGACTTGTGCACACACACACGTCAGAGTGGAGTTGAGAGGTAAGCTGTAGAACGAGTTTCAGTTAATCGTTTGTTGCCAAACAGCAGGTCGAAAGAGAAAGGATGAAGAAGAAAAAAAAATAGAATTTGTTGCTGAGATTTTCCTCTTTGTTGAGGAGGAGCACGTGCAGAATAGTTTTCAGATGTTTTTAAATCGTCTGCGCAATTTAAGAGACCAAAACGTAGAATCAAACGTGTAATTTAATTTTTCTCTGATGTTATTAGAGAGGGAATCGAGACAAGGTCAGAGGAAATTGTAACAGGAAGAGTCGTTTCAAGGTTTTGAAAAAGAATTGTTTTAATTAGTTTAAAACGTATTCTTAAAATTTTAACGCAATTGCAGAGTTGCTTCTGAAATTTGTTACACGTATCGAATCAATTTTACTTTACAGATATACAAGAGGAAATGTGTCTCACTACTTTAAAAAGGGGTTGTGCAAGCGAATGTGATGAGTGTAGCTACGACTTACTCTTACCGTAGTTGGCGCTACTTGAAAAAAGAGACACACTCTCGGCTTAAATAATCCCTGACTGAATCAGAGAGCTTGTCAATAGCAAATGCCATAAGTAACAACAACAACAATAAAAGAGGAAATGATAAATATAAGAGGCAATGATAACACATTTATGATTTTATCAATATGCTAAAAATCATAAATGATCATTCACCTTGAAATAATTTTATTGGGTCGATTTCCACCCTTCTTAGTGACCAAACATTAACTTTTTATGTCACTTATTAATTAATGTTGGCACAGGAATCAATAAGAAAAAATATTAGATTGAAATCTGCTCTGCATATTTCAATGTATCATGTCTGAACATCATTTCTTGAGCGGCCAAGCACCACGTGCTCGTGCGAATTAAATGATATTTTTATTCATTTTAATCGCTTCATTGAATGAGTCACTTTAGTATTGCAAAGGAGCCAAAAAACTTTGTATCGCATTTAAAGAAATATCACATTTCCTATTTATCTCATTTTATATAATCACGTGCTCAAAATGATAATTTTCTACGTTTTATTTGCTGTAGACCTAAATTTATTTTTTAAAATCAAAGCTTCTGTAAATGCAAAAGCAATGCGTTATTAAAAGCCAATTTCTTGAGATACTCGTGCGGATAGTAAAATTTTAATTTTTCGCTTATGGTTTTTTGTTGACGCTTAAACCCTCATCCTTAAAACAACATCATTTTCTGTCATGATAATAATATATCCTATTCATGCAGTATGGAAGTTTTTATAGGATTAAAACATCTGCATTAGTATTTACTTTAGCTTCTAAAAGCATCTAAATGAAACCATTTAAAGTATCTGTTGTTATTGTTGTTGTTTCTTATGGTACTTGCCCTGGACAAGCCCACTGAGGTAGTCAGCGATTTAAGCCTAATCAGCAACTATTGTTTTGTAGTAGTGACAACTAGGACCAAGAGTACGACTTTTGCAACTCACTCATCACATTCGATTGATCAACCCCTTTTTAAAAAGAGGGCACATTCACACACCTTACAGATAGAACACAGAAGAACAGCCATGTCCGAACCAGGATTCGAACCCGAAACGTCCAGATCAAGGGGAAGACACGCTACCCATATACCAGTACGCCGGCGTCTAAAGTATTTGAATATAGTAATAGAAATGATCAAACTTTTGAGCTTACTAAAATCTGGGCAATTGTTAAGGAGTCAAACCTAGATATTGCACAATCTTCCTGAAATGGTAAGTACTTTTTCGGGTTACAATCTGTCAGCGAGCGCCTGTTGGCAAAGTCTTGTACTTGGAACTGGTGGATTTCAGATTCGTGACCCGATTCCACCAAAGAACCGTCGCATAATTGGACCTGGTGTGCTTTATATCCACCAAGGCTAAACGTCCTTCTGCTGATGTGGATTAAAAGTTTGGCGAAGTCGGTGTTAGTTACGGTGAACTGACCACGGTTTAGAAATACGAGGTTTATCCTAATGTAACCCTAGTATTGATTTAAATTAGTAAGTTATTATAATTGTAAAAATTTAAGATCTATATGAGTAAAATGTAGTTAACATAGTTATCATCTTAAATATAAATTTGTGTGATATTCTGACTAAATTTTTCAAGAGAGTTGACAGTCTGTTGTTGTTTCTCGTGGAATTTGTCATGGACAAGATTTCTGAAGTAGTCAGAGATTTAAGCCGAAATCAATGTCTCGTGTTTTGTTGTAGCGCCAGCTATAATCAAGAGTACGATTTTTGCTACTCACTCATCACATTCGCTTGCACAGCCCCTTTTTACAGAGGGGGGGGGAAACACATTTGCATACCTTAGCATACCACTCGCATTACACACAAAAATGACCATGCCCGAACCAGGATGATCAGATCACGAGGAAAACGTACTATCTCTGCGCCAAAGCAGTAATAGCAGCAACTATTCCTGTCAGATTTTCAAACATACAACAGCTTGGAGGGGAATTTGAATATCGATAATATATGATTGATGAAAATCTGATAGATTGGTACATCTTGATAAGTTCAAGAAATTCAGTCATGAACAATAACGCTTTATTCTTTAAGAATTACACGAAACACAGATGATAAAACATTGCCGTAGCTGATATAAAGAAAGCACTCATAAAGATACCAAATCAGTAATTAAACTTATACAAATAGTCTCTTTGATACTTTCTCGCATTCTTTTAATAAGCATCTTATCTTTCTTCCACCACATAAAATTTTAGTGCCGGTGTCCTGGTGTAAGGGTTAGTAAGTGTTTCCCGTGATCAGGACGTCCCGGATTCGTGTCCCGGTTAGGGCATGGTTGTTTTTCTGTATACTATCTATAAGGTGTGTGAATGTCTCCCCCTTCTAAAAAAGGGTTGTGCAAGCGAATGGGATAAGTGAGTAGCAAAAGTCGTACTCTTGGCCCTAGTTGGCGCTACTGCAAAAGAAGAGACGCTGATTAGGCTTAAATCGCTGACTACCTCAACGAGCTTGTCCATAGCAAGTGACATTAGAAATAGCAACAACAACAACAAATTTTTCTTTTCAAATTTGAATTGAATTTTTTTAAAGCCCCAGATGAGTATAGTACGATTGTTCTTCTCAGTTCTATTGTTCTAAGGAGTGTGAATGTGGCCTCCTGTAAAAAACGGCTTAAATGGCTGACTACTTTAGCGAGCTTGTCCATGGCAAGTAACATTAGAAACAGCAACAACAACAATCTTTCGATATAAAAGTCTGAATTTTGGGGTTGGACGGTCATTGAGAAACAACCACAACGAATTTTGGTACATAGACAATTCCGTAAATGATTTGAGTATTGACGAAAAATAAGATCGAAATAAAGATCTTTGGAGAAGGTCTGGCAATTTTTTATATTCAATGTAGCAATTTTGTGTTTTGACCATCTTTTTCCTGAAATTTTTCTTTTTTTTTCTTCTGAAAACAAAAATTCGGCACGATATATCTGTAACAACAAAATCATATATTGAATTTTATTGATTTAAATCTTTGCAGTTTTGAGTTACTGCATTTACATGCTTGTGAAAAAAACATAACATAACGCCATCCTGTGCCCCCGGTGCCTATAACGCTAAGTTATCTAACCAGTTGGATGAGCACAAGATGGGAGAAAGAGGGGGGGGGGAAATAAGGGGAAAAAAGGGAAAAATTTGTTAAGGTAAAATAAAAGAGAGACGATACAGCCTTCAGGGATTTCCAGAGAGAATGCCATCGGTGTCAAATCTTACACGAATCTGCTCAATTTTTTTTCTGAAGTTATAACTGGATAGAGGGGACAAGAATACTGAAACAAACGGTGATTATGGGTTGAACTTACAGGGGAATTAGATTACCAACTGAAATGGGGGGAAATTGACAAATAAAATTGTGAACATATGTATGGCAAATAAACAACCACTGTAGAGTCAGAAATACGTAGCGTCCATCTGGGTCCTGGGGTCTTGATTTCCATCATGAGATCTGCACTTTTAAGTTAAGGACTTTTTAAGTTGTAATTTTGTTTGATTATCTCAAGGGAAATTCTTGTCTCAACTATTGTGGGTATGTTTGTGGAAAAACAGATGATCAGACGGTAATCATTATAATAGTATCACGAAAATTCTCATAAGAATGATGCGAAGATGTAGACTTTATTGTCTAGGAAAACGTGTATTAAATATACGCAGTACAAGCTGCAAATTCACAGCGAATGGCTCTACTGAATCCGCTAATTACGATTGGCAGCATAGCTATAGAACACAAGTCAAAAAGAAAAGACATTATCTCAAGCTAACCCAACTAACGCTGCTTATTATCCGAATGAATCTGATTCCCCTCTTTTAGCCTAGCCTTAAATAGCGTCCCACTAAAGTGGACGGGGCAAACGCAGATACCGCACACTCGTTCTGGATGAGAGTGGAACTTTCTTCGACATTCTCTGGGAACAAATCTTTATTTCTCAGCTTCTACTTCACATTTTAGCGTGCAGTAAAAACCTTTAGCGACTTCATTATGCTTCCAACTTATCAACACTGCCAAATAAATCAAATTTGGTGATCATTTGTTGCAAATTTACTTAGAAAGGTCTTTTCTCACTGACGCAGCATTACATTTAATTTTATACAATTAAACTATTTAAAATTATTTACAATATTTACACAAAAAAAATCATAAATATTTACACTATTTACACCTAATTTACACAAAATCTCTGACAATAGATTTAGTTAAAAACTTAATTTTAAAAAATCTACATTTTAAGTATTAAACCCATGTACAGGATTCTATCTACCTAATTTCATATCTTTTAATTGTGAATTCCACATGGCCGGGATGTCTTGATTGGTAGAGCATTGGACTCGTACTCCTTAGGTTACGAGTTCTAAACTCACCGGCCAAAAGACTCCCCGAGTGTGTGGCGGCTGGCGCTCGTTAAATCTGTTCGTGGTCGCAAAGTCCCCGATGTCGAGAGTAATACCTCTGGGGTTACTGGGTCAGAGGGGATCGTTCTCTGTTCCGGGTCTGAATTTCGGTCTGAGATGTATGAATGGAGTTGCATGAATGAAGTCCGCCCCTAAAAAGAGTTGGGACGTGTGTGTAGCTAAGTCTTACTCTTAAACCTAGATGGCACTACTTGTAAAACAAAGAGACGCATATCTTAGGCTTAAAATCTACTGATTGTGACAGCGGGAACTTGTCCATGGCAAGCGCCATTAGTAACAACAACATGGATTTTAAATATTCTCGAAAAACAAGACGCGTACACTTAATTTAAGCGAATTTTGTTCAAATTATGGCAGAAATTTAAAAATCAGTGTGAAGTCTTTAGACCAATTTTCATCAAGTCACTTTAAGCAATTTTGTGTTATCGTCGTCACAGATTAACACGCAGAAAGATGTATAACCAAATGTGTTTTTCAGTCTCAGGAAAGACTGAAATTAGAACTTAGGCGCAGTTAAAGTTCTCATTTCGAATATTTTTTATGATCGTAATATTTTCCCTGCACTTCGTGCATGAGATATCAATAAAAACCTAGCATAATTCATATCAAATTACAATAAGAAAAATTCGCTACGTCAGGAAAACTCCAATGTGATGATTCATTCTACTAATTGACTGCAACTCTTTCATCTTTCTATGGACTCCTTGATAGGGTATTGAAAGAAGAAACTACGACTCTCGGGTCCTAATAGAAATTTCCTCGAAAGTTCGAGAATTATTTCTTTTGTTTGCTTAAATACTCAAATGGTCAACAAGATTTCCGTAAAAACCTGAATTTCATTTTACATCCGTTTGAGAAAATCTACTACATTCCCTTCTTTACAATGAGATTTATACTCAAAGAAGCATTATTACAGATTCATAACAATATCAATATAGTAACTGTTCGTCAACGAATTGTGAGCTTTATAGTCAAAGTATTATTACATTACAGATTAGTAACAATATCATTATAGTTACTTTTCGTCAGCGGATTCTGAGATGATCATATTTCAACGATTCCATCTTATTAAGGGGTGAGACGCGAAACGATTAGTGCATTCCCAGCATTCGATCTTGGATTTCAACTATTAGATACCTTTGAGTTCAATTTTTTTCACGTGTGATTTTTAATTAATTGAAATTTCGAATAAATGTTTTAAAGAAGGCTCATAACTTCTAAATTTTTTTAAGAATCCTTTACTATGCTTATCAAGAATTAATAACAAGCAAAAGTGGTAAATTTGATAAATATTATTTTGAACACTTTTGAATGATAGATAACATTATTTACAGATAGAATCTAACTTCTGAACTTTATTTTGTTAAAAATAAAGGATGAAGACATCGACATATTTCTTTGTAGATAGTCTCGAATTTGAATGCTTAAGTGATGAAGCCCAACTTTTCATAATGTAAATTATCTAAATATTAAATTAGCTTTTACCCACGACTTCGTACGGTTGGGAAAGCACACAATAATCTTATTTACAGTGCATACCTGAAATAAAGCAAAACCCCAAATCAAGTCCGTATTTCTTTAAAATCAAGTCAAGTCTATTTAATTTTGAGATTGAGTTAGCTACAATACATATATTTTTAAAAACTTTTAATTAAAAGGAAAACAAAGTTGTCAACAAATTGCAACACACAGCACATGTGTAAATTCTCAATGCCAACTGGTACAACACAAATGCGTGAATTTTTTACGCCAGTTGGTGTAAAGCAATACATATTAGAAATTTTTTTAATTTTCTTTACTCTGTATTATTTTAATTCATATAATTTAATTAAAAATACTGCAAAACTAAGTCAAACAATCGATTAATTAATAATATTTTAATTTAAATGCATCAAACACTAAAAAAATAAAACGAATGGTTTGAAATGATCGGTCGAAAAGATGTTAAGCCTAACCTCATTAGCATAGGAAAAATCTAAATTCTTACTCGTTTGGCGGTGGGAAAATGAAGATTTTTTGGCGAGAAAGTAAAAAAAGTTTCGATTTTACCATTTCATAGCAATGTTTCTGTTTTTTTTTTTTTTTCCTCTGTAAGAATCTTTCTCGCGTCTTAACAATAAAAAAATAAATAAATAAAGTTGATCCGTTATTGAGTTTCGCGATTAGCAACACATTTGGAGATTCAATTTTATTTATATAAATTAAAGGATTTTAATTTTATATTATTATTGCATAATATAAAATTAAAATCATATAATAAACAATCAAGAAAATAAAAAATTTATAATAAAAATAATAAAAATAAATAAAACTATTAAGAATTAATAAAAATAATAAAAATTAACATTAATAATTATTAATAATAAAAATTAATAATTAAATTCTCGTGTCTTAACAAAAAAAAATAGTTGAGCCGTTTTCGAGTTTTGTGATTAGCAACACATTCGGCGATTGTTTTATTTATATACATGATATGATTTTTATTTTATATTATTATTGAGTAACATAAAATTAAAATCATATAATAAACAATCAAGAAAATAAAAAATTAATAAAAATATACTTAATGGGAAATCACCGATAATGTATAAGGAAATCCTTGATATCAAGGTTTAAACTTAACTTTGATGGCAATTAAATAATAGGGTGATTCGATATTTATTTAAATTACACTGCTCAAAACAATTAGGGGAGCACATGGTTTTAACCGAATTACGCAAAGATGTCTACCAATAAGTAACATAAAATGAATCATCCATAAATTACAGCCTGCTGGAAACGGAAGAAGAAAACTTTATTTGCAAATCAAAGTTCATGACGTCAAAAACCAGAAAAAAGTGATAAGGCCAGAAATCGGGATGTTGCAGAAATGTCTGTTTTATTGCCGCAACTGTGAAATTTGATTGTGCAGTCTTTCTGTTTATGAGACAAGCTTATGAGAATGTCTGAACAACGTGATTTACCAGAATCCATGACATGGCGTGTCATAGGCCGACTGGAATCACGCCAAACACAACGGAGTGTCGCGGACGCTGTTGGAGTCGCCAGAAGTGTTGTTGCAAGGCAGAAGTGTTGTTGCAAGGCAGAAGTGTTGTTGCATTCCGATTCCAAGAAACAGGAAATGTTAGACGTCGACCAGGGCAAGGTCGGCCACGCGCCACTACAACAACTGATGACCGGTATATGCGGTTAACAGCCCGTTGAAACAGAACAGAGAATGCTACTCAGCTGCAAGGACAGTTGTTTTTGGCAACAGGACGAAGGGTGTCCAGCCAAACAGTACTTACTAGGCTTCGTGGGGGAGGGCTCTATGCTCGTAGGCCAATCGTTTGCATTCCGTTGACCCCACGGCACCGTGCGGCCCGAAGAAGATGGGCTGCTGAGCATTGAGATTAGCAGCAACATGATTGGAGCCAAGTGCTGTTTACAGACGAGTCCCGATTCAGTCTGGAGTGTGACACTCGACGTGTTCTGGTATGGCGGGAGAGGGGCACTCAAAATAACCCCGCATTCGTTCTTGAAAGCTCACAACACTGACGAGCTGGTTGGATGGTATAGGGTGGAACCAGCATAGGCGGACGTACGGACCTGCATATCATTCGTAATGGCACTTTGATGGGCCATTCCGAGGTATGCAGACGCGATACTGCGATCTCCTGTCATCCCTTACGCTGGAGCTATTGGCCATTCCTTTATTTTCCAGGATGATAATGCCCGCCCGCATAGAGCTCGTCTGGTGGAGAACATCCTTGAAGCTGAAACAATACAGCGTATGGAATGGCCAGTGTGCTCTCCCGACCTGAATCCAATCGAGCATGTTTGGGACATGCTCGGACGACGCATTGCTGCGCAGCCAAGGCCGCCTGTGACTGTCCCAGACTTGGAGACTGCACTTCTTGAGGAATGGAACAGTATTCCCCAAAGTCTGATCGATAACCTCATCGCATCCATGGCAAACAGGTGTGCAGCAGTCTTAGCTGTTCGAGGAGACCACACACCCTATTAAAACTCAAGCATCATGTCTATTCAGAGCCTTTTTTTATCGTTTACATGCAACTAAATTGTTGCCCTAAATCATCTTTTCGTGTTTTTTCCATATTTTCAAAGAATTAAAGCTTAATTTCACATTGTTATATTTTTTTTCTCTGTATTGCGCATGGATACGCGTGCACTACCCATTGTATGACAATACGTGGCTGTCTCGTACGGTTTTCTTGATTTTTTTTGCTTGCTCCCCTAATTGTTTTGAGCAGTGTATATTGTTCTTTCTATTGATAGAAAACTGAAATACACATTATGTTTCTACATCATCAGCCTGGTGTTCAATGCACTTTTCCCAATGTTTCACGAAATTCAAGATTCCGACTGAAAAAGTTTTTCCGATTATATCTGTAACCAATTTTGCTGTAACCAACTTAAATTAATTGATAAATATTGACTTAAAATAATAAATATTCTCACATGATAACTTGAAATTTACTATCGAAGATTTAATTATATTTTATTTCATTTAGTTTTAACTTAATTGTACGCTAAGAATTATTTTTTTGGTATAAAAATCGTAAGCAATTGTTTGAGCAAAATTGTAAGAAAAAAAAAGGACCAAGGGGCCCCTATCCGATTTTGTGACATAAAAAGAATTGTTCTCCCAAAGCTGATCGTGTAAACGCGAAAAAAAAATTATGACCCTGTTTTGTACTAAGTATTCCTGGTACAACCTGGTACGCTTAACTTATCTTACAATTCTCAGTACCATAAATACGATGTATATACATGCCTTTTTCAAGAATAAAAAAACCTTCTAAAAAGCAAAAATATTCTCTCGCAGTAAAAAATCCTCTGAAGCTCTTTTAAAACCATCGCATATTTCAAACATAGCGTACTGCTACTCAAAAAAACTAATTTGAAGATGATTTTTATTATGCAAACTAAATAAACTACCATAATTATTTTATATATTTCTTCCCAAAAATTCATCTTTATTTAAGCTACCTCATTAAATTTCATTAGTTCTAAGAATACTATGTAAATAATACGCGTTTTTTCATTTCTTTAATATTTCTTGTTTTTTAAGCCAACATTTTTTACTTCTGACCCCATATTACTAAACAAAGACAATAAAACGTAATAAAAAAGCTTCTCTATATATGTTTTACGTATCTTTATAGTTCGTACATGGAATTATGGCATGCGTTGAATTTAATAAACTAGTAATTATCTATAATTATTGGTTATTGTACTTAAGTGATTATTTATTGTCATC
>JAOUZG010030165.1:498-27752 GCA_026289955.1 Argiope argentata
AAAAAAAAAAAAAAAAAAAAAAAAAAAAAAAAAAAAAAAAATCGACGCACCAAGAAGGAGTTGTCCGATTGAGACGAAAATTTGTCGATAGGAAGACAATGTACAGAATAGTAAATGATTAAAATCGCAGAACAATTGAATTATTTATTTCAGAGTTACAGTAACAAGCTCGATAAGGTGTTGACCCTCCTCTAGCCTGGATACAAGCTGCCACACGGCGTGGCTTAGACCGATAAAATTTCCGGATGGTCTCCTGCGGTATTTTCTGCCAAATTAGCTCCAATTGTCGAACGAGGTCATCAACATTCCGTGGCAGATGAAACGCCTTCCCATCATATCCCGGACATGCTCGATGGGGGAAAGATCTGGCTATCTGGCAGGCCAAAGAAGTGTTTGACAAGCTTGTAGACAGTTCATAGCAACACGTACCGTATGTGGCGTGGTATTGTCCTGCTGAAAAACTAGCCGAGAATGCTGCAAAAGGAACGGTAGCAAAACTGGTTTTAGGAAGTCGTCGACTTACCGCTGTACAGTAACCGTGCCTCTAATGACAGCCAAAGGGGCCCGGCTATCAAAGGAAATGGCACCCCAAACGATAATCCCTTGATGAGGGTCGGTGTAGCGTACAATAGTGAAAGCAGGATCCCACCCTTTGACCTGGGTGTCTCCAAACATGTCTTCGAAGAGGACACAGTTGGAAGCGGGATTCGTCGCTATACGTCCCCAGCCAGCTTCATTCCAACCTGATCGAGCCATGCACCACTGTAATCCGGCTCAGCAGTGTGCAGGCGTGAGTGACAGGTGGCGTAACGGTCGGCGCGAGCGTTGATATCTCTGTCTAAACTGCCTGTGAATGGTCTCAGAGAACACTGGTGTTTGGGTTGAACGTCTGATAGTTGATAGAGATGAAGAATGCACTGTGACAGCTGATCGCACAATCACGCTGACCTTACGATCTGTTGTGGCCTTAGGTCGACCGCTACCATCCTGACGAAGAACTCTGCCATTTTCCACTCATCCTTGCCAGCATCTTCGAATCGCTTCGACTTACATTATGAGCGATTCTCCGATTTGTCCGACCGGCCTCTTTCAATCCAATGATACGACCTTTGTCAAACTATGGCAGTTGATCGTAATGAGCATGAACCCTGCGGCGAAGCATTTTTTAAGTTGTTGAAAGGTAATCTGAATTGCAATCAAACCGAAAGTTTTAACAGCCGTTGAAGCACTGCCCCTTATATACATCTGTTGGATGTGTAGTTGCGATGCGCTGGAGATCAAACTGTTCATCCATTGGACACCAACATTTAATTATTTGCATATCTGGTCAATACACTCATGCATACAAAATTTCAAAGAGATCGGATGATTGCTTCTTGGTGCGTCGATTTTTTTTTGTTATAGAGTGCATTTCCCTTCTGTTAATTTTTCTCTTTAGAAACATTTCTAATGAAATTTCTAAAGAGTATTCAAATATTATAATAGGTTCCTAATTAAAAAATATATAAAAAATGATGCACTTCTCTTATTGATTTATATTTTAATATTTAAGTTATTCGTAATTGCTGCATATATTTCAAACAATTTTTAAAAAATAAAGACGGTTTTTGTTTTCCATTTTTTCACGCAATGCTTTTCATTAAAAAAGTGTGTTTAGTTAGAAACTTTTGTTAAATTTTTTTAGATCTACATGTTAACTGTGTTGCGATGAACTATAAAGCGTGTTAAGCAATTAGAAGATTGATAAAATTTGATTGTTCTATAGCGCAAAATCTTGTAAGAATCGTTGTCGTATGATTTTAAACAGTTTTAGATTAATTGATTTTCCATTTAAAAATGTTTTGGCCGATTATATCGTATGCAGTTTTTTTTAAATATGGAAAAAAGAGTAAATTAAACTCTTTTGAAATTTAGTTTATTTTTATATCTTATTCTGAAAAAGATCTCTTTATATACATTACTTGGAATGTCTTTCCATTAATTAGTTAATGCGATATTATCGTAATTTCGCAGATTAGGGAGATTATTATCATTAAAACTACTTTTGAAGTTTAAGTATTATGGTAATAAAACTTAGTTGAAGATAATTTTCTCACCTTTCAGATTTTGAAATTATTTTTGGATTTTATGACATCATTTTAACACTATAGTTTTTATTTTAAAACTAAATTTTTTACAATGTTAACTTTTAACTGATACGCTAATGGGAAAAAATTAAATCTGAATGTTTGAAAGTTTCTTGTGTATTGTTCATTATATAAATACAGATTATCAAATTAATGGGAACACACGAAAAATGTATAAAAGAATCTTTATTAATAAAGCTTAGGGCTGCCGTTGGCATGTAATACGGCTTGCATTCGCCTTGAAATCGAACCCACGAATGCTGAACAGTGCTTAGAAGAATATTTTTTTCAGTTTTCATGGTGATATTGTGTGGGTTCTGGGACAAATGAGAGACCATATATTAGATGTATGGCCATATATCTAATATGGACTATAATGGCCCAATTATATTTGTGTCGAGGAACTACGGCTGTGAAATGGATGTCTGACTTCGTTCTAGTGCTCATCAAATGATAATTGGACAAATCCTCCTTCATGGCAGGGCGCATTATCATGTTGTAAAACTCTATCTCCTATGCGGAAACAAAGTTTGCATCATAGGATGGACTTGGTCATCCTATGATGGAGTGTTAGTTTCTAAAGGAGTTTTAGTTTGGTCAACTAAAACTCCTCTTCTCCTTGGTGATCCTTTCTTTCAGTGTAAAGATAAGGCTAGCAGAAAACCACTACACGGCTACCCATACCGTAACAGATCCATTGGAAGGAAACAATCCCGATCATGCCCTGGTGAATGTATCCTCCAAACGTGTACCGTTTTCATTGTGCGAAAAAGTGCGAACTGATCGCGTAACTGTCTTCCACTTATGATTGGACCAGGTTTTTATAATGATGGCACTTTGTAGGCAAAGTTTTTCATGAACATCCGGGATTATGAAGCCATTATGAAGGTCCCTTCTAACTCTAATTATTGAATAAATTTGGCTGTCGTTTCCTTTTCAAACACCACGATTCCCTTCAATATCTAAAGGTCTCTTTTATTCAGCTTCTCCTTCGGTCCATTACGTTGCTTCGTAGTTTTGTTGTAGTTTTTACCCTTCTGGTTATAGAAATTAATTATCTAAAACACTTCAGAATTGATTTGTGGACTGTTTATGAATAAAGGAGGTTTATTTGGTCTGTTGTTCATAAAGAAAAAGGACTTATCTAAACGCTACTGTCTTTTTAAACTACTTTCCTTCTGGGGATACTTTCAATTCAGCGGTACTTTGCCAATTTACTGTTTAAGTTTTCCTCATCCTGTTCGTCCACTCTTTAAGAATCTAAGGGATTACTCGCATCCTGTCTTGTGTGAGTGCAGTCGAAATATTTTTCTTCTATAGATCGGATCCTACTCTTCGGTTCATTATGTGCAAAAGTACATTTAAATTAACTTTTCCAAAATCCATCACAGTATCTATGACTCAATATAATTATGTCGCTTCCCCTTTACCTCCAAAAAACTGTGAGTGATATTTTAATGCACTTTTTCTCATTTCACCCTTTTTGCTAGTATCGCCCTCATTTCATTAAGAAAAGAAGAAAAAAATACGAACTTGAAAAATACATTTTGTTGTGCAAATTTCAGGGGAACGACATCGGCGAAGTATAGAAGCGACGCGCTCTTTGCCGTAGACGTCACACCGCCTGCTGACTCGAGACCGTAAATCAAATGTCTCTTTTCTGGTCGACGCGGCTCTGAGGTCTCTGTGCTTCCCGCTGGCCTCCATCGAAAAAGAAATCCTTCCCAGCAAACACTTTTCGCTGCTGGTTCGTCGCCAATCCATGTAAAAAAAAACCATTTTAAATTAAGAAGAGCATATTCTCGAAGAGTATGCATTTCTCACGGCTGACATCACCGAGCCTGTTTTGGGTGCAGTTTGTATTTCTACGAGTTAATATCCGATATGCACAGCAAATGTCCGAGAGATTAAAAAACAAAACTTCGATCAATGGGACATGCAAAAGAAGCTCCTGTACATTCTGTTAAAACAATATCGGGCGATTCTGTGTATTATGCTCTTTTATCCGAATTTTCACCGATTACTAAATTATCCGACCCTAATCAACTAGTCAAACATAACATTCTGCATTTTATAACAACAAAAGGTATTCCAGTCGAAGCGAAATCACGCATATCAGCTTCGGATATATTAAAAAGAGCAACAGCAGAAACTCAAAATAGGATGCAGTTGGACAATCTAAGATCCTCCAGAAGTAGCTGTGCACTCCCACTTCAAATAGTTCCCAAACAGGGAACGTTGGAATGGAGACCAATGACAGAAAACTGCACTTTAAATGCTCAGACTATAGAAGAAAAATGCTCTTTCCTTCTATATAAGAATTCTGAATTGCGTTCAGCAAAAGTATTTAGTCATATTGGCCTAAAACAGATATACCCATTTGATATACTACGAACAGCCACACGTACTCTCTTTGGATTATTTGAAATTTGCAATTTTGATTGTGTAATGCATCATCGACTTTTCAGAGATTCATAGACGAGGTTCCTGAAGATTTAACTGATGTTTAGGATTTTGTAGAGGTCATTTTAATTGCTTCCAAAGATCCTAATGAACATTTGAGACAGGCCAAAACCCTGTTTTCAAAATTAAAGAATATGGTCTTTGCACTAATGTTAAGAACTGTACTTTCGGCGAAAACTCTCTGAAATGTTTTACCTTTAAACTTTTAGAAAAAGGAATAGAACTCTTTCCCGATAAAGTCAAATGAATTTAAAATTTCTCTAAACCAAATACTCTAACACAGTCGCGTATGTTTGGGGAAATGTTTATGGACTGTTGATACCTGAAGCAGCAAACAGACTTGTTTCAATAAGACAGTTACTAGAAAGGCGTAAGAATAAGAAAAAATCCGATTCCATTGTTCGCAAATCATCCGAACATCTCAATTGAAATGACAACGCTAAACAATCTTTTATTACGGCGAAAATCGCGATTGCTGAAGCTACTCTTTTGAGACATCCCGTTTCTGAAACTCAATTGAGGCTATAGATGGTCGCATCAGATGGTGCTGTAGGTGTCAATTTATCGCATTGATAAAATAAGCAATGAGAACTAATAGCCTTCTCCCCCCTGAAACTTAGCAAAAGTCTACGAAAATGAGGAACTTATAACAGAGAACTGTTCTCGGGGTATTCGGCAATAAAAAATTTAAACACATGCTAGGATGCAGGAAAATACAACTTTATGCCGATGAAAAACCGCTAGTGTATGCCTCCGAACAAAATCCAGATAAGTGTTCCCCGAGACAGTGACGTCGTCTTGATTTGATATCCCGATGCTCCACTGACATGAAACACGTGCAGGGATCCGGAGCGGTTCTCCCTGACTCTTCTTCGCGCATTGAATTGGACTCGACGGCTGAATCGCCTTTCCCGAGTCTTAGGGAACCGGCCGAAACTCAATAACAGGATTCATGAGCTTAAGGGTTTCTGCAGGATTATAATTATACACTTCAAATCTTGCTAAAGTGCACATTGTGATTTCATTCGGGACATTTCAACTGCTCCGTTACAACTATTTGTTACAGAATCTTTTCGTAAGCCAATTTTTGAGCAACTTCCTTTCACATCTAGGAAAGCAGTCACGAGAAAATTAATCAGCTCAAGATATGCCTGGCCATTTATGAAGCAAGGTACAAAAGAATGAGGTGCGGCGCAAAGATTTAAAGTTCAGCGCCATATTAAAGCTCCCTTGGGAATTTTTAGTTTATCCGACCCTCGTTTCCAAAAAAATGCATATCGATATCATTAGTCCGTTATCTCTATCCGATGGTTGTGTCTATTTATTAGCAACGATCAATAGATTCTCAAGATGTCCAGAAGCTATTCTGATTGCAGACATGCAAATTAAAACCATTTGTCGAGGGATTTTTCATACTTGGATATCCCATTTCGAATACCCACCCTTCCATAGTAAATACAGATCAAGGTTTGCAAATATGATTCATCAAAACACAAATGGAATTGCTGAGAGATTCCATAACCATTTAAAATCCTCTTTAAAAGCACCAGAAAGCACTAAGTGGACGGAAATTTTACCAATGTTTTTTTTGGGAAGCTGCGTTCATTTCAAAGAAGATATCAAAGTCTGGTGTGCTGAACTAGAGTGCGGAATAACTTCCAAACGATATGAGAGAAACATCTATCATTCCTCCATTCGATGACACCTTTGTCGATTAAAAATCAAGCCCCGTGCAAACGAATCTGCTGCGTTAACTTATCATCTACATCTTTGCTATACAAAGTTTTTGTAAAATTTCTCTAATTCAAGTTTTTATAAAGTTTTTATACCAGTGATTAATTTGAAATCAGAAATAATATTTGGCATACTTTTCAATATATCTTCTATTTCTACAACAACAGTATTAATCGCAGTGTTAAAAAAATAGCATCGTAACTTCACTTTCGTGTTTTTTATAACTTCGTCTTTGGCTAATTTGGAATATAATATTTTTCCTTTTCGAATTCATTTTGGAGGAAAATGTTCTGAAATGTTCAAATTACATGCTAGCTCTTTTGCTTCGTCTAAAAGTGTGTTAAATTTTGGATCTCAGTTTTAATTTTATTGACTTAATTGAAAGCCGAATGCAGAACGATTGCTTTTGATTGAAATAGTTTATCAAAAGTGTTAATTTTGAACAATATTGCAAACCATGCTATTCAACATAAAATAAATGCCATTTCTTTGTGTTGCATCACAAATCAATAAAATAAAGGAATGTGATAAGCAAGGCACATAAATTACATGCGTGTTTAAAGAAAGCATTTTAGATCGTACAGCTTTATACTTCCCTTTCATATTGCTCTAGCATTGTCGTACGTTTGCCCTCTACAATTAAAAACATCTAAATCAAGCTCTCTTAATCTCTTCGATAGAGTTTTTGCTTGCCCTTCTCTAGTCACATCAGTTACTTCAATAAACCCTATAAATGGCTCATTTATAGCTAATCTTTTCTCTTCAAAATTTACATATTTAATATGACTGAAGTTTGTTCCTTTTGGGAAATATCTGAAAACTTTTCATTTGGGTACTACAGTACATGGCTGCTTTTATACCGTGTTTAATTTTGTTAAGGACTTCATTTCCAATGCAAAAATAATTTGTTCTTGTGACTTATGTGATAAATGATGCACAATTCTATTTTTAGAGTTTATTCTTTTGTTTACATGATCCATTAGCACAGGATCGTATTTACTTAATAATTTTATTAAACTTTAAAAAATTAATTAATCCCTTTCAAGTATTATATGCATCTATTATTTCTTGGATTCCTGGAAGTGGAAGATTTTTACACGCTAAAAATAGAACAGAATTTATAATTCTTTGAAATAGTAATTTAAGTCGTTCCGTTTCCTTACTTATATAAATTTGATTGTTTTATCAATAGTCGAATATAAATTTAATCGTTTTAGTAATTCTTTTCAAGAAATAATGAAGAATTAAAATGACAAGAACGCTCGAGAACTTGGATTACAGTTGACAACTGTCTCCAGTTATTATAGCCACTTTTAAATTTCCCCAGTTATAAAGCCACTTATAAAGTTTGGTCATTTCCTCTTCTTTTAGAAGTATACAACAGAAACGAAATACGGAGTCGCATTTTTGAATGAATTAACCAGCTGCGAAGTTAGGTTTCCCGTATGACATTTTTTGAAAGTAGTGCGTAGTGGAAAATGATCTACCTCTAGCATTTTTTAGCCAACATTTCCTTTGTGTTGTTAAGGTCCGATTTTAACACAAAACATTCTAAATTTATCAGTTATAATACTGAACCGTAAACCAGAATCATTTATATTCTCTTGATCGTATTTATTATTGCTATTTTTGTCATTATTTTCCGATGCGGTCATACTTATATAAACACACGAATCTTCAACAAGTTTCACGCTTCAACATTTTCAATGCCAGACTGTGCACTTTGCGTGGACTTCTTTCCCCCGGTTGAAGTATGAATTCTAACCTCTAGCTCACGGGCGGTACAACTGCTGTACCAAGATTTTTTTTTACGGGTACCAGGGTACCAGGGACGAGTTTGGATTTCGTCCCCCCACTTGAACTTCCCGGCGAATCGTAATTACCTCATAAATTTTTTTTTTCATTTTTTTTTATTTTACTATTATCTCTTCCTTCTTCCTTAAAATAAATTCATAGTAAAAACTTAATAACTATTACTAAAATAGCCTAAACCTTAAGGTAATTAAACTATAAAATAATTCATGCTCAATTCACAATATTCTGTACCACTTCACCAAATCAATCGAACGGGAGATTAAAGGCCGCAGAGCCTAGGCGCTCCTTGAAAACAACCAATATCATTGGCATTGGCATTACCTCATAAAAATCCCTACCTTATTGTGCTATGCTCCTTAGGGTCAGGGGATTTCGTCCAGCTGTAGTTATAATCACTGTTGGCACTAGTCAGTTTTGTGAACCTTGCTTTGGCGACATTTTTTAAAGTAACACTTCTGAGAGTAATACTCGATTGAAAATATTATTCTTTTCCTACGTTGCTTAATTTTTTAACATTGTAAATTGTTAATTTTTTAACAATAAAATTTTGTAAATTTATGATAGGTGTAGATAATCGGTGCCCTAGATAAATTGTTACATTTTTGTTCCCAATTCGTCATAGTCAAAAAAAAAAAAAATTGAACCTACGATTGGGTTTTTTTTTTCGCCCTATCATTATTATATTGTTACAAGCGGGCGAGCGGCACGAAAACTCGCCAAAGTTGGCCACGTTTGGCGAGGAGCCTCGCACCAGCTTGATTGGTTTGGCGAAAGGAATAATCTAGTAGCCGCTAGATTGTTCGCGTTGTTTTGAGAATTTCCACGAGACTCAGGTGCACGCGCTTTTCGCGCTATATAAGGACGAATAGCCGGAGCGAGTTAGTTAGTTGCTCAGTTGCTATGAGTTGCTACCGAGTTCAGTTCGAGTTAGTTGCTATAGTGATTACAGTCGTTCTTTGAATTTTTGAGTGAATTGTGTGTTTATTTGTATTTCATTTAGCATCACATTTAGAATTCTCAAATTTTTCGCTGGTTCAATTATTTTCGGTGATTGGGCTTTGAACTGGAAGGTCGTGTGTGTTCCAGCTCTGTTTCTTCAATCACTACCCTGTCGCAATTAGCAGTAGATGAACCTCCTAGATCCGACTCGTCCTTATTAGGATTAGTTCCGGAAGGGTCAATGATGGAGTCGAATAAGAAATTATGTGCTGGGCACAATAATGAAAACATGATGATGGATGAATCTAACGTCCCCATGAGCCAAGATGTCAACCAATCCTGCCAGCACTGCGCCAGAGTCATTCATCTTCAAGAATGCATCAAGTCCCTTACCTTCCAATGTGAATTCCACAAAAAAGGTTACCTGGATGCCAGACATGTATTTGGGATGGACCATGAACTCACAGCACAACTTGATACATCCTGGAAGGACAACTCTCGGGAGGCAGACGCAGCCAGGGGTGAGTTGATTTCACTTGGCGATTGTCAGGACCCAAATTGTAGAACTAAAAAGTCCCCCCCTCAGGCGAGCAATAATTTTCAACTTCCTTCCCCCTCTAAGAGGAAAATCGCAAATAAAAACTCAAACAAACCAGTTGCAAACTACACCCCAATTCAAAATCGTTTTGCCGGGTTAACAATTGAAGAACCCAGTGTAGATACTGATAAAACTCCAGAGACTAAAATACCTCCTATTATGTTGCAAATGGTTGATAACTTAAATGAAATACTTAAGGAAATTAATCAAACCTGTGGCGAAACCACCAACAAATTTAGTAATAACTACATTAAAATTTTCCCCCAATCTATAGATCAACATCGTAAAATCCAAGAACTTTGTAACGAAAAAGAATATGAATATTACGTTATCACACCGAAAGACAAGCGACCACTTAAAGTGGTAATTAAGGGCCTTCCCCACCGTTTCAACCTTGATGAACTTAAAAATTGCTTAATGGATAAAAACATTCCAGTAAATAAACTCTCCCAAATGACAAAATTCCGTACTAAGGAGCCTTTACCTTTCTACCTAGTAGAATTACCAAAAAATAAAGCAGCCGAGGAAATATTCAACATCAAATATCTTTGCTATCTCTCTGTTACAATCGAACACTTCAAAGGACGTCCCATGGTAACACAATGCTTTAAGTGCAATAATTTCCACCACACAGCAAACAATTGTGGATACAAACCTCGCTGCCTTAAATGCGGAGCAAACCACGAGACCAATGCATGTAGCCAGAAGGAAATTATTCCCAACCCAAGATGTATAAATTGCGGGGAATATGGTCACATCGCCTCTTATAGAGGGTGCAGTAAATTTCCCAAGTTACCATCGGCCACGCAAAATAGGAATAACTACTTCCGAAAAAATCAATCAGTTGTTCAGGAAAACATGTCTTACGCGAGCCATTTTAGTAAGAGCCGAACCCAGAAAATGGCGCCACATGAAGGCCATGTTTACAGCCAGGTAGATCCGATAAACCAAACTGACATCGCAAGCGTAGTTGACGCTATGCGGGCTTTCAATGAGCTCGTCAGGGAATTTCCCAATCTTATAGCAGAATTAGGTAAATTAAAACACGCAACCAATCGATTAGACAAAATGAAAATATTCCTCAATGCATTTTCTGATCAGGAACTCTTCGATAAAACGTAATTTTCAATCGCCAAAGCCTCCGTATTATTTACTGGAACGCAAATGGCATTAAAAATAAAATGTTTGATTTTCGTAATTTTGTAAATAAGTATAATCCCGATATAATTTTATTGCAAGAAACCCACCTTAGACCACAAAGGAAAATCTTCCTGGCTAATTACTTTTCGTATTACAGCTACCGCTTTAATAAAAATGGAGGTGGAACCGCTATTTTAATTAAAAACGGCATACCTCATAGTGAGGTCCCCCCGCCCGTCCTACAACATGTAGAAGCTAGCGTGGTTAAAATTAATATTAAAAATATGGAACCCTTTCTCTTAACTTCTGCTTATATCCCCCCAACTAGTGATACTTCCAATTTTGTCTTTGATCTCGAAAATTTAATGCAATTAGGCCCTATTCAAATTTTTTGTGGAGACTTCAACGCTCACCACGTTAGTTGGGGTTGTAAATGTAAAAGTCCAAGAGGCAACTCCTTATACCACTTCGCCCAACAGGCCGGTCTTGAAATTCTAGCACCTAACTCCCCCACTAGATTTGGTTCCCACTCCGCTAATACCCTTGATCTTACAATAGTTAATAACTTTCATTACCCCTACGACATTAAATCTATCCCTGAGCTTAACTCAGATCACAACCCCATCCTTCTAAATTTTTACTTTAAATACTCGCTCCCAATAAACTCCTCTATTTATAAGACTAACTGGAAAAATTTCAACTACCTTCTCAGCCAATCAGATACCCCGCTTAACCCAGAAATCTCCTCTACTAGCGAATTAGAAGCTGCCGTCAAGCTCCTAGAAAACCAAATGCTCAAAGCCAAAATGGATGCATCAGCTCCCAGTATGACCAGCCAAAAACATTTAGACCCCAAAATTAGAGTCCTCATCAGAGATAGGAATATTGCCAGGAAGATTTTTCAGAATACTAGGGACCCAGTTTTCAAGAGACTCATGAATAGATTAAATAAGGAAATAACTAAATTAGGCACTCAACTTGATAACAATGAATTCGTCAACAAAATCGTAAATACCAACGCAGAAGACGGGTCCATTTGGAAATTAGTTAAATCGCACAAAAATAAACAACACAAGATTCCGCCCTTAAATGGCCAATCTAGTATTGCAATTAATGATAATGATAAAGCAAACTGCTTGGCGGAAAGCCTTGAGAACCAATTTAAACCTAATGACACCCATGATCTCACAACAGAGCACCTTGTAAATAATACAATCAAAAGCTTTCAAGACTCCCTCCCCCCCAATTTTAATGACTTCTCACCCACAAATTTTAATGAACTTAATGACTATATTAAAACTTTAAATATCAAAAAAGCATCTGGAATCGATAATATCAGCAACCAGATGATCAAAAATTTACCTAATAACTACATCTACTTTTTAGCCATTATTATTAACAATATGCTCAAGTTAGGATATTTCCCAAGCTCCTGGAAAACTGCTGCAGTAATTCCAATAATTAAACCCGGTAAGGACCCAACTGATCCGACTAGCTATCGCCCCATTTCGCTTCTCCCCACAATTAGTAAAGTCGCCGAACACATTATTTTAGCCAGATTAAATGAACATCTTAATAATAATAATATTCTTATCCCAGAACAGTTTGGTTTCCGCCATGCCCTCTCTACCACCCACCAACTGCTCAGGGTAACTGAATTCATAGAAGAAGGCTTTTCAAATAAACAATACTCAGCAGCAGTTTTTCTCGATATACAGAAAGCTTTTGACAGAGTTTGGCTTGAAGGCCTTATTTACAAATTAATAAACTACAATATACCTCCGCACCTAATCAAAATTTTAATATCTTACCTCAGCAACAGATCCTTCAGGATTAAACTGAACAATGTTTTCTCAGTTATAAAACCGATTTTAGCTGGTGTTCCTCAAGGATCCAAGCTGGGGCCAGTTCTTTTTTCTATTTTCATAAATGACATCCCGAAACAATTTAATACCATATTATGCATGTACGCAGATGATACTGCAATACTAGCGCGCAACAACAATCCAAATTACATTACAATAGCTCTTAATAGACATATTAAATCTCTTGAGGACTGGTTCTCCAAGTGGAAAATTGTAATTAATGCGTCAAAAACTGAAGCTATTTATTTTAGTAGATATAAAGCTAAGAAATTCCGCCCTCTTCAAATTAAAAATCAAAACATCCCGTGGTCTAAGGAATGTAAATATTTAGGAGTCATTTTAGACAGTAAATTAACTTGGAAGCCCCACTTTAATTATCTAACCAACAAGTTTCGAGACCTAACTCGTAAATTATATCCCTTAATCTCTCGAGACTCCAAAATGACCAGGAAAAATAAAATACTTATTTACACTGCCTATTTGCGTCCAGTAATTACATATGCTTGCCCTGTGTGGGGTTATGCGCCTAAATCCAATCTAATTCATGTCGAAAGACTCCAAACCAGATTTCTAAGAAATATCTGCAAAATGCATTGGTACATGCCAAGTAAAAACATGTACCTTGCACTAGACTATCCTCCACTTAAAAAATTTCTTAAAAAACTTGCAACTAAATTTTTTGAAGACTTGGAAAAAATCAATAATGAAGCCATCCTTAATATCCCCAGATATACCCCAAACATTAAAGTCAGAAGACCTAGAAATATTTTACTCTAATCTCACCTCATTTCCAATATTGTAATTTAACTTTTGTTATTTTTAACTTTTTCTTTTTTCCATACTTAAACTCTTATTTTTGATGATTTAAATCAGCTCTAAGTCTTAAGTTCTCACATGGTGCATAACTCCACACCCACCACCCCTAAATAGCCAATCAAAATCTGTCCTGACTCTCGCCAACTCACCCACCCCTACTCCTCAACAACTACTACTTAAGGGCCTGCAGAACTTTTCCAGTCCACTTCGCAGACGGTCACGTATGTAGCTGAAAGCAACGTGGAAGCATTTCATCATGACTGGGGATAAGCCCCTGCCGGGGCTAGGAGCCCCAATAATCCAACCACTAGCGAGTTAGTTAGTTGCTATAGTGATTTGATCGAGTTAGTTGAGAGTTTGCTCTGAAATAAAAAGCGTCTCGCTGGACTAAAGGATTTGTGAGCTGTGTTTGCGTTTGCTGTTAACGCTGTGTTATTGAGCTCGCTGCGATTTACTGTATCTGTGCTATACGATAGCTGTTTTGCAGTCTGTTTTTATCGTACGTAAGACTTGAATTTACGCTGTAATTGACTGTTGACTGCTGAATTGTATTTATCTGAAATTTTTACTTTATTAATTATCCTGTAAATAACTGTAAATAGCTGTAAATAAATTTGTTTGTGCTGTCCTCAACTAAAGTCCATTCAATCCGAACCCGCTACGCTAAAAACGTAACATTGTCATTTTACATTGAAAAGTGACAAAACACTGTTTTGTCTTCATGCCTGCCACCCCCTCCATGACTGGAATCTCGGGCATATATACTTCGCTGTCACTAATGTACTATTCTGACACAATATTAAAGAATTGACTACTTAAAATTTTTATCTTTTAAAGTTTAATACTTGAACAATAACTTCAGGCTAAAAATACATTTGGGTTGTGATTTTTAAGCAAACTGTAAGTTTCAGCATTATTTTTCATGATTTATGAAAACGGTTGCTTTAATTATTTATAAATAATCATTCATTAAAAGTTATAATTATAATTTTAAAATATTGAAAGTTGTTCTTAAAATCTATGATAAATAATAATTGCTAGCTTTTTATGCATTCAACATCAGAAGAGAAATATTAAAATCTTTGTGCATTCATTTCAATTCACTGAAAAGTTACTAGACATTTAAATTTTTCCAAAAATATTTTTACTCAAATAAAATAGTAAGAATTCTAGATTTAATTTTAAGCATTGCTGAAATATAAACTAAATAATGTGTTTGTAAAAATATTTGTAGCTTATTACGAAAGGAGATCATTTAGAATGCTAGCTTTATTCATTAAAGATTTTTTGAAAGTTTTCTTTTTGATAACTACTTTTCAACATAATATTATAGCAGTGAAATCTTATGCATCAAGTCTAAACATACCATATCTAATCTTAGTTTGGTTAAATTAACCGTCTTAAATCTGGTAATTAGTTACGTATTAGTAAATTTTTAAGCAGAAAAAAAAAAATCCTCGTAAATCAGTTATTTACAAAACTGAGTGTACTTTTCAAAAATACTATACTACTATGAGTTATTGAAATTCTCGGGAAAAATCATAATAAATTATAAGAATCGACAATAAAATAGAGAAATGTCACTAGTGATTTATATTGAAAACCGTCCGAAATATGTTAGGAATAAAAATTGTGTTTGATTTTTATGAGCTAAATATATTAATATTAATAACTTTGTATTTACAAAATAGCAGGCAATCATATATGCTATTTTGCAGATACATTTAATTTACAAAATAGCTGAGAATTGTTTTCTTTGTTTTGTGCAAAGAAATAAAAATATTTTTAAAAAAAATTAATTATGAATTTTATACATTATCTATAAATGGTTACATTGAATAAAGATAAATGCGTTAGAAGAATAACAAAAGGAAATTCATGGTGATGTGCTCAAGTTTTATAAGAATTAAATTTACACATTCAGTACGGCTTGAGAAATTTATTAAATCACATATATGGCTGAAAAATTGACAACAATCGGTTTAATGTGCTAAATAATTACACCGCTATTATTCTATTAAAAATTTATTTAATATCATAAAATTTAAGTCATTACTTTTTTATATGGAATTAAAAAACTAATGTTTTAGAAAAAAACTGCGATAAAAAGTTTTTTCTAGGGGACCAGAAACAGTAAAACCGTAAAAAAGCAGTCCGGTTAAGACAGAGAGGACAGATGACCAATTAACACTACAGGAGGTCGAAATCTAGCAACAAGAGCTTTTAAAAGAAGGGGAAAGCGTTTGTTATCTTTCTTCACAGAATCCCCGTATTCAAAGAAGCTTTTTCGAGTTTGGGTTACCTCAATGTAAAGGCTAATTTCTGAAGTCGAAGCAATTATTTCGTAGCCAAGAGCACAAATCTATTTGTGACTTCCTGAAGTTTAGCTTTTCTTCTTTTCTCGTTTCTGATATTTTTTCTTTTTTGTCATCCAGAGGGATATATCCTTGGCATGGATATAGTTATATCTAACAGTGCTTAGAAGCTTATAGAATGGATGATCAAATTACTCTTCGTTATTACAATAAGCTACTACCTAGAGGTGAGGTAAAAGACTGTAAATCTACTCACCTAATATTAACAACATTTGGCACACTTGCATTTGACTACAACATATTCTATGGATTTCGTGTATTTCCCAATCCACCGTCTGCTCCATTTAAACTTCTTTCTTAATTCTTTTCATCCCGGTCACGGCCGGTGAAGCAGTAATGGAACGGGCATTTCTGGGAGTGGATCATTTTATTTATCTTCGATTCACTTTTTGTTTAAACAACTTAGTGTAAACAAACATACGCATATTCACTTATACAAAATATTACATAAGATGTAGAAGAACTTAAATAACTAATGATTTACAAGTCCATCTGAATCCATCCTGAGCCTCAACTTCTGGCCGCCGCTTGCGCCCAGAAGTTGCGTCGACATGCCTGAAGAGGATTTCTTATTCATGAATGAACTTTCCTCCCCTTTTTATAGGTATCACTGCGAACCTTTATCTAGCCAGCCAGCCATGTGGGAGCAAGCTTGTATACTTCGGAACAAGCTACTATTGCTCATAGCACTATTTTAATTCTTAATCACGGCAGGGCCTCTCTCAGCGGCTGTGCATTTCACCTTCCAAATGGCCGGCCCAGTCTGAAAATGGTTATTATTCGAAAACTGGCACGGCAGTTTCGGTTGAATGGGATACCGGGCATACAGCTGATGATGAAATAGGATACTCTGTTCCGCATTTGTTTTTCTTGTTATGTCTTGACGTTTTCACTCCACAAAAACGACAATCACCCCAAATGATAGTTATACGAAATGGAAATTTGCCGCCTGCTCTCTTCGTCGACACTTTGTGACGGGCTCATAATCCGTCTTAATTAATAATTTTCTCTTTAAAATAAGCAGAATCGTCTTTTCTGACAAATGTACTGATGTTTGTTCTTTGACTGAGAATGATAACGCCGTCACAAATAAAGTTAAGGGAATCCGGATTGCGTAAACAGATGTGGGGTGAATTGGCAGGGACAGAGATGAGCACGTAAATGAAAAACAAACACCGTTTACAAACAAGAACTCGAATTGCATGCCTGAGTGCGCTTCTTTATATCGGTGCGAAACACAATGCCTCACTACAGTACCTCAAGTCTCACTAGAATAGTTTCGGCAAGTGGGCATCTGTCTCCTACGGCTGCATTCACCCGCACCATTCGGAAATGGTTAATGCCAGCCAATAGGAGAGGCAGTGACGCTTCCTTTCATCCGGTGGAAACGGATCCCATTTGCCAGCCGGACATGGCAAAAAAGACTCAAACTGTAGTTTTGAAATCAGCAAGCCTGTTTAATTCTGAAACGGATCAAAAATGGAACTCGGCAGGAATAGTCTTGAAATGTATTTCCTTTCCTTATTATAGTACATCATATGAATGTATTGACTTTCAGTTTACAAGTTGCGGTTTTTTAGCTAGCAATTAAACTTCTCTTAAGGACCAGTAAGAATTTTCACAAAAAATGCTTTCTCTTAATACTTTAGAATTGGTGTGTGGGGGTGTCAGTCTTGCACTTAAATCTTCATATTAGAACCGAAGAGACATTTAAGTAATTTCAAATTATAATGCACGGATAATAAAAGTTACTGGTGGCATTCATATCTTTTCCGACACTCAATATTCTTCCGATAAAGTATTACTGTCCCATTCATGAGAATTAAGTTATTTTTCATTATGAAAAAAAGTTCACATAATAATCTTAATGTCTGAAATACACAGACTTCTATCGCATGACTCTTGTTTGAAGGATCTTTATGAGAAATATTAGTGAATGTATGCGAGATATTAGTGCCTTGATGAGAAATATTAAAAATGTGATGCTGCGATATATTCTAAATTTTTCACGCAATTATTTTTATCACTATGATTTTTAATATTTTATTTTCAGAATACCGAACTTGAAAATTGGACTTATTCTTGTATGTCTGTCTTGATTCATGCTTTTAATTTCTACTGGAGTAGATGGAATGCTGTTGTATCACCTGATCAGTTAGTGATGAGATTTAATTCTGAAGAAAACAATGAGGTATAATTACATTTTTTATTATTATTACTTAAAAGTATATTATTGAACTATTCTTACATCCAGATTTGGGACTAGAGTTTGCGCTGAAATTTCCATAGGTGTATGAAATTGCAGCTCGTTTGTTTATTTGCTTCTTTGAAACTCATACAATTCTATACTCCTTGGTGGATATGAATGATACTATCGCATACATTTCTAAATACTTAGCCAATTTAATTGAGGTTTCAAAAAGTTTCTACTCTTTTCTAGCGGATCGAAGTGGGAATAAAGTGATTTAACATTTTCAGTCATAACTTCGGAGAAGATCAAACATCGACATTAGTGATTTTTTTTCCCATCTTGAAATTCAAAATTTATTTTTTTCAATGAAATAAATTTTTCTTTGATTTTTCATCAATTTTCAAAGTTAATTAAAATACATGTCCATTCCATTTTTTTCTCAAATTATAAATTTATTTTCTTAAGACATTTTCATATTTGATTTTGTAATGCAGAATAAAAGCTAAATTTTAATATGCACACTCATTCATTTACGATGAAACATTGTCCTTGAAAATTGTTGTAATCCCCTTGTTCTGTTTGACCTCATATTTTAGAATTTTTGATTCTCTTCTTTTGGCATATTATTTTCGAATGTGTGTGTGTGTGTGTGTGTGTTTACTTTTATTTCACTGAACAAGATTTTATGACATTTCACAATTTGATTATTTTTTATTGCAATTCTCTAATTTGTATATTACAGAACCTACTTTAAAATCATATCTTTTAAACTATGATAATAAACAGCTTTTAGCTTTTCATTTTACAACAAAGGATTTTAGGCCTTTTTTTTCTTCAAAAAATTTCACGATATTTAGAATCGTTTACCCTTGACCAAAGTGTGAATATTGAATATTTGTTTAAACATTATAGAAAATCTGAATATTGAAACAAGACGGATATAACCTCTAATAATTAAATCCGCACCAAGTCAAAAATATTTCCACATAAAATAAATAAGTGCATACAAAGAAAAATATTTTTTAAACAAATATTTCTTTGTAAGCGCCATGTCATTTTTTAAAATTCACACCTTGAATTTTATTTCATGAAAATTAGTTACTTGCACATCACCTGAATTCGCAATTGATGGAATTCTGCTTTTAGTGGCAGTTGATCTAAAGGCGTCAACCTACATTATTACACCAAGTACTAAATATTTGAGACGAAAGAGCAATAGTTTGCCTTTTTCTTGTGTTTTTAATGTCTTGAAATAATAATTAATCTCTTAAACCAGTCGATATAAAAGATACCGAATTTTGCTTTAACAAACAGTTAAATATTGTTATTCTAGAGCGAGAGTTCCAAACAGTTTTCGCTTACTTGCGCCAAATTTGAGATGAAAAATTCCTTTTATTCGAAATCTTTAGATTGGTAATTAGCTGTGCTTGAGGAAACTTAAAATGTCTTGGTGTGTTGAATGTAAAAATTGTGCAACGCAGATATGTTTTGCTTTTTCTTGCCTACAGCCAGCGTTAAATGCACTTTTCTCTTTTAATGAAACAAAATTTAAGCAAATTCAGCACTGTTGTTATGACCATTTCTGATTTTGCTTTTCATTTATTTATAATGTGTTATATGCTGATAGATTTGTTATAATGTATTAATTAGAATACTTGCATGCAAGGAAGCATTAAAAATTCTAGCCATTTTTTTTTAAATTTCAAAGTTGTTTTTATTAACCATTTTTGTTCTCTGGTTCGAATAACAGATTTAATTTTAAAAATATTGCAGGGTTTTTTGAACTTTTGGTTTTACCGCAATATGAAAAGTGATACCTTTTGAGAATCGTGAACCTATCAAGTACTTCTCATAAAGTCGGTTGTTCACATTCAGTCCCTTTCGTTGAACATGAAACATATTAATCGAATTTTAATAATGAAGATAATTTTTTTTTATAATCAGAGAAGGATGAACATTTTAAAGAAAAAACGACAGCGTGCAAGTGTAGGAAGGAGAGAAGTTCATTCATGAGGCAAGTTCTCCTCCGCCAACTTCCGGTGCCCCGGACGGTAAGGGAAATCTAAACAGGGAAACGAACCTCTGTTTTTATAACTTAATCTTATTTGTAATGATTTTAATTATTATAGAAGTAAAAAAAATATCTGTTATTCGAACTGCAATTAAAGAGGTTGAATTGGTAATTAGAATGCTAACTTAATTACAGCTTTTTTATATAAAATTTAAATAAATTTTTATATAAAATTATTTTGAATAATTAATTTTAACATTCTTAATATAATGTTCGATGTTTCAGCAGACATTTTATCACGTATTAATGACGCCTGGGAAAGCGTTTGAAATCAAATGCACGGAATCTAGCACAAAATTTTGTGATGATCCCATTGAAGGACGGAGAGTAAGTTTCGAATTTTCAAACTGAGCTTCGATTGCGCTCAATTTCGCATGCACTCAACTTTTACGGAATGACATCTAATTTAAGAAATCGTACTTAAATATTAAATAGCTTTTTGGAAAACTTAACTTTTAACTGAATTATTTTTATTAATCACTGTTTTTATTTTTCAAATAAATCTGTTCCAGGAATATAAAGTTGTAGTGATAAATGTTACAAATAATTCTTTGAATCAAAATTATTTTTTTGAAATTATTATTCTTGCACAAATTTTTAGGTAGCGCAAACTTATGAGGGTCGTTTTTAAAGTAAGAACCAATAGCGCATCGTACACACGCATTCTGTCACGTGACATCCGTTCAAGGTCAGCTAGTCTTGGCCAGTCTATCACTACGCCCTCATTACGTTTCACTTCTCTGGCGGTGTTGGTTGTGTGGTTATACTGCTTTGGCTGTCGCCATGTCAATCAGTAATCCCGCCGGTCGTGAAGGGCGTCCAGTGATTCGGTTTTTAAGCGCCAAAAGAGTTCGTCCTGCTGAAATTCACCGGCAGCTTGTTGAAGTTCACGGCGGGGGTGTGGTGAATGATGGGAATGTTCGAAAACGCTGTAGGCCTCTTAATGAAGGAAGGACAAATGTTCATGACGAAGAACGACCTGCACAGTCTAATGTGACTAATGAAGAATGGGCACAAAAAGTGGGTGGGAAAATTCGCGGAAACAGACGTTTCATGATGAGCTTAATCAGAAATTTTCACAAGTTTCAAGTTCAGTAGCTCATAATATGGTTACTGACAAACTCCACTACAAAAAACTGTGTGCGAGATGGGTACCAAAAATGTTGACAGAAGAACACAAAGCAAAGCATATGGCACGTTGTTTGTCCTTTTTGGAGCGCTATCACAAAGATGGTGATGAGTTCTTGAGTCACATTGTGACCGGTGATGAGACGTGGGTTGCGTACTACACTCCAAAGACTGAACGACAACCCAGTGAGAAGCATCGTTCAAACTCCTCGACGAAACCACGGAAATTTAAACGAGAAGGTTCAACAAGAAAATTCATGGCCACGGTTTTTTGGGAAGAGAAAGGCATTCTTCTGACATAATTTCTGCCACGAGGAATGACTATCAATGCCGAGAGGTACTGCGAAACATTATTGAAGCTTAGGCGTGCAATTCAAAACCGCCGGTGAGATCTACTCTCTAGCTTTGTCGTTCTGCTTAACGGCGACGCTAGGCCTCCCGTTGCGGCAAGAACACAGACGCAACTGGACAAGATTAGTTGGGAATTACTGGATCATCCACCGTACAGTCCGGACATAGCTCCATCAGACTTTCATCTTTTTCCTAAACTTAAGGAGTTTCTTGGTGGAAAGCGCCTGGAAAATGATGACATGTTGAAAGAAACAGTTACCAACTGGTGTAACGGTCGAGGTGGCATTCTTTGATAATGGGATCTTAAAACGGGTGCTTGATAAATATTTAAATGTTAATGGTGACTAGGTAGAAAAGTGAAAAAAAGGTTCATATTTTAGTTAGTAGTAAAATTTGCGTTCATAAGTAAAGTTTCTTTTACTCCATTGCAGAACGGATCTTACTTTAAAAATGACCCTCGTAATTATTATGCCACTTATTTCAATCGAGTTAAACTCTCTCAAAGTAATAGCTTTCATTTTGTATTGCAGTGCTACAGTAATGTCTATCATCTTCTAATGGAAAGAAGTGAACAAGAAGTTGAAAAGGTTTTTAATTTTGAATTTGTGACCAATGTTTTTTTCCTTTTAAGTTCATGTAAACTATTTAGCTGCTCTTGAAAACATGAAAATGGATAATTTGCTGTTCTTTTCGATTTTCACTAAGTAATCAATAGCACAATAAAAGTGTTATGTACTTTCACTTAAGTAGAATGTTATCATATAGCGTTATTTCTTAACACACACACACACATACACAAATCTAAAATAATTGAAATTAGATGATAAAGAAATGAAGGCAGAAAATTGTTATTACTTAATTCTTATGAATTTTCCTTAAACGTATTACAATTTTTCTCATTTAGTTCAAAATAAAAAAGGCTATAGTAAATTTAAATAGGCCAAAATATTAAGTTATTTAAAGCAATTATTTAAATTATTATGATAATCCATAGTTTTTATCTAATCTTTTAAAATTTTTAAATGTGCATTCTTTAAATTTTAATATTTATTTCTGTATTTGCACGTCTTCTATCGCAAAACAAATGATGTCCTTTTGGTTTTGAAGGAAAATAATAATAATAAAAACTATCAATACCAAAAGATGAAGACAACTTTCATAAAATTGATAATAAAGATATGAGATCCTTTTTTCTTAAAAAAAATTACGAGTTTATTTAGATGGATATATCATTTCTGAAAATGTCAGTGAGTAGACACATAACCAACAGTTAATACTTGATTTTTATACATGCAACACCCAGGTAGCACATCCGGTAGCATAATATTACAACATTGTGCGATATTATATGATATTAAACAATATTCTACAATATTTGTGTGCTACTAGGGCAACTAATAAGCTGACATAGCTCGGGTGGAAAGTGCAAATTTCTTCCTATAAAAAAATTGTCTTACTGCTTCTTATTTTTGAAACTAAGCAAAAACATATAAAGAAATTCGTACTTAGCTTTGAAAAAATTGCAAAACAATATGATGTATTTTGCGAAGAAATAAAAATCTTTCTTTAACTTCTAGTTTCCGTAAATAACGAAAACAATTATATTCAATAAATAATAATAATAAAAAAAAGTGATGCAACAAGTTCAACCTGTTGTAATGTTATCTTCCACTGACAGGATTCAACTTTTACAGTACATAAAATATTAAGGACACACTTGTCAGGCAGAGTTTAACATCTCAAACATTAAACACTTTTGTAATGGTGAAATTAAAAAATAAATGAACGAAAAAATTCGGATGTCTTTCGAGCTGCAACACACACGGATACCTTCATCTGCTTCTGCACAGCCGGCCACCCCCCCCCCACCACTGAACGTAGCAGTATCGACAGGATTTGCTGTGGCCGACTGTGGACTGTAGCAATGTCCATCCTTACATTGACCTAATCTGTCAAACTGATATTCTCTTCGAGATAATTGGGCCCAAAGTGGTCAAATACTGACCACTTCCTTCTCTACAAACTTTCAAACAGTTGGCAAAAAACTGACAATTTTAGACACCATGGCCTTCAGAGTCCTAAGATTACTTGGTACCATCAGTACTGAACTCAAGTCATTATTTTCAACTTTTAGATGTTTTCTTTGATCGGAGATTTCTATGCATTCCTTTAAATAGTGGTAAACAGTACCGATTCCTCTACAAATGCATTTATTTTCCTGCATTCTTAAAATTTTTTGGAAATCTCCCAAGTCCTGATATAATTTGGATTACCAGTGGATGGTATCTTCTAATTTTTATTTCTGGATTAGGAATAAAATCGTAGGTTACTCTTCCTTTTTTGGACAGATACCATCTGTCAAACCATTGTAGCTTCATTTCTTCTCTCAATTCCCATTTTAAGCCATACATGGCTACCTACTGCCCCCTAATGCATAACTATCTCAGTACTTTAATAAGTGACAGTGAACATTGTTGGAAGAGAAAGCAGAGTGAGACTAATTAAACATAATCTTAATATGTGTTAGAAATCCTGCATCTATTTTGGATTCTTGCCTGCTTTTCCCCCTCCTTCCCATAACTTTCTTTCTTGAGACATTTGACAAATAAGCCTTTACAACTATGCTTTTGAATTATCGTAATCAACATGTGAGAAAACAAAATGGTGTATTTGCGTTCCTCTAGAAAATTAAACACATTTTAACGACACTATTTCTAAATTATGCATTTTTAAGAAACTTAAAAATGATTTTCAATTTAGGCACTTTTTATAACACTGCTCACCCTGTGTGTGTCTGCTCCAGCATATGTTCTGATCGATCGAGGTAATTCCGATAAAAGTAAGCAGTACCAATGTTCCATATTGTAGGAGTAAATCAGCTTGTATCTAAAGAGTAATTTAAATACTTATAATAAGTGAAAGAAAACTATACACTTTAATTCTTTGAATTATTATAGTAAGCAGTATTCTATCAAGAAAATACCATTAATAAAAATAATTATGAATGCATTTTGTTTCCAAGATATTGATAAAAAAAAGATTTAGCAAAGTCAGGTAAGCAGTTAGTTTATCTCACGAGATAATCAAGAATGCAAACAACACTGCTAATAATAAAATGATTTCATAACAAAATACATGGATGATATCAAGATTTAATTTATTTGAAATATTACAAAAATTACAAAATTTTAAATTGAATCACTTGATATGTTGAATAAGGCAGTAATTGAATGAGCTTAGATAATGTATACAAATGACAATTGAATAATATTTTTTTCCAACATTTAGGAAACAGAGAAGCAAAAATAGCACTTTAACTAGGACAATTTTACATATCATATACACATGGTTGTTAAAATTCATTTGGGATATAAAGAATTATTCTAAATATACACAAATGCAGTTAAAGGAAAAAACCAAAGAAAAATCCAGCCTTAAGAAAAAAATAAGAAATATTAAAAAATATAAAAAGTATTTGTATGAATAATATTAGCTTGATACAAACAATCATTTCTGGATTTCCTTTTCTTAGAGGATTAAGAAAAAAAAATTTTTGCAGGCACCTTTTAAAAATGTTCTCGACATCATGGCATTTATAATTAGATTATTTTAAACCCTTGATAAAGTTTTATGTGCAGTAATTCAACATTGAATAATGTATGAAAGATGAAATATATGAGAGTTAAAAGCCTTTCAAAGATAAGTTACACTCACATAAAAGAAACCACTTTTTACATACATTAGAAATTGTATTAAAGTTCACAACAGCACCAAAAAAGTTAATTTTACAAATTCGATACAATAATTCTTATATATAAAAAAATCTATTTCAATTCAAATAATGTGACTTCATAATCAAAATAATCACAGAATTACTAATTAATAGATTATGTTTAATAAAATATATAAAGATTGAAATGATTCATTATGCATATGTCAACTATGCAATTTTATGTTTGGAAACTTCAGATGCAAAACTCCAAATTTATATTCTTCATAACATTTTGTGCATTTCATTAATTCAGAAATATGCATAAGAATAAAATATTTTTTGCAGCTATAAAAATATTTACAAGAAAATATATAAGCCTAGTTAAAAACTTATAGGCAATTTTATGGAATAAAAAAAAAAAACGTCTTTTAAAAAAATCTGGTTTTTAGTTTTAATAACGAAAATGACTGAACAAGAAAAGAAATACTAAAAGTCACAATAGTTTATTCATGGTTTTACATAGCTAAAGTTTAAAATTTATTTAAGGGATGGAGGAAACCACTTTATATGATAAAAGATAGGAAAATATCAGACTAGAAAAATGCTTCTAAAATTACTTTATATTTAAAGCAAAGAGAAAGAATAGAATATTGACCAAGAATTGTATAAGTAGAAAATGATCTTAGTAAATAATTCTATTGCATGACTAAATAGACGTTGAAAAGAATTGAAATGAAAATAAATATTCCTGAGTAGTCATTATTTCTGATCATTAGGAATTTGCTGAAATTTTCAAACACATCAGAGAAAGTGACTCTATGAAATATACAAATTTGAGAGACTAGTTAAATTTTATGAACAAAATATACATTATCTTGAATATTTACAACCTTGTATACTCATACGCAGCATTTCAATCTAGATGCATATATACAAGCTAAAAGTGTACTTGAAAGCACTTATGATATGCAAGCAATTAAAGAGATGTTAATGATAATAGTACTAAACAAATAGAATTCAAGATTTGTTAGAATGCCACATTTTGTTTATTTTTATTCGTTATATTTATATATGGGAAAAGATTTCATAGAAATATAATAACAGAAAACACAAAGTTTTACTTCAATTAATGGTAATGCTATTATTATTGTGGTATAAATCAAAATCTTCATCATAATTGAGTAAGTGCATATGGTATGGCTTCATTTTAACATAATCAAGAAAATCTTGTAAAAAATGAAATGAATTATAATAAAATATGACAATTTCTGATGGCATACTTAAGACTGAATATTTCAAATATATGACAACAGAAAGTTGTATTGCTTCAATTAAACATTTTTAATGTTGTTTTCCTTTTTCTAAGCTATGGTTTGAAAATTTTTCTTATTCTTTCTTTAATACAATCATAAAATCAATAACAAATTTAATTTTATATTCCAAATTAAGTCTTTTTTGATAATGTTCTTTTCAGCAAGGGGGTAAAAAAACCTATAAGGACAAATAAAGTATATTAAAACACAAATGCTTATACGACTTTCAAAATTAAGAAGCATAATTACAGTGGATTAGATTGTTATATATTTGGCATCACACTATCACTTACCAAAAATTCAGTTTTATTACATGAGCAGTGATATTTAATTTATGGCAGTATAAAACAAAGCAATAAATAATGATTAATTTTGAAGTAATCAGAAACTTTTGAATTCATTTACAGAATGAATGTACCATAACTAAAGTGATTTTCAAAGCAAAAGTAGGTGATTTTATATTGAAAATTATTGTAAACATAAAAAGTATATTTGAAAGAATTATTTCATTGTATCAAATAAAAAAAGGAGCAATGGATTTGATTAAATATATAAAAAATTTGTAAAATGAAATTAGAATATTATATATATATATATATATATATATATATATATAT
>JAOUZG010030165.1:27852-40289 GCA_026289955.1 Argiope argentata
ATATATATATATATATATATATATATATATATATATATATGCACATCAAATATACATGCAAAAAGTAAAAGAAGACTGGAGTATATTTATGAGATTCCTTTCATATTTATCATTTTTAATTAAACAATAAAATTAAAGTTAATTTAGAAGTTAAATAACTAGAAATATAGTGTTGAAGATAAAATAAATGTGACAAACTATGCTCATTTACTACATTATCTCAGAAACTTTTATCAACCTTTGGCACAAATAAAAAGCATGAGCTTGATTTACATATCACGAAATGTAACTATCATTTTGTAAATTAAAACAAACATATATCCTGTAACTATTATTTCTAGCATTGTGACAATGGTGCTCAACAATATATTCATGTATATTATTTTTAAAAAAAATGTATTTATTAATTATAGGATATTTATTTTTACGATAATTGTATGGAAATAGTATACATTTGCCATATTAGTGTAAGAAATGAATAATAACAGGAAATTTGTAACATAATTGCTATTCATCTGTTTATCGTACTATTCATAAAAACTTACCAGCAAAAATGAAAATAATTTTTTGAAAAAGTTCACTTATAAGCGAAAGTAAAGAATTAAATTCCACCCAAACAACTAAGACTAAATTCAATAATTATATATACAGATTAACTACTATGTACACAATATAAACAGGTACCATGCCAAAAAAGGCTTCGATAAAGAGTTTGAAGAAAACTTTTAGCTGCATTTATGGACTGTGCAGATTATATAAATAAAGTGAAAGCATATTTAAAAGTCCACTTCCATTATCTTGGTGAATATAGATATTTACATCTATTAAATGGCATCACATATTCAGAGTTCCTTTTCTTCTGTTAGCTGTTTTAGTAGCTGCACCGAATGCTCCTACAATGAGTAGGAAAAAAGGAAACTAAGCTCCAGGAACCAATGCTGTAGACAAAGATTTAAAAGCACCGAAATTGGCACATGAAAATTTTTTTACTGTGGTAAAGGAACATCAAGAACACAATCGCACTCCATTTATCACACTTTTGATGTGCTCCAAATGAGTCTCAACTTCTTTCACTGAGGTCTGGAGTTCTGATTGTCGACTTTTCTGTTTCTGGAAGAAATAAAAAAATGTTAACATTTTAGATAATTTAATGAAAACAATTTTTTCAAACGAATTTTTATTGGAGAATTAAAATTAATTAACATTTTATCTTTAATTAATAATTCATTATTAAAACATACTTTTTATTAAAGAAATAAAAAGATTTTTTATTTCAATATTGCTATTTTTTAATCTTTAACAATTTTATTATTATAAATATTATGGAATCTCAATATCAAACCTTTCTCCTTAACTGGTATCACTAGTATAGAATAAAAATCAAATCAATCTATCTATCTATATTAATAAAAATGCAACTCGAAATGCGTTGCTAAGCGCAAAACTGAAGAATGGCTCGACCGATTTGGCTGATTTTTTAAAAATATTTTCGTTAAGACACGAGGATGGTTCTTATGAAGAGAAAAAATGAAAAAACTGCGTGGAAAATAGTTAAAACGACACTTTTCTTACTTTCCCGCCAAAAATCTTCATTTCCTTCCCCCACACCAACTGAGTGAGATAGCAGGAAGTAATAAATTATGATTTGTTTAGAAAGAAATACGCGAAGTCAGTTGGTTTTCATTCATAGATAACGGGATGTTTAAAAAAGAAAGAAAATAGCTGCTTTTATTATTAGTATGTATGGATATTTAATTTATGCCTGCTCAAAATAAATTCTGGGCAGGGAAGAAAAAAAAAAAGAAAGAAAAGAAGGGTGTGTGTGTGTCACCATCATTTCCTCTGTGCGCGGCATTTTCCAAGCTATTTTTAAACTTTCGCATCTCTTGAAAACCAATTGTGTCTTTATTTGTTTAGTGTGTTTACATTTATGAAAATTTGAATCTCATTATTCTCTAAAAACGTATAATTTTAGATCTTTCCCTCTGCCATTTAGTAAGTAAAATATCAATTCCGGGACAATCATTGCTCGGATAGAAAGAGAAAGATGAGTAGTACAGTGAACAGATCATCTGAAGAAAATAATAATAAATAATACTATAAATGAATTATATGATTATCAAAATTTATTTCCCAAAAATATCATTTTCATATTTGTTTCATTTTATGCAAACACGTGCTGAAAATGACAGTTTTATATGTTTCATTTGGAATGATAGATCATTTATTTTTTCTCATGTAAGAACGTGATATTGTTTCGGTTAGAATGTTTTGATGTCTCCGAAATATGCGGGTAAAATATATTTTTATCTGCTTTTACCAATTTTGCATTGTTAATTATTACGTATGCTTGTTTGAAAGAAGATGCGTTTTTAAATAGCTGACCTGCTTTTATCAGTATAGCTTTAATATTACGTATGCTTCTTTGAAAGCAGATGCGTTTTTATTTCGCATGATTCATTAAAATGCGGAGATAAATTACAATCACGAAGGCGAATTCTTTGATTTGCACAATGTATATTCTTCACATAGTTAAAAGTATCAATTCAAAGCATGGCTTATTGTTTTAAAATTTAAAAAAAACACACACACGAATGCAAAACTATCTTACTTCTACTTAATATTGATTGCTTTTTGTTTGTCGTTTTTTTGAAATGACATCATCTTCTGGTTCGTTTAAGATTTCTTACTTTTAAATAATTAATCTCGCTCTCAGAAGACTATCGTTCGGTGCTTTTCTAAAAATTCTTTTTCAGTTTTAACTTTCGCACTTTTGTAATATATTGTTATTTATTTCAATTCTTTAATGGAATTAATAATTTTGATATTGCAAATGATCGAGAAAAATTTTCTCTTGCATTTATTGTTTAAAAAAATATCACATTTCCTATTTATTTCATTTCATATAATCACATGATGAGAATTATATATTTCTGTTTTATTTGTGGTAGTAATTAACTTATTTTTTTAATCAAACTTCTGAAAATGTGATGACAACATATTATTAAAAGCTGATTTTTTTTGAGATCCCCCTGATGATAAAATTTTATTTTTATTTTATGCGAAATAAATTGTTGAAAAATACGATTAAATTAAATGTTTGAAAATTCATTAAAAATAGAATTATAATTTATAGGTCAAAACATTAGTATCATTGAAAAGCTTATTTCTTGAGCTTTAACTTGATGTAAAAATGAATTTTGTGCTATAACATTTTCGAAATTAATAGCGAAGAAACAACAAAATTTCGCTCATTTTTTAACTAATTCATATTTTAATTGAAAATTCAATAAAAAAGGGCTCCGAGGTGCACATTCCCGGCACCCAAGGTATACATATACCAAATTTGGTAGCTGTAGAACACCCACCCACACTATTAGAGTTGCATAACATTCGCTCAGAATTTGGTATTTATGGAAATGGGAGTAAAACGACGGATTAAATATCCGGGTGTCTGGCCAAATTTAAAAATCTCTGAGTTTTCAAGGTTAAAAATGAAATTTTTCCAGGGGCACGTTTTTATCACAATTCACCTGCACATGTAAAAATTTATAAAATAACAAAACGAAAACAATTGCAATTTATTATTATTACACACATATTATTACCCTAACATTTCATTTATTTCTCTTAATAAATTAGGGAAAACTGAAAAAATTAATAAAAAGATATACAAACAAAAAATATTAGTAGTAGTTATTTTAAGTTATTTCAGAAAGATAGGTAAAAATAGCAGTAATAAAAAACAGTGATGGTGGCATTGAATTTTTTAAATATCAATCATATAAATTCAAATTTGACATAATTATTAGAGAACATGTGAATGTTTTTTTTGTGCAGAAAGTAATTACAATTTTGGAAAGCCTATTTTGTTGGATTTTAAATTTCTTTGCTTTCAGTTCTTTTAATCCCTGTTCAGTTTTCTGTTTCAGAGATGCTGCTTTTTTCTCCTCTTTCTCAGTAAGTTTTTTTTTTTTTTTTTTAGTTCTTCACGATTATAGCTGTGAGCATTGCAGGCTGCAAGCTTCATTTTTTTTTTGTCATATTGACCTTGAGTATGCCTCCAGCATGATGAAAAGCATTATACACTATGCACAAAGCAACCACAGACTTCTTCTGTCTTAAGTTCTCGGCGAGCAAGGCTTTGTTGATGCTGAAGCCACTCTCAACAGCTGCACTTCCAAGTGACACAATCAGTATGTTCTTTGTAAAGTTAAATAGGCGTGCACATTTTTTATCAGTACCCAGTAAAGAATTATATATATATATATTCACAATTATTTTCCCAGAAGGTGAGGTGTATATCCATTTGACAATTTTGTACAATTTTATTTAGGGATTCATAGAAGAAGACGTATGTTTATAGTATAGAAAGAATAGCTGATAATTCATTTCTGAAAAAAGGAGCCAGCCTAAAACAAATGGTGTATGCAGTCTTATCTTTCTTTAAATTAAATTTCTATGCAATATTACTATCAGAAAATATTATTCTAAAGATATTAGCAACATCTGAGGTTGATCGAAAAGATAAATGTGTCATTACTGTATGGAGGCACCACAGTATTTCATCTTGTATTAAGTATTTCTTCATTATTTCCTTTTCAGATGGCCCACTGGCAATTTCTTTAGCATTATAAGTCTGAGAGCTACTTTTGTCATCTTCAGAAGCATTTGTTGTTGTTTCTTCTAAGGTTGATGAAGTACTAGTACTAGCAGGTAACCCTGGCACTGTGTCTGTTACAAGATTCCGCAGATTTTTTTTTTTTTTTTTTTTTTTTTAAATTTCAAACTCTGTTGGCCATCATCTTGAACTAAACAGTGCTGAATATTTTTCTTGTGTTTAAAACCCTTTTCATGGCTGATGACTGCTTGAATCCCCATATTACTTTTTTAAAAAATATCTTCTTACAAGCTGAACATTTTGCATTATGCACATCTTTCACATCCGGTTCCAACCATTTGGCCCACTCAGGATGAAACTTAGCATCCCACCAATCATAATTAAACACAGTTTTATTATGTGACACTATATCACTGGAATATGATGATAAAGTAAACAAACTCAAAAATCAATCTTTTTTTCTTTAACTTCTCATATAACTGAATTATAAGAATAGGAAAGCACGAATACCATCCCAAACCACCAACTGATAAGAAATAAACTACCAGAACCTCATCCAGTCCTGCTGTATTCCTTCCCCAATAATGCAACAGGGCAGGTGTCTCTCAGCTCTACCACTACACAGGAACAAGGTTCGCTTTGCAATACAACCTGACAGATGAAAGAGAACAAATCTCCTACACCCACCTCATCTAGATTCTCCTTGTTTTCTTAGAAAAACAGGAAGAAGGATTCAACCCCTTTATTAACTGGCCTTCCTTCTCTTCTTTTCAGCAAAATGAGATAAGATTGAATTGCAGCAAGAGTTGAGAAACATACAACTCTTTTTTATATTTATGCATTTATTATTTTTCTTTACTCACAATTTTGTTTCAATAATAATATGCTTTATAAGATTATTGATTTTTTTTTTTAATTTCCAGGAAAATTACATAATTTGCAAAATTTTCTGAGTTTTCCAGGTTTTTTTCCAGTAAAAAAAAAAAAAAACCCTCCCTGATTTTTTTAGGTTTTCTAAGTAGCCAGACACCCTGAAATATGAACTAATCCCACGAATCTTTCATATTTCTTAATTGCTCATTTTTCTTTACCATGTTGTTATTTTTTTCTTCATCATGCTACAATGAAACAATTGTGTTGTTGGTTGCATATTAGGTGCCGATTAATAGTTCTTCAAGAAAACAATTGTAACTTGGATAAAAGATAATAAATACTGTGCTGAAAGTATGCAGCATTGCTGGCTATACATTTTGTTCATCTGTTTGAAACATAGTGAATGTCATCCTATATAAATCCCTCATATTTTGAGGCGATACTGACATAAGCCCTTTTTTGACATCGTTGTAATTGTTGAAAAGTTGCTGGAAAAGTGTGTGAGACATTGAGGAAAACAAGAAGAGGTCAAGTCTGAACAAGAGTTCTCAATTATGTGCAGAAACAATATCTATCACTGTATGAAGCAATATCTGGCTACAAAATCATTTTTCCATGCAGCACAATTGGGGGGGGGGTCTATTTATAAATCTGGGTTCCCATTCAAATTTCGGGGGTGGGACTTTCTGTTTTCCCTGTGCATATCTTCCAGTTATAAGAAAATGGGTGAATAGCTCTCAAAAGGTGGTTATAATAAAATATATGTTTTGAGGAGAAAAGGCAAGGAAAGGGCACAACAATTTAACTTATTCAAAATAATAACATATGAAAAGAATGTTTGTATTCACAAAAAGAAAAACAAACAAGCTTATTTTTATTTAATATCTAGAATGTAGCAAGACAGAATTTAAATATTAAAGTGAAGGGAAATATTATTTCTCATGCTCTTAAATTATAAATCATACAAATTAAGGACTTGAGTTAAATAAAATGCAAAACATTTTTATTATAATGATTTAAATAATTTAATAATTACAATAAATAAATAAATACTGACAATTAAGATTTTTTAAAAAAAATTATTTATTATTTTTTGCCACATCAAGTATTTGGGCACCAATTTCAACAAATTTGTCAGCCCCATGAAGCAAATTAGACCTATATATAACAAATACGATTAATTTCTGTATGGCTTAATGTATCTTTTTTTCAGCTATTTCCTTTCAGCAAACACATTTCCAATAAATTATTGAATAAATAAATAAATAATTAATGTGACAAAACAGGTTTTAATGCCCATAAAAATTCAGTTTTAGATAACTGTTACAAAACTAAAAAGTTCCAAATCCTTTTGTTTCTGGACACTAAATTTGATGATTTTAGATTTGAAGTGCCATTTCCCCCCTGCATTCCTTTCATATACTAAGTCCAATATAAATGAAGGCTCTTTTGAACAAACTTGCAGTTTCAAAATTACTTAGGTTTACTATCTTTTTATAAATAGATTTTAAAGAACTTCTGGAGGCTATTCAATAAAATTGGGATTGAATTTTTTTAAACATCCAATTTCTATTGAATATGAATTTCGAGCAGTTCATTGTTTTTTTTTTAAAGATTATCTTATCTACTTTGAATAAGCTCACAGTTTCTCAAACCATAAACAAACCATCCAATAAAATAAAGTTGATTAAATAGTATTAGTTAAATCAAAATAATTAGTACTTGAATAGTTAATACTGAGCATAACATTTTAATGATATTAGTTTCAACTTATCTTCCCTGAATTCAGAAAAGCTTCATTTCATTTTTTTTACAAGAATTTAAACTAATACTTACAGTTGATAATTCTTTAAGCTGGTTCAGTCTACTTTCAAGCTGAGAACGTTTCAGTCTCAATTCCAAGCTCTTTTTGAGGAGTTTCCTCTTTTCATCTTCCTTTGCTGAAATATTACAATATAAATGTAATCAATTGTATCACATGTATCTACTTGAGTTCTATTCTAAATTATTGAATAATATGATAAATTAAATACCAAGGTTTGATTTTAATTTAGAAGAAGAATTTTAAGTAATTTGTTTTTTGACCCTTAAAGCAAATTTATATGTGAAAGCCTAAGTATATGCAAGTATTTTCTAAGCATAGGATACTTTCTGCTTTAAAATAATACATAATTTTCATTAAAAAAATTCAAAACATATAAATACATTTTAAAATTTTGAGTAAACATTGTTAAAAATTTAATATTCATTTCTGTATTTTGCCAGTAATGAAAAGGATGTGTTTTATTTCAATAAATCAAACTAAAGAAAGTGCATTGTTATTGCCAAAAAATTATTATATCTTTTATAAGATAAACAATGAAAATCTGTGACCTTTTTTAACATTTCTAAAAATTAAAAAAAATTACCTGCTAATTTAGGTGGACACTTTTTAATGAAAATGTTAATGATGTGCAAACATAGCATGATCTAAAAAACTTAAGAAGGGGAGGGGGTCAACAAAAAATTATTAAGGGGAAAAAATGGATATTTTACTAGAAATAAGTAAATAATTTTGTTTGTTTGTTTTTAAAAACATTTCAAGAAATTTGCAAAACAATTTAAGTTACTTTTTGTTATTTTACTAGAATTGATTATTTTAATCTATTCAAATCGACAAAACATGGGAAAAATCTTGGATACAAAATTACTTATTTTAGTCAAAATACTCTTAATATGATATGACAAATTCTACAAATGATAACAATTTTATTTAAAAGTTCATACAAATGAGACTCGTTACTTATTCACAGTTATATTTTTTCTTGCATAGAAAATGCAAGCTGTTTGATGGCTGCTCCCACTATTTTTAAGGAAACAAAATACAATGATTTGATGTTCCATTAACAATAAATCTGCTAATTTTGTAATTCATTACAAAAACAGTTGGAATACAAATTTTCTGTCTAGATTAAATAACCTTTTCAGTTCAATTTTCAAACTACATAAATTCCCTTTATACATTCTAAAAATAATATCATATCAAGTTTGTAGCATCCTTAGTCTCTGATATTGATGCTGAATCAGCACTCTATTTAAGAACTAGTTACCTTTAATGACCAGCTAGTTAGAACAATTGCATTATGTTATTACTAAAGTTTTTAGTTACCTTGGTTCCTTAATGGATGCTTCACCAAAACACTATTAATCTTCAAATTTCGATAATCATATAACTTTTATCATCATAGAAATCTTATGAAACTCTGTTTATTGTACCATTTATGCCCTTTTTTTTCTTCTGGAAGTTAAAATTTAAAGTGATGTAAAAAATAATAGAACAATTAAAATATTTAGAAAATATAACTACAAAAAATTGAATCTTTCAGCATTGGAATTTCTGTACATTTAAAAAAAAAAATTTATGGAATATCTCAAAGAATTATTTAATAGAAAAATTTCCTGTTCACCATAAAATTCAGTTTCCCTAAATAACTGTATTTCTGAAAAAAATAAATAATGAAGTTTGAATTTACAAAGTCCTTTTAAACTGTAAATCATATTCAGTAAAATAATCTTTAAAGTCTAATGTTTCAATTTTCTGCGATTATGTCTGACTGAATTATAAAGCTCTAAATATCTTTGTTTTAGGATAATCGACAATTTCGTTATCTTAGGTCATTCATATTTAGGGAAATTCTAGGAATTGAACTGTCATATTTCCATCAAAATGGTCACTGTAGAAGTCTAAACCTCTTCATTTTAATAGAATATAAAGTCATTCAAATTTTCATAACCATTTTAATTGCAAAAGAGTAGGAATTTTGTTTCATTTAGAATATTAGTGTCTCAAGAATATTTTATTAAATATGAGAGGATTTGTATAAAACAGAGGATTTGTATAAAAATATAAAGTTAGAAATTCATCAGAGCTTTTATTGGCTCACATTACATAAAATAAAATTATTTACTTTACACAGATTTTTGTATTAGCAAATATAAGCCTATTAATAAAAGTTTATTAATAGCTGATTAGAACAGATATCCTGTTTATCTTAAACCCTAATTTATTGAATTAATAATATAGAGAAAATATCAGAGAAAACTTTCTTTTTCATTAGGTTTTAGAAAACATATTTCATATTAACCACATACAGATATAAGTTGAAAATCACATTTCTCTTGGTTTAATTTTCAATATTAGTTAACTTATTTTTTAAATTCTTTTTCCAATGTCATGGCAATACCTAAATAAAAGACAATTTTTTTTATATTTAATAACAATAAAAGCCAATATTGTGTTCTTGCAAATTGTATTTTATTTTTTATTTTGAGTAAAATTAAACTATTAAAAAATAGTCAAAACGTTTTTTAAAATTTGATATCAATTTTGAAGATGATATAAACATCATTTTTGTGCAGTCATATTTTCTGAAGTTACCAAGGAAAAAAGAGAACATTTTACTTAACTTTTAAATAATGGTAATTCGATTTAAAATTTTACTAAAAAAAAAAAAAAAGACTAATCCAAAAGTGAAGTGTACATTCCCATCCTCCAATGTATGTATGCACTGAGTTTAACAGGTGTAGTCAAAAGGTCTAGCCTCTAAAGTGCCAGTACATACACAAAAACGTACCTTTATTATTGAATAAGATTTTGGATTTTGCAACACATAGACAAATCAGTTATGTTTGTGTACTTTTCTGCTGAGAGTTCAAGTGAGGCAAAGGTCACAGAACATAAAAATTGTTTTTTTAGAACCTGAAAACAAAACTTATGGCCTATTTCAAAATCTCTAAAAGAATTTTGATATTTGTTATCTTTTTAAGAATGTTGGAACCTATGTTATTGAGAATGCAAATGTAATTTTTAAGTAATAATTGACATAAAAATTAAAAGTTTGAATTTTATGGTATTAATTAAAATTTACCTGTCTAATTCCCAATTATCAAAACCATTGTAGATTTATATTATCAATATATTGGATACATTTTTGATACAAAACGAATTAAAAATTAATTATTCAAGACAGTGGGAAAGGAAACTAACATTCCCAGATATAAACATTAATGTAAATCATGCAATCAATCTACTACCAATACCACCTTAATTTATTGAAACATGATTTCATTTATTATTATCAACACAAACTCTAGAAGATTTAATTTACAATACTAGTTGACAAATTTTTCTACCATAATTTTAAAATTGTAAAAAACACAAGGTTGAATATAAATGTATTTTTATCAGGGCCTATCAACCTTATTGGGGTGAAAAATATCTTGCACAAAGGACTTTTCTTTGAGAAGACACTTTGAAAGAGATGATTGCCATCCCACTGGCAATTCTTCTTTATTTCATCATGGACATTATAAGAATGATTGTTCAGGTAAGGATAGCTAATGATTGTTCACATATGGATGTTATGGAAATATAAAAGTTATGGCAAAGTAGAAAATAAATCATATCAAATTTTGCAATTTAATATGATTTTTTAAAAGCAGTAACAGAGGTCTCTCCAACACTTTCTCACATCACTCCAATAAAGACTTTAATTCTCTTCTACATGAAATTGTCAACCTTAGGAAAGAAGGGAATGCTTTCACAGCATTGGTGAGTAACAGTTATGAAATATTGATGGCGGTTAAACTAAGCATTTTCAACAAAACCAATGAATCTTCATGATTATTTCTTAACATTCAGTAATAGACACCTGAAAATTGAATTAATGTTTCAGAAAAGGTGTTTTCACATGATTGAAATATATTGTATATCAAAGTTTTATAAGTCTCATGTTAAAGTTTATAGACAGCATGCAAGAACTACAAATGTTATTAAGTTAAAGAAAATAATTAAAAATATCATGTGTTCACCAAAAAGAAAGATAGCTATTGAAATTTCAATACATTTTGAAATGTTCAAAAATTAATAACACAAGTTCAGAATTGGCTGCCTCATGATTTTTGGAATGCATATAGTTGCAGGTCAAGAAAATTAGATTTACAATACATAATAATAATAAAAAAGGTTGATAAAATGTACTGACAATTTAACAGCATTAACATCATTTGGACTACTATCACTATGAGCTAGTTGACCATATTTTCTTAGTAAAACTTGACATGATTGCCCATTTGTGGTTATTTCTATTTTGTAATTTTTTTTTAAATTCTAGGCTCTTCTGGTGATCAGTTCATTTTCCCAGGAATATAGTAATTATGCCAAATTATTAGATAGCACAGACGTGTTATTTTAACTGTCTTATGTATGCTCTGTTTATTCTACACATAAAGGAAATCAATTATATGACATCAAAGTACAATTAAACGCAAATGTGAAACTCGTCTATCTTCTAAATTTCACAACATTGTGACTTCACTTTTTTGTATTTGTCTCATAACTCTAGACATATTCTTAAGGATATAGTTTTCAATAGCATAAAAAAAATTCATATTTAAATATTTGATGAAATAAAGAAAATAGTTTAATTTCAGAACAGCAATGGTTTATTTTTAGAAATTAGGCCAAAAATATTTTTGGAAGTTAACTTGAAAGCATATTAAAGTCTAGCTTATTTTTTAAATAAAGTTTCAAAAAGGAATATTTTTGAAATACATATTCCCAATTTACAAAGTATATATAGATAAAATTTGACAGTTATAGATAAAATTCTCTGGAATATATGACTTTACACCTACATAACCACCTTTATTACCAATAGAGATAATTTAAAAGCCCCTTTTTGTATAATGCAAATGCACCATTGGATACCAGGGAATGGAAGCAAAGCTCCATTTGTAAATTTTTGAATTCAATGTTTTTCTCATACTCAAATATATTTCCTATACTCTAATAGTTTAAAATGTAATACCTTTGAGAGGTATATATAGATAAATAAATAAGAAAAAAAAATGTCTCTTAAATAAGAAAAGAAAGTATAAATAAGAAAAGAAAGTATAAATAAGA
>JAOUZG010030170.1:7361-18526 GCA_026289955.1 Argiope argentata
ATAGAAAGTAAAGTAAAAATTAAGATGAACAAAACCGAAACGAAAGTAAAGGAAATCCGGCCTGAAGACTCTCTCAAGGGTCATCATCAGGCAGGGATTCCAAAAATAGGGATCTTTTTTTCTGTCAACGGATTTGACCACAGTCCAAGAAAGAAAATCTGTTAATTACCCGTAAAATTCCCAAATCCAAAGTCCAAGAAAAGTATCGAATTTACCAAAATACAGAGAAAAAAAAGACACGTAATAATGAAACAAAGTGTAGATACAACAAACACTAAAAAACGAACAAATAATAGAAATACGAAGTTCAAACACATACCAGTAGCCATAAAGTAACAAAATTTCTCGCAAAGGTGCCTTCATTGGAAGACGCCTAAGGAGAACGTCGCCACCCAGTAAGGAAAGATGATCCGAATGAAAGAGAATGTATGGAAGACTACGAGGTACCTAGCACCGGCAGGGGCTTACCCTCGGTAATGGCGGTTGTGAATAGCGACGTAGCGTTCACTATATGACGTGGAACTCTTCGACGAGCCTGCTAGATGTTCAACACAGGAGTGCCAAAGTTAGAATGGGGCAAAACTGCTGAGGTCCGGGGGAGAGGGTGTTCAATCAAAAGGAGTCTTCAGTGTAGGTGCAGGTGGTGGGGTGGCGTCGTCTAAGGAGCTGAAGATGAAGTTGCTGTTCAGGAAAGGTTGTTGATGATGATGCAAAAGGGTGGATTAGACTGTAGAGCTGTGTTGGACAATCAGAATAGTGGGAATTGGAGTAGGTTGGTGGAATTTACTCTAAGAGGACATTCAGGATAATCAACTTCTTCTCTTCCGCGTTATTGGAGGTTTTAGCAAGTCTTGCAGCTTTAAGCAGACCAGGAAATTCTTGCAGGAGAACTTTAATTTCTTTAAGGGCTTCCATCAGATTTTTCATTTCCGTGAGATCCACAGTAGGGGGAACTTCATTAGTTGTCCTGGGCCTGGGTGGTACGGGGAGTCTGGCTGTTTCGGGAACTCGCTGTTGGGTAATTTCAGTGGGGTTACTTCTGGGAGCCGGGTTTCTTGCTATTTCTGCATAAGAGGGTCTGTTGAATCTGCAGGTGAGCTTGGGAGACTTGACACATCCTTTCCAAAAAGCGAGATGACCTAACTCGTTATAGTTGATACATTTCGGTTCTTGAACAATTTCTTTAATATGGAAATTTTTTGTAGTATGGGCACCTCCACATCTTACACATTTAGGGAAATTTTACAGTTCCTGGCAGAATGAAAAAACCCTGAGCAGTTGAAACCCATAGTAGCAGTTGGTTTTTTCCTGTACGTTTCAACCGTAATTTTTAAGTGCAGGAGGTTGGTTTTATTGTAGATGTTTTTGGCATTTAGAGTTTTCTTTATATCTATTAGAAAGATAGGGTAGAGAGTCTTCAGTCTGTAATTCTTGAGTTGGGCTGTTCTTTCTATTTCATATTTTTTATCAGAAAGTGCTTTCTTGATTTCTGCTATCTCGGTGTTTCCTGGAAGACCTTTAATTATTACTTTGAGTGGTCTGCTTTTAGGGCTCTCCGAAAGGATGTATTGTTCGCCTGCATCGTTGACATACTTGATAATTTCGGTTCTCTGGATTTCTGATTCAGGAGTGATTGAGATCATGTTATTTACGAATTTGTTGACGGTTCCAGTAAACTCCTCATGGATGTGTTGTAGTATGATATTGTAATGGCTTGAGAGTTGGAGGTTGATGGAGGGGATAATTTTCTTTTCATTTTTCTCTTCTGACTGATCTTGCTGCAGTGTAGAAAATCTATTGTCAGTTGTGATGGGGGAGGGTTTTTCTTCTATCTTTTTCTGCTTGGCAGATTTTTTTAGTGAAACAGTTTGGAAACCGTCTGGGTCTGCCGATCTTTTAGTTGGGTTTTCTTGGACTTCAACATCCATAGGTTTATCCATCCAATTTGTAGAATTTAATTTTGCGTGGGGAACAAGTCCTTGTCTGCCCTTTAATGATAGATTAGAATTGTTGGAGTTCGTTCTTGTGTGCCTCGGAGTATTGCTATTACTACTTCTATAGCTGGTAGGATTGCTATAAGAAGGTAGGGTAAAGCTGTCCAAGCTACCTTGGGAAATGGCTCGTTGCAGAGCTGCATAAAAAACTGCGGGATCAGGGCACGGTGTATAGCGTCTATCCTCTGCCATGGCTGAGGACTCTCGAATGACTCGAAATGCGAAATGTGAACGAAAATTTTCGTTCACATTTCGCATTTTGAGTCATTCAATGAAAGAGAGGGATAAAAACCAGTTTTAGTAATGGTGGCTGCGAAAAAGATTGGGCCAATGGTGGGTTTCCGTTTCAACTTGGGGGGGGGGTCTTTGTATTAGTGAGGATTAACAATTTGTCATTATTGCTCCCAGTTGGTTTTCCCTGTTTAAAAAAGAAAGAAAGAAAATAATTGCTTTTATGCAGCTTATACTGATTTAAAACTTATTTTTGCGAATGGATGTGAATATCATTTTGCTCATTTTTATTTGGTGGTGTTTCATTTTTTCATGTTTTTATTGATTGTGTTCTGATATAAAGTTGTTTTATTGTTAGAGCTAAAAAATATTTTTTGTACATAAATGCGGCATGAAGAGCTCTTAATGTGGTTATTTTATTCATGAAAGGATTTATGTATTAAGCGATTCTTTCTATTTTCTTAGTGTTTGATGCATTTTAAATTAAGCATTGTTAATTAAACGGGGTTTTTTTTCGGATTCATTCTGAAGTACTTGTGAATTAAAATAAAGCAGAATAGAGGAAATTAAATATTTCTTTAAGAATTTTCGCTACCCCAACTGTCGTAGAAGATTTACACATTTGCTAAAAATTTAAAACACTGCCCTTCTAGTTGACAAACATTGGACGTCAATCAAAATATAAGAAAGGAGTGTAAGGATTACCTTTAGTGTGACTTCAAGTTGATTAGGCTGTATGGATATTTAATTTATGCCTACCCAAATTAAAGATTGGGCAGGGAAGAAAAAAAGAATGTGAAAGGAAAAAAGGGGCTTGTAGAAAGAGAAGGAAAAAAAGGGGAAAAAAAGGAGAGAAAAAAGGGCTTACAGAAAGAAAACAAAAGAAGGGTTTGTGTGTCACTCAAAATGAAATTGTCCGTGAATTAAGAACATATAAATCAGTTTATTGTGCAATGAACCAAGATGATGTTGTCAATTATCCACCAGAATTTTCAAACTCACTGGATTTCCCAGGATTGCCGCCTCATAATCTTCAATTAAAAGTAGGTTCGGTGGTCATAATGTCGCGAAATCTCAACCCACTGCTTATTTGTAATGGCACACGGCTAGTAGTAAAAACATTACTAAACAATGTGATCGTAGCAACCATTCTAAACGGAAAGCATAAGGGAGAACATGTGTGGATGCCTCTCATCTCAATGGTACCAAATGACGTCCCATTTCAATTTAAACGACTGCAATTTCCAGTGCAACTTGCTTTCGATTGGACTATAAATAAATCCCAGGGTCAAACATAGAATTTTTGCGGCAATAATCTTGAAACCCATGCTTCTCTCATAGACAGTTGTATGTTGCCTACTCCCGCGTTGGAAAAGCGTCAGCTTTATTTGTTAACGCACCAAGTAATCAAACAAAAAAATTTCGTATAAGCATTACAGTGAAATCACATTATTACTTAAGTCTTTCAATGTACGAAATAGATAACTTATTTTTGTAAATAATCAATGCTTATTATTAAGGCTTAGCTCAATAAATTGATTGCTTTGAAACATGTTTTTTTTAAAATGTTTTTATTAGACGACGAAAGGTCAATAACTTCAAACAGTATGAAGTCTGTCAGGCAGCTAGTGTGTGTGTGTGTGTGTGTGTGTGTGTGTGTGTGTGTGTGTGTGTGTGTGTGTGTGCGTGCGTGCGCGCGTGCGCTTTAAATGAGCAAATTTTGTATATGCATACATTTTTTTCATGTTTTCAGTTCTAATGATTTGGATCAAATTTCCTATTTAGATAAGATTTTGCTTTTTAAAGGCTATCTATGTATTAATGTTAGATAGCAGAAAACCCGTGGTTTTACGCACAAAAGAATAGCGTTTTTTGTAATTAACAATTAGAATAAGTGTACAGTATATTACACTTCAGCTTCGAATTGCGAGAGAGTGATCCGAACAACAGGAATGATGCGCATGTTGCAGCTCCTCTGCTCGGGTCGAGAGTTCTGCTTTATTTTTTATTATATATTTTACTTATGTATTATTTTTGGTTATTAACTTTGTATATGTATCTTTCCAGGAAAAAATACACACATAAAAAAACTATTTTTTTGTAGCTGTTAGAACTTTTATCTACCTGTTCTCATGCTGACAATGCCATATAGCTCCATCTAGGATTTGATTCCACCATGAAAAAAAAATTCAGTGTTAAGTTCAAAAATGTATGTAATGAAGATGAACTGTAAAGTGAATATTGCAACATATCAGGTCGTTTCGAATAACATATTAAACTAAGAATATTCATGACTTTTTTTTATTTAAAGGACCCTGTAAGTAGACTTGGTTTTAAAAATATCCATATGTAATCAATAGTTGATTCGTATCTAAATATTTTCTCCAAAAAGACAAGAGTTTACAAAAAAAATTTCCGAGCTAAGTTGGTTTTTTCTGGTGCTGAAATATGAATGTTAGATGGCAAATTAACTTATTCCTAGAATCGCACAAGCTAACTATAAAACAAAAAATTGAATGATTGTCTTTTAATACCTCTTCCTTCATTTTTTTCTTCTTCAGGCTCCTCCCATGGTTCAATGACTCTAGCTGCCGCCGTAGTCATGGCATTCTGAAACAATCACGGATCAACAGGAGAACCACCTATTTTTCTCGAAAAAGCATGCGAATGCTGGATTGTAATCCTCTAATAAATATCTCTTAGTTTTCTAATCTGGATTTTTATTCAGCTGCTTTTTAAACAATGGCAATCAGAATTTACTCATGTAAAAAGCAAACACGTGTGGCACAGAAATCGCGTTTATTATTTACTGTAGAATAGCAACGTTAAAACATTAACAAACGCCATACGAATTTCAGACTGCTTCATTCATTGAATATTTTTACCATCGTGCGACATCGAACGCTTCGTTCAGACAATTAATGGAGCGGGAAAATATCACTGCAGGCATCCTGGGGGTGTTTCGCCCTCTCAACAGAAAGTGCATTCGGTCGAAAGAGGAAAAAGATAGGATGGAACAGAGAAATGGACTTGAAACAAAAAAAATTAATCGAGATCAAAAACAGGTTAAACTATCTTGAGAAAATCAGTAGCGTAAGGCGAGGTCGACAAGCACATCAAAATAGTGCCAATCGTCTCAAATCTCACCTAAAACCTGATGGATGGATACCAGAAAGGGTAATAAATGGCTTTTACAGATCGCAAAATATTGGCGACAAATCAACTTAAAATATTTCGATTTTGGCTACCGTACCTTAATTTTAACTCTTTGCACTTTAAAAAATAATTAAATGCAAGATTATTCACCCAATAAAAAGATTTGTTCACTGGTATGAAAAATAAATACACACAATTCTTTTAAGTCGAATTTCTTTGAAAAATGAATCTACATCTTTTAATGATTATGTAGGCGCTTTTAACAATAAAATTTGAAAAATAAATAAATAAGACGTCAAAATGGTGCACCGTCTTGAATGGTGAGTCAGAGGCATCATCGGAGTGCGAAGGGTTAAGTCTAGCTGTATCTTTATGCCATACATATTTTCTAAAACAATTACCTTAGAAAAAAATTTCTTTGTATTATCTTAAGACACAAAAAATATCTTTTTGATGATATCAATTTCATTTCTGGACAATTTCCTCTTTAAAAGAAATAATATTTTAAAATCAATTTGATACATTAGCAGAAATTTTTTTTAACGCTATGAAATAATTCAAACTATACATCAAAGCAATCAATTTTTGTCAATCATTCATTCAATAGGGGATTTTTTACTTCCGCTTTTATTTCGCAATAGCGTATTAATGCGGATTGAATTCGTATTTTTAGTCCTTTCAAGTAACAATTTAATCATTTAACAACCTAAAAAGTGGATAAACTGTTCGAAGGAACTGTTCGCGAAAGGCTGCTAGCTCGTTTATATTTCTGTAATAACAACGGAAGATGTTCGTGCGTGTATTGCGGTTCCGTCAAACCGTTTCACCTAAATTAACCAACTTTGATACAAATAGATTTTGTAGTGTGGAGATATTCATTTCAAAACTTTTTTGGAAGTTTTGATTTAATAAAATTTTATTGAGGTCTTGACATTTTCCCGCGATATCTCCCTTTATATTACGGCTCAAAGATTATTTTCGATCCGTTTAAAAATCACGAAAATTAATTCTTAATAATGCCGGTTTAATTTCCAATTAATTTTTCTTGAATTTTACCATTAAAAAAATATTTTAATGCTTGATTTTCGACATTATATTTTCCAATCTCATCGAAATTTTGAAGTTCATATTGCTTATACTATTCATTGAAACTTTTGAATACATGACGTTCTTTTATTAGGAAAGATAAAGAAACAATATTCTGCTTATAATTTCAGGAATAAGCAAGCGTATCGTGCACATTTTTGATTGCCCAGATAAACACGTTTTTAATAACACTGTGACACTTGACTTCTTAAGGAAAGTTCATTTGGACGAATATATTCATTTAGAGGTGTTTTAGTTTGGAAGAATATTTTCTATCATCAACATATTTTTTCCGTTGCTTTCTGGTTTCGTCTTCTAGACATGAGGTAAAATTATCTGCTCTAATTTTTATCTATATATATTTATTTGTTCAAAAACTGCTAAGTCTGCAAACGGAGTCACTCAGAATTTAATGTTTTGGATTCTCCACTTGAAAATGGCACTATAATAATGCAAGATATATCAAACATCAAAATGCATCCTAACTTTAATATTAATTTCTTTAAAAGAGGCATATCCAATAATGAACTTGTTGTTCAAATATTCCAAAGGAATTATGAAGATATAAAGATAATGGTATGCAACAAAGACATCTCAGCCCAACTCCCTCGTTTCTCCTTCAAGCCTACATAAAACAGCATAAAAATCGACACAACAACATTTTAAATATGAAATTCACAAGGCAAAACAAGATCATTTTCACAACATCAGATCCTGAGTGCGCTGCTCAAGTCTTAGACTGAAGAAAATTTTGAATATCCCAATTTCAACTGGAGTCATTTGGGAAAATGTTACATAATAGATTCGACATACTTACTCAAACATCTCTTGAAGTAGCAGGGGAATTGACTCGAAATAATGTCATTGAAATAATTGAAATGAGAAGATTCGGCAAACCAGGCTAGACTCGCAACTCCTCTCCTGTCCTAGTAACAACACTCGGCGCCACATTACCGGAATCTATCGAGATTTGGTTCACAAACCGCACGGTCAAATAATTCATTGATAAATCTAGACAATGCCTGGAATGTCACATCTTCTTGCATTCAACTAGAATTCATACTAAAAATATCTGTTATATCTGTGGTGAAATTCATGACGGTCAACGTCAAAGCCACGAAAAGTGCATTAACTGCCAGGGCCTGCACTCAGCGACATCTAGATTATTTTCCTATTACATTAGGGAATGACAAATATTAGAATTTAAATGCAGAAGCCACCTAACTACTGGAAAAGCGAGACGCCTATTCCAATAATCCTCAAAAGCAAGTTATTCCAATGCAATTAAAACAAATATATCATTTATTGAAATTGAGGAAACAGTAACCCAAAAAATTGAAGCTATGGTCAAAAATATCAAGGAGAAATTAGAATAGCAAATAAATTTGCTAATTGAAATCTTTCAAAAAACTGTAAAGAAATTACTGAAAACTTTTCCCAAAATTTTTAATCAAACCCAGTCAAACAAATTCCTTGTGTGGAAAACAACAACAAAGATTGTGGCTCAAACTACCACCATCCTAATGCAATGGGATGCAGATGGTCTTTCGAGTTTAACTTAATAAAAAAGTCGTATTCTTTTTGGTTGAGTTTTTCCTTTTTTTTTTTTTTTCTTTTCTGTTCATGTTTTTGCTTTTCGCTTTTCCAAATGTTGGAATTGCTTATTCTCTATTCAAAATTCGGGTTCGAACTAATAAGCCTTGTGGTTGTTTTTTTTAATTCCTTTTTCTTTTTGTTCTTTTTAAGTGTCGAGCTCAGATAATCTTTTTAATAAACCTTTTAACCGCCCGTTTTTGAGACCGTTCTTCAGTAGAATTGCAAGGGAATTAAAGGGGGAAACTCTGGTTTTCAATTCCTCCTTTTTCTATTTATCCCTTTTGGACTTTTGAAGAGACATGTCTTTCTGAAACAGAAAATTTTCCTTTCCAAATAAATTCTTTCTCCGTACACACAGACAAAATAAACTGGGTGGTGGTCTTCTTATTGGTATTTCTACTAACATGTCCGGGAAAATAATTCCCACAATATTGGAGAAGATGTTAACTTGGAACTTTTGACAGTTGAAGCACAACTTCAGAGCTCTAAATCCAACATTATTAATTTATATGCTACACAAGGTTTTGATACCAATCAAGTAAAACACTTCTTTGATTCTCTTACCCTAACTACTTTCAGCTTCATGGATTTTAATTTTCACCACAATCTTTGGGAATCATCCCGTTCATCGGCTCCGAGTAACGATTTCATTGATTGGATAACTTATTCGCATTTCATAATTCTTAATTCAACTATTCCCACTCATAGTTCATTCAGAACTCAATCTATCTTAGATATTACTCTCTGTGCATCGGATGTTCATAATCAAACCTCTTGTAATTTAATAGATTCAACATGCAATAGTGATCATAACACGATAGTTGATTCCTGGTCAGTTATAGAAGGTATCAGTCGCAAATTAAGAATAATTATCTGGACAAGTATCACACAACAAACAAGAGAAATTTTTAATAATGCGAACCAATGCTCCATTGAAGGAATTATGAAGAATGCCAGTAAGCTAATAAACCAAAACACTACGCCTAAACTTCTCCTGTAAACCTTATCCTCCTTGGTGGAATCTTTCTAGCCGTAATTATGAAAAACTCAACTAGTAAAAATGATATCAGAAACATTTCTGGAACAGATTGGTTGAAACTAAAAATTTGCAAATCGACTTCATTTTCACGTTAAAAAGGGGAAAAAAGAATATTCGGAAAAAATTATATCGTAAGTCAAATATGTTCATTAAAATTCCAAATAAACTTTCAAATTACCCTAATCTGAACTCTAAGAACAACAATATCATTATGCAAAACAATTTCTATACATGCAATCTCACACAACAAGGTAAATTATTTGCAAAGACTTTTTCTAATCAAAATACAAATATGGAGCCTATTCCCGTCGATTTATCTGGTACAAATTCTTTCCTCAACAGCAAATTTGAAATTTGGGAACTTAAGAAAGCAATTCACAAAACCAAAAACTCTACTCCAGGTGTTGACAACATCCCAACCATCTAGTTCAAAAATCTCAATAACGATGGACTTGAAATTATTTTGAAACTATTTCATTTAGCTGACATCCCCAAAGGATGGAAACATGCTCTAATTATACAGAAACCTAACGAAGACAAAAATAAAGTTTCTTTCGATCGGCTCATTGAGCTAACCTCAGTTTTTTGCAAAGTCTTTGAAAGTATCCTCACTCAACGAATCACTTGCTATTTAATTTGTAACCAAAAATTACGCAATAGCTTACGCGGTTTCATACCCTTCAGATATAACCAAACTGCAATTTACAATATTCAGACAAAAATCGCAGACGCTCGCTAGCAGAAGAAATATTTCGTTGCTGTGAATCTAGTTATTAAAAGCGCTTATGATTATCTTCGCATCGATAGTCTTATTTTTAAATGTTTACAGGTTGGCATAACAGATTTTAAACAAATGCCTCCGTCAAAAATATTTTAGGTAAAATAACTGCAAACAAGTCCATCTGCAAGTCTCTCTTTAAGCGATGAAGCATTTCAATATCTATTAACTTTATTGACCACATTATGTTAATTTTTTTTTTGAAACTCTTTCCTTTATCGCCATTCCTTGTGTGGGAACGCTCCTTTTTATAGCACATCTTTTGCCCTCTGGAAAACGTTTGAATATGCGCTAAATCGCACCTGTGGAACTGCTTTGTAACTGTTAACTGATTGAAACTTTGATTTGTTTTGGTGTGTGCGTGCTCATTTGTGTTCATTGATAAAACCTTTTTTTGCCCTCTACATATGAAAACAGGGGATAGCAGCCATTGATGCTATAAATCCCAATATCTCACTTCTTTCAAATTCAAGCTCTGTCAATGGAATAATCTCAGAGAATGCATCGCATGACACTTGCCTTCAGTCGTTACGAAATGTTAACCTTTGGCGCAAATTTAAGCTTTTTATTGACTCTATCGTGAGGTTTTGGGCTAATTTTTTAGCAATTTATTCCTTGCATGAGGTAAATAATAGACTAAAATTCATTTTGTTATGTTTTTCCCAACCAATAGAAACAAAACTACAAGCATAAACACAAAATTAAATACCGAATTTGATAAACCTAAATGATTGCATTTTTTGAATTTTCTCATTTACTGGATGCTAAAGGCAAGGACTAATAAACAGTCACTCCTTGTTGTGTTTGGCTCACAATTTGATAAGTATCTGCTCTTCAGATGTAAAATCTGTGCACTGAGTTTATTTTCCTCTCTTCGTTCCGTACATTTTATGTTAGCTTATATTTGAGCAGACAGAATTCCTCATAATGGATTTCGATTAATATTTGACAGAAGTTTACAAACTTCTTGTAAAATTTTGGTGTTGTCCTCGCCATCTGACTACAATTAATAAACACGGGGTTAATCCCGAAATAGACCTGGAGTTGTTTTTTTAAAAGGGGTGTTAATATTACTGAATTAAACTGTATATCCCTTACAGAAAGATTTCGAACAAGTCTACACACAAAATTAGAATCAAATCTACAGATTTTATAATCGCTAGACTTTGTACATCTAGCTTGCTCCATTTTCGTTTTCAGAGACAAAATTTGAAAAAGTTTCTTCAAACTCTGTGAGGTATAAACAGCAGAAATTCGACGCCATATTCACATATCCGTTTAGCTC
>JAOUZG010030170.1:28063-63158 GCA_026289955.1 Argiope argentata
ATATATATATATATATATATAGAGAGAGAGAGAGAGAGAGAGAGAGAGAGAGAGAGAGAGAGAGAGAGAGAGAGAGAGAGAGAGAGAGAGAGAGTTTTTTACCTCAAAAAATTAAAGATACATCAATGAAATTTTTGTTTAACTATTACTAGATTTATTTTTCTGCTTGCTACTATAATAGCCTAAGTTTGCCCAATTTTGTCTTAAACCTTTTCGACTTCAACTTTTGAATTTTGAATTTGGTTATGTGAATTTAAAGTCGCAATTTTAAATGGAAAATAGGTCTTCAGAGAGAGACCAGTATTGATGTAAGAAAATTTATATTAAGGTTATTTAAGAAAGGAAAATCTTATCGTGAATAGCTGAAATTGTCGGTAGAAGCCACTCGTGTGTCCAGAAAATCATTGGAAGATTTAAAAGCGATGGATTAATTGAAAATAAAAGTAGAAGAGGAAGGAAAAGTATTCTGAGTGATGTAGCCAAAAAGAAAATTTTGAAAGATATCAAAATTGATCCTAAACTAAGTGTAGCCAAACTAGCTGCAGAAACTTCTCGAATAATGGGCAAAAGTGTAAGTGCTGAAAGAGAAAGTGCTCTGAGAAATGTGATTAGGCATGCTGGATATAGCAGTCGAGTAGCTAGAAAGAAACTTTTCATATGCTTACAAAATCTGAAAAAGCGTTTGGAGTTTACAAAATCTCATCAATTGAAGACAGATAACTTTTGAAAGAAAGCTATATTTAGTGACGAAAGTAAATTCAACATTTTTGGAAGTGATGGCCGTCGCATCGTTAGGAGAAAGCCGAACACCACTTTGGATCCAGAAAATTTACGTCCTTCAGGTGGTGGTGGCTCGGTCGTAGTTTGGGGTTGTATGGCTTCAAATGGGGTAGGAAATTTAGTTTTTATAGATGGTATAATGGATCATAAGCTTTATATAGATATACTCAACAACAATCTTAAAGAAAGTGAAAAAAATTGGGTTTAGATGGAAATTTTATTTTCCAGCAAGACAACGACCCCAAACATACGGCACGTAATGTCAAAATGTGGTGTCTTTTTCATTGTAAACAGCAATTGCTCACACCACCACAGTCCCCTGACATCAATGTCATAGAAAAATTGTGGGCCACACTCGAAATAGCGGTCCAAAAACACCAACTTAGGAACAAAACCCATTTAAAGCAAGTGTTACAAGAAGAATGGGATAAAATATCACCACATACCACCAAAAAATTGGTCGAATCAGTACCAAGACGTTTGGAGGACATTATAAAAGCCAAAGAACATGCAACCAAATATTGACACTGTTTTTGTATGCGATATGTCACACAAATTTCATCGGTGTATCCTTAATTTTTTGAGGTAAAAATCTGCCTATGTTTATTTCAAATACTTGGGAAATTTTTAATTTTAGATATTTTTTTGTTAATTTTCATTATTTTTACTGTAAATTAATCCTTTTGTTACGTGTGAAGATAAAAACACGTTTGCACTTCTAGTTAATGTGTTATTTCGATTGAAAGTTGGATTTATCATGCAAAAGTAGGGTGTATCCTCAATTATTTGTGCCACTGTATATATATATCTATAACTATATATATCTTAATATATATAAATTACGTGTCACGCTGTTTATCCGCGATGGACTCCTAAACTACTGAACCGATTTTAATAAGATTTACACACCAGTTGCAGTTTGATCCAACTTAGAAGAAAGGATAGTTTATTTTTCGAAATATCAGTTAGTTCGGGAGAAATTAATTAAAACCCCTTAATATCTGTGAAATTAAAACCTGTAATGCTACTTTCCGAGTGAAACACGGCCTTCCGGAGAAGTGATCGCTAATGCGTCCCGTTTCGTCCCGTAAAACCGCATTTTTAAAACTGCCATTGTTACACGTCCGTTCAACTTATACTCAATATCGCAGCGGAATCGGATGATCTTTCTATCGTAGATCATGGAGGTATAATTTATTTTACGAAATATCGACGCAAAAATTAAATATAGGTTTTATTTAAAAAACGTCCGTTTTGACGTGTCTATTTCTCAAACAGCCCTGTAAAATAGACGTTTAGTAGGGAAAAATACAGAAAATACGTTTTTCGAAAGGCAATACGATGTAGTATGCTGCAATACAATTAAAAAAATCAAATTTCAAAAACTGAATTTTTGGCAAATTTTTTAACGGAGAGGCGAAATTTCGCTTTAATATTTAATTACGTCGAAACTTTTCAATAAAACTTAATCATTTTTTTTTACATAACATTTGATAATTTTTTCAAAATCGTGTGAAAGATTGTAAAAATCTGACAAAAAATTGCGCATTAATTTTTTTTGTTCTTTATTGGGTTTTCCACTTTAACATTACAAATCTAATCCATTGATAAATAAAAATGAGACTAAACATTTTTATATATAATTTGGCATTTCTTTGGCACACCCTGATCAATTTTGAAAGCAATCCAGCAAAAATTACGCGTCTAATGAATTCATTCCAGGTTTTCCACCTCACATACTTCACCTGAAAGTTGGGGCAACAGTAATGCCACTAAGAAATCTTTGTCTACCATAGTTATGCAATGGCACCAGACTACAAGAAACTGGACTTAATAAATATGTAATCGAAGCTAAGATAATTACTGGATGTGCTCGAGGGGAGTTGGTTTTAATACCCTGTATTCCACTGATTCCGTTGAGCTATCCTTTTGAATTTAGAAGAGTGCACTTTCCTGTAAAAGGCTGCTTTGCAATAACCGTTAATAAGTCACAAAGACAGCCATTAAAAGTAGCAGGGATCGATTTAAGAGGAGACTGTTTTTCACGCCGCCAATTTTATGTAGATTGCTCCAGAGTCAGTTCATCAAGCAGCTTAATAATTTTAGCACCAGAAAAAAAAACCCAAAATTATTGTATACAAAGAAGTTCTTGCTTAAACATAGGTATAACAATAAAATATGGATGGTCTGCGTTTGCAAAGAAAATCAACACTTTAAAAGGATCCTTAAGAACTGTTAAGGATAAGGGAATGTATATAAGTCCAGGGGCCCCGGGACCCTCCCAAAATTATAAAAATTATAGGTATTGAGTAATTATAATAGTGCATTTTCGTAACTAAGTGCACAAAGCACTGTTATCCCCCACTAATTCCATTACCCGAGCAATGCCGGGTACGGGAATGCTATTATGTGTGTGTGTGCGTGCGTGTGTGTGTGTGTGCCTTTTTGTCTTTATAATGCTTATTAGTTAAAATTAATTCTTTCAAAGCCACTTTAGATATGGTTTCGTCTGATGATTCATCAAAATCTTGTGCTAAGCAGATTAAATATACCTTTTTATATATTTATTTAAGAAAGACAACTTCCAAGCTAAACCTAATGCCAAATTGCCTTACAATAATTCAAATATAAATAAGATAAAATACTTGAAATAAATATAATATGATTGCAAAAGAAAAAGAAAATATATAACGATATACTTAATTTATATTTCAAAGTTCAAAAGGGAAGAAATCTAAATTATGTATAACCAAGCTTTTTTTTTCTTTAAAAAAATAATAAAATTTCAAATCACATTTTTAATACCAACAGATGTACATACCTAAAGAGATAGCTTTATTACGCTTAACCACCAAAGAGTTTTGAAGGATACGTCCAAAAATAATTTATAGCATTCTTAATCTCATAAAGAACAAGTTAAAAAAATTAAATCTTTAAACATAACATCGAAAATTAAATATAAATATGCTGGTGTGTTCAATGTTACCATTTGATAACATCTGCAACTAGCAATAAATATGTCAAGAAAAGGATCCACTTAAAAAAGCAAATGAGCAATTCCTCACCAAAAGAAAACATAAAAAATGCTTCGGCGCCAGCTCAGGATCAATGTCAACTTTACTTTCGTTTTCATTAAAATAACTAAGATATTATTTATATAAAAAGCTTTTGATACACCAATATTATGCAATTAAAATTTAATCTCAGTTCTGAAATAACAAATTTTAATTCAAGCATTAACAAATCCATGCAATAGAGATAAAAAAAATATTTTAAAACAGATGGAAACGAAGCAGTAACAGATTAGAGTATTTCAATAAACATTTTTCCTTCTTTAACATCAAAAATATCCGATTTTTTCTATTGAAGGCTTGAGAATATTTTAACGTTTAACCATTTGGAACATGAATTGTAGAAAAGTTGACAGTAGTTGGTTACTGAACGTAGAAAAATTAATTCACTTAATTGAATTGGATTTCACTTAATTTAACCGGATTCACATAGTTAACTTGGCTTGCATTAAAAGGTGATGTGATTAGAAAATGATGAACCATCATTCCAATTACACGCAGGAAGCACTTTCGATTCCAATTAGTGAAATCCTTGAGGGCTATTTATATTTCACTGGAACAGGCTATCGTCGTAATAGCCATTAAATCTTGAAAAAACAGGCTATGAAGATACAAGAATTCCATTCTTGTGACCACTGACACAAGAATGGATGACATTCTGTAGTGATCACCGGTCACTTATTACGTGATTTGTCTCTACTCACATCCCACCGCTGCCGTCAATGTAAGAAAATCCTTTTTGCGTTGAATTTCGTTAATGTGAGCTCTAGAGACAGTGATCATATTCAGTTTTTAGTCCCAAATTTTTATTAACATGTAGAGACGGGACACAGAGCACACATAAAACAAAAAATAGGAAATTTAACAGAAGTATCTCATCATCTTTCGATTTTGTCAATCTCATGCTCAGACTGACCTCTCATTTTTCGCTTCGTCAATGCTAGACTGACTTGTCTTCACCGTCGGACTCGTCTACCATCTCTCCACCCTCGCTCTGATCTCTTCTCTCCTCATCAACTCACCTCTCACCGCGTTCGGCAAAGAAGAGTTGCTATAAGAAGTGAGAAGGGTTGCCACAGTTGGCGAGCCTTATAGGACATAAATTAGAAAAAGTTCATAGAATGGCAATTTGTTCCGCAGTAAATTCATTACGGATTAATTATTGTAAAAAAAATAATGGCAGTTTGAAAAACTCATCTAAAACTGGAAAGAAAAAAAAACTTGCTAAATTTAGTAAAGTTATTTCTAATAAAAAATAATGATATAGAATGCAGAGAAAGAAAGATCTTCTAATGTTTCAAACATTTATTTGATATTTTTGAAGCGTCAATAGAATTGAATACTGTTGAGTGGAATATTGTTTTTATTTCTTACTTGGATTTGAGGTCACAGCAAATATTCATAAAACTCTTTTGCACGGAGTTGCTTTAAAATTCACCAACAATTTTTTTTCCATTCATTTTTTTCTAAACAGTTTTAATTACGCCTACATGGAAACAGTGGCGGATTTGGAATTTCAGAGGCCCGAGGCGCAATTCAATTTGAGGCCCCCCTTCACTTCAGTTATATTTATAGTATTCACTCTTTACACATATTTTTCACTCTTTTAATCTCTGTATCTGATTTTTTTGTGTTAAAAGGGGGGAGGGGGAGACCTAGGTACATAATAATGAAAATTAAAATAAATTTCTACATTCTTCTTGGCAGTATTTAAAAGGATGATGAAGTTCAGGGTGTGTTAAGGCTGTTCTTAAAAAAATAAAGGAGCTATTTTGTATCATGGCTGCGCAATGTTTTTCAGAGATACATGCCTAAAGTTTCATTATACACTAAATCAATTATTATAGAATGGAGCTGTTTTTCTCTTTTGGGAATAAAAATATTTTAGTTTGGTTTTAAAACGTTATCAAAATTGAGAATTTTAATAAGTTTACGTGTTTTCGACTTTCTGAACAGTCATTTTCTAACTATTTCCTTTGAATTAAACTGTTTTAATAAACAAACAATGCCTTTATTGAAAAACTTAGAAAACTAGTCAATTAATTTGCATCTAATTAGTAATCTCTGAAAGTTTGGAGCTTATAGGTGTGTAAATTATTTCGTAGGTATAGTACAAAGTTTTTTCAATTTTTTTTTTAACTTTTAGAACAGCCTTACTTATAAAAACTGAAACTTGGGGTTACGAAGATTACTAAATTTCAATAGATAAAATTGTTTTTAAAAAACGAATTATCAGATATAATTTTTTTGGAAATTTAATGACCACCAATGGAAATTTAATGGAATTAAATTTAGTGTCACTTATTCTTTTTAAATTTGGAGATTGATTTTCTATACTATTATTAAGCATATTCCATCGTCGAGTAGATACCGAGAAATATACAATTAAATTCTGAATAAAATCAAAATAATTATTGGGTCAGAACATTATTTTGCTGCACAATTTCCTATTTAATTTAGAGTATGGTTTGCCCATTGTACTAAGACGGCTGTATTGATATGCTGTTTTAGTCTTGCTTGCAGTCCACTGTATTTCCCTGCCATATTTGCAGCGTTATCGTAGGTTTGACCCCCATAAGTTTTAATATCTATAGACTAATCTTTAAAAAATTCAAGAACTGTTTTTTTTTCTAAATATTAAGAATTTTAGTTTTGAATATTAATAAAACCGAAAAAAAATCTTTCTTTTATAATAACAAATCTCAAAATACAAGTAACTTGGTCTACGTGGGATATATCCGGAGTAGAATCCACAATTATCGGATAGTAAATTGCTTCTTGAAGTTCAGCTATTAGATGTTTCTTAATTTCATCACCGATTAAATTTATGAATTCGTCACATATCGTGTAAGATAAATAATTGACATTTCCTCTACCTGGATTGCTAAATTTTTCCAAATGCAATTTCAGAAAGCTGTCAAATTCTGCCAAATATTCAATGCTATTCAAGAAATTTCCTTTTCGATTGGAATTTGTACCTTCTCTGTTGCCACAAATGCTCTCCCTAAACTCGTCAACAATTTTACAGTGGCAATGACTCGCTGTAAAACTGCTGTTCTAAATCAGTGTTTATACATCCAGAAATTGACAAAAGTTTTTGTAGAGGCACCATAGATTTGATATGGACCTGTGAAGCTTCGTGACCACTTAATTATCTTACTAAATTTTTCCAATCCCTAAATCCTATTGAAAATTTCGTGGGCGCATTAGAACACATATTATAAACGTAACAATGAATACACTTACTTGTCGTTGAATATACTCACCATTGACAAAATTCTTTTGTGACATTTGCTTTTATACAAAGAAAATTGAATTCAGAAACATTTCTATAATAGGCTCGATATCTATCTCAGCATTTTACTTTAAAGCTTGTAATATTCTCAATATTACAAGGCTTATTTATCAAATAACGTGCAATCATTTTATCTGATAAGTTTCCTGGCCCCAATATTTTATTTTGTTTTTTAAACTTACAAGTTGTTGATTCTTTTGTTCCATTCTCAGATCACTCATTAATTTCTTCGAATTCGCATTCTGCTTCGACTCGCTCTTATTTTTCGCACATTATTTTTTTCTCTGCTCATCGGTCTTTTCAGGTTTGCATTCTGTTTCAACTTGCTCGTCAATTTTTTTCTGTGATTTCATTTTCTGCTTCAGCTTTCTCAACGGTTTTCTTTAGTGCGCATTCTGTTTCACTTCGTCCACCGGTATCTTGAAGCTCACATTCTCTTTCAATTCGCTCATTAATTTCTTCGAATTCGCATTTTGCTTCGTTCGCTCTTTGACTTTTTCTTGAGCATATTCTGTTTTAGTTTGTTCATTTGTCTTTTTAGGTTTGCATTCTATTGTGCTTCACTCGCCAATTTCTTCGAATTCATTTCCAACTTCAGCTTGTTCAGAGATTTTTTATTGTGCACATTTTGTTTCAATGTGCTCATCGGTGTTTTCAAATTCTATTCACATGCACATTCTAGTCACATTCTATTTCAACATGCTCATTAATTTGTTTGAATCATATTCTACTTCAACTTTTTTTTTCATGTGCATATTCAATTTGAATTTGCTCATTGGTTCTTCTAGGTACACATTCTGTATCTAGTTGCTCAACTGCTTTTTTAGCTCGTTTTTCAAACGCTATTATAAATTTATTGAATGAATTTTTGTCGTTCTGCATATTCACTTTTTTGCCTTTTACTTTTTGCGTTTCGAAGATCCCGATTCAAACTTTCTTTCCAGTGGCAGTGCCAAAACATTTTAAAAAAATTAGTCTCATAAAAAATATTAGCTCGACTTAAGAAGAGAAAGTAACCAGTTTATTTTATATTTTTAAGCAGTGCAATGACTAACGATACGTATTACAAATTCAAAAGCATTGTACGTATTGTAATTTCAAAAGCACGAAAATAGAAACGAAAATTTATTTAAAATTATATTTTTACCAATCTTCACATTGGTTAAAGGTAAAATACAGAAATGAATTCCTTTCCACAACACAAATCAAAGTCAATATTTTTAAAACGTGAAATGTTGTCACTACCAACAGTATGTTTTGAAGAAAATAACGCCTTTGAGCAAAGAATTTCTGACCAAGGTCTCTAACTAAAATGCGCCATATGTTCTATTATACAAACACGTTGCCTTGAGATCTTGAGAGCCATTCGTATATGCCATAGGGTCCAAGTGTGCAAGAGGATGTAATATGACATCTATCGCTTTAGTTTCGTAACCTTTAAAAGATGTCGTAAAATGCCCCCCCCCCTCTTGGGTGACTTTTGACTCTTTCATTCTCAGAATAGTTCGTTTTTCAAGAGTACTGATATCGCATGATTCTTGTTGAGATTCATGAAGAATTGTGAGTAGGAATAGTAGAGTGTAAAAAGGAAAGGTTTTATTAAAAATTATCCTGTTTTTCAAAATTTAATATTATATTTATAATTATTAACATTATTATTTTAGAACTAGATTTTGAGGCCCCCTTAATTTATGAGGCCCGAGGCGCACGCCTCATGCGCCTGTTTGGAAATCCGCCTCTGCATGGAAACCTGCCTTGCACATAATGCAAGAAAGGTAATGCATACTAAGCACAGTACTTCCAGGATGATGTGGAAAGCGACTGAGTTTTAATTTTTAACGAACTCTATAATATATGTGTGTTGAATTGCATGATATAAATGTATCTTAAATCACATTACTAGTAAAAAGTAATTTCCCTTGACTCTTAGGTGTGCGCAGGCTTAACGTCAGTGGAATGAGGTGTCACGTCTCGTTGTTACGTCACGGAAGACCGCAGTGGCCTTGTCTATCGGACTAGTGGATCTTTCCCGTTGTGGCCCCCTATGAGATTGATTCAGGCTATTAAAAACGTACACTTAGTCACAAAAGTAAGTATGCAGATTGTATGTGATAATGCCCTATGAAAAAAAAAACAGACCTACAATATTAGAGTTCTCAAATTAAAGATTTATTTAGATTACAGCAAAATCGAGCTTAATCACAAAATCAAAAAATATTTTAAAAATACAAATATTTAATTAGCAAGATAAGCTTCACTTAAAATAGGATGTAATTTACATCATAAAAGTAAGTATGCAAACAAAAACTAAGACATTAATATTGCAAATTTTACAATTTTTCCAAAAAAATTGTAATTTGTTGGATAATCTTTGGCCTTAATAACAGCTTTCAATCTAGATGGCACTGATTCTACTAAATTTTGACTGACAGAGGTTGGTATTTTCTGACACTCCTCCAAAAGGGCTTTTGTAAGATCATTCTTAGTTTTGATCTCTTGCTTTCTAATTTGGCGATTGAGATAATCCCACAAGTGTTCAATGGAGTTAAGATCAGGTGACTGCGGTGGGTGTTTTTAGCTGTTTTCGCACTTTATATAGTAGCCATTTCCGAACAACCCGAGCAATATGTTTGGGATCATTATCTTGCTGGAAAGTGAAGGATTCATCGAGTCCAAATTTAGAAGCACATGTGGCACTGCAATATATGAGTGCATAAATGCAATAAATATAAAGGCTTTACTTGAATATACACATTGAAAACATTTTTGCTATTTTAAAGCTTTATATTAGCTTAAAATTAATGAATATTTTGGAATAATACCTGTTCTTGATGAAGGATTTGATATAAATTTTTGCTGTAAAGCTCGTGTCAAATTTGAATTTTGCTTTTAAATTTCTTTTTATCACATTCATATATAGATATATTTCCCTGTTTATTTTGGACGCGGGAAAGTTTGCTACATCAGTCGATGACTATAATTCTTCGAATGTACAAGAAAGTAACAAAAGGGTGCAGTTAAAAAAGGTTTAAACAAATTGAAAGTAAAAAAAAAAATGTATCTGCTCAGACCAAGAGCTGTTTTTATCTCGCGGGAATGGTCTCAAAGCTTTCTCATTGGTATGCCTGGGAGGCTTAGCATAACGTGGACGTACATTAGTCATGAAATACAAACGTGATTTTTGCGTTTTCACTGAAGCCGTTATTTGGCGATCAATTCCTGTTTTGCTAATCCTATAATATAATTTGTGTTTTAAATGCCTTTTTTCATCAAACTGAAACTAAAATTTGATCCAAACTATACCTGTAATCACAAAATCTCATATCAAATTTGATGTATTTAAATAATTCTGTATTTCACTTCCAGCTTATATATTTCTAAAATACAGACCGACAGGCAATTAACTCCTTCTTGTATTTGGCCCAAAGTTAGAGAGATACGCTCACTAGCCTCTGAATTAGAAGCCTTTGAGATTTGCATTTGAATGCGTGCTAAGCATGAAGTATGCAATTTTCTGTTATGACGTGAGTTACACGTGGTTAGAATGCTATTACAAGTAAGGTGTAAGAATCCTTTTTGCGATGAATGAAGGAAAATTGGGAAAACGACAGATCTTTCACCAGTTGAAAAAGGGCTTATTTTTGGTACCCTTTTAGAAGGTGCCTCAATTTCGAAGACGGCAAATCTCACTGGATTCTCAAAAGCAACCATATTAACGGTTTTTAAACGTTGGAATCAGAACCCACAGTCCTCTAGAAGACGCAACTGCAGTTCGAGCACAGTTTTCCAAGAGCATGGTGATCGGCGTCATCTCCGACGAATTGTACGGCAGAACAGGGACTCTACTGTAATGCACACAAATCCTCAAGCAAGGCTCTTTCCAACATATTTCAGTTAGAACCATGGTCAGATAATAGGAAAGCATAGTCGATCTTCTGTGAGAAAACCACTCATTGCTGCCCGACAAGCAAAAGTTCGTTTGCAGTGGTGTCATTAAAGAAGACACTGGGCATCTGAGAATTGGAAACAGGTAATGTGGTCGGATGAATCACGCTACTCCTTATTTTGCGCTGATGGAAGACATCGAATTTGGCGAGAACCCCACGAAGCCATGAACCCATTTTGCCTTACTTGCACTGTGCAAGGGTTTGGAGGGAGTATCATGATATGGAGAATGTTCTGTTTGTTAAGATCAACGTCATGTGCCCCGCCCACATGAACAGCGCCACCTACTGGAAAATGTAAAACGATGGAGTAAGCTACAAGCTTTGAGACTGTAAACATCAATCTCCCATTAAGCGGAGTAATCTCCCGATTAAGCGGAGCAAATTCTATAATAACTATGTCCCATAGCGGATAAATTGTAAAGATCCCATTTAAGCGGACAACTAAATAAATAATTCTTTAAGAGGTCCGTCGTATTGATTTCATACCTCTCCACTGTTGGCATGGAAATGGTGCCCTGGTGTTTCTCGGGGGTAAACAAATAGCCATGCGATACCTAGATATACTGGCAGATCAAGTGCACCCTGCAATGTTGCATTTTTATCCTGATGGAGACGAATACTTCATGGATGATAATGCAACTATGACCAGCTATTGTGCCAGAAGTGTTCAAAATTTTTTTACTGAGCATCAGTCTTAATTCCAATACCTTCCCTGTCCACCGCAAGGCCCGGATCTTAACCCCATAGAAAATGATTGGGGTATAATGGAAAGACGCATCCAACAGCACTCTCCTCTTACAAGATCTAAAAAGCTGCATAGCCAATACATGTTATTCTCTGGATGTAAATGCACTTCAAAAGCTTTTAGACTCGATGCCCAAACGAAACAGAGCTGTTATCCTTGCAAAATGTGACCCTATAAAATATTGATCTTGGGTCTCTGATTCATTGGCCAATGAGTGCATTTGGAATATAAATGTGTTTCGTCTACCTAACTCTCATCTTTCTGCAGTTATTGTGTTAACTTAAATTCGAACTACTGGACAGAAACTTCCTGCGAACGGATTTAGTTCAAAATTTGATAAAATTTTAAGAATTTTATATAAAAACCATATGCTAAATTTCATTTATCCATTTCAAGGTGTTTCTGAGTTATTTTCGTCAAAGACAGACAGACGGACATTCGCCAAAAATGTGTTCTTCGAACTCAGAGAGGTCTAAAGCGTAGAAATTCGTCCAAATTTCGAGTTCCAATTTTTTGACGATTACTATACTTTCTTTATACTATGTATACGAGAAAGTAGAAAATGTTTTTAGATGATTAAATTGTAACAGAATTAGGATTGAAAATCTTAAATAATATAGAGAAGTGAGAACTTCTAAAATTTAATTTAATAAAGGTTGTCACTCAAATCTATTTTTTAAAAAATCCCGAGTTTTCCTGTATGAACAGTATAAGAGCAGGCTGGAGACTAGCACTCACTCACTCGTTACAATAGAATAACGTTACCTTCCTAGTTAACTAGGAAGTGGGAAAAGGCAAAGGGGAAATAGCATTCGTTCATCATTACTTGAAACGATATAATATTAAATGGACATTTATACGAGGCATATTCGGAAAGTAAGTACCGTTTCATTATACTGCCGCTGCAGCACTGCGATCGGCGTTCTGCGCATGCGCACTAGTCTTCCTTGTTCACTGACTCTCAACTGACGCCATTTTGGACGCTGTAGGTTGTGTTTCCAGTTCGCTGTGCTTGTTTAAAATGTTTAAGACAATTACTGATCCCGCCGACTGTGAGATTCGTTCTGTTATCCGTTTTTTAAACGCAAAAAATGTGAAACCGGCTGAAATTTACCGTGAAATTAAAGAAGTGTATGGTGAAAACGCGATGAGTGATGGAATGGTGCGGAAGTGGGTTAGAATGTTTAATGAAGGTCGAAAAAATGTTCACGATGAGGCTCGGAGTGGTCGGCGTTCTCTTGTCAATGACGATCTGATACGGAAAGTTGATGAAAAAATCTGACTACCACCTGTTTTTGCATTTGAAGCGTGAGTTAGGTGGTAAGCGCTATGGATCCGACGAGGAGGTTAAAAATGCCGTGCAGTCGTGTTTATCATCGTTGGCGGCAAGTTTCTACGAGGAAGGCATAGGAAAACTCGTCACTCGCTACGACAAGTGTTTGAACATTGGTGGAAACTACGTAGAAAAATAGTTTAAGGTTTGGTCTTTCATGTAATAATAAAATTTGTTTGAAAAAAAATGTTTTGTTCTATTTATTAAAAAACGGTACTTACTTTCCGAATATGCCTCGTAGTTACAAACAAAGTAAACCATAATTCTGCAAGACTTATTCACAGGTTAAGGAGAAGAGACAAAAGAGGGGAGGGATATTGCCCATGCCTTCAAAATAAAAAGGCGGGTTAACTAAAACTTTCTTACATAATTATATAATACAACCATTTAAAGATCACAAAACATATTAGAAAGTTTTTTCTTAACATTAATTTTTGCCCCTTCTGCAGATTTTTTAGTCATGAATTTACTTATTTTTTAAAATTCTTTTCAACAATTTAACTTTGCATTTTTTTTTTTTTTTGATTTGTCGGTTTTGCATTTGTTGAACTTTTATTTTCTCCGAACTTTTTTCTGCTTCATAATACACTGCACGCGCTTATTTCGCATACTTGAAGCATATCTTATGAAATCAGCACATTTAAAACCCTTTCATAAGAGTTTAAGACACCGCAGCTCTTGAACTGATTAAAGAATCTTCTTTTAGATTTTCAACAAGCACGTCCCAGTTGATGCCATTGAGACACACGCGCATTGCCAGGTGACAGTACGAGAAACATTTTTACAAACTCCAAAAAATTAGGAAATTCTTTTGACTTCAAAATATTTGAATAGAGACCTTGGAAACGAATCTTTTTCTTAATTGAAGCAAGCAGTTCTTTGTACACCTTTTAGTTTTTTAAAGAAAAATATCAAATTCGATCCTTGCACATTCTGAACATGCAGTGGAAATTTGTACTTAGAACAAAGAGGAAACAAATCAACTATTCGTTTCTGACATAATAATACATCGTTCTTCAATAAATGTGGATTTAAACAACTTTTAAGACAGAAATTTTTTGAATATGCGTTCAATTATTTTTTATAGTATGCTTCAAAGACATAAACCATTCTACTAAAAAGCCCCCCCCCCCTTTTTTTTATTCCAGTTTTAGCACCACAACTAGTAATTAAGTACCTTGTAGTTGCTGTACCAGTATCAGTAGTGTTTGTCAGAGTTTTAACTTTTGGAGGAAAAAAAACTGTGCAATGTTTTTGCTTCTTTTCATATTTTTCATTGACTGTTTAACTAGCATGAAAAACCTTACATATGAAAAAGACACTGTTGGTTTATATGTCTGACATTTTTTTTTAACGAAAACGGCTGAAGAATAATTTAAACGAAGTTAACTTTAGCCATACCAATTTATCCTGACAAGCATTTATCACATCATCACTCGTGGCAGATCTTGGCAAATTTCTTTTTATTGAAAACTATGCATTTCTTTATGTTTTCCAAAACTGTCAGATGTATTTGCAAACATTGACCTTTTCTACCCAACGGATAGAAAAACACTTCAATGGAAATTTGGAACTTGTAGAAAATCATCCATATCTAACTGGATCATTTTCAAATATTACATTCATTACTCTAAGGGTAATATCAAGTTTTAATTTTTTGTCCATATTGAAAAACACCATGGACTATGTGTATTCCATAAGTACCTAGATCTAAAATTTCAGCCATTTTCACATCTTTCATCTCCGACATATTTTAGCTTTACATTATTAAATTTACCTTAAATTAATTGCATATAAAATTCTCAAACATTGGTATGCCTTGAAATAACAAATTCTAATATCTAATTGAGACTCTATTGGCTGACTCACACAAATAGCGTACAATCAGATCCATTTAGCAAATTTGTGAAATGAAATTCAAAACTTCATCAAAGTATATTTTTTAAAAAAATTATTGCTTTGAGGTTGTTGTCAAAATAAAACTAATCCATAGCATTAAAAAAAATGACTGCCTTTTACGACTTACTTTCAGACATCAAATTTGGCATGTCATCTCCAGCATTCTTTTCAGATTCAAAGACCAACATCAATGATGACTCTTTTTGAATGGGAGCTTAATTTTATGTTTTCTTCTTTTGGCATGACTAGTAAGCACTCTCCTTCCCATATTACTTACGCTTGTAGCAGTTGCATTACTGTCATCTTCACTTTTGGATAATAGATGGTGATGCCCGATCAGGTACGTATCCTGTAGAGCATTGTAATTGTAGTAATGAGATGATATGCTGTTCTCGAAGGTTGATCGTTAAAGAATTGTTCCAGAAAGCATGGATTCTCTTGCTTGATGATCATAAGGATCTTTATTCCGCCACAAGCATAACGTTTTCTTACAAAGCGAGCAGCGCGGTGCTAACTGATATTGAGAAACTTCTCAAATCAATTTAGTAAAATAATAACTAATATTTTTATCCGCGCAATCGTATTAAATAAGGATTTTTAGCAATATTTTTAAAAATTTCGAACTCACCATGAATGAACTCACACTTTTTACAATAAACAAAAAGCACTAAAAACCGTGTGAGTGGCCTAATACTACAGTGATGTTCAGTTTTTCCCTCTAACTTTACGAGAAATCATCTGAGAAACATGAAATTCAAAAATGAAAGACAACATTTTGTACTTAAACGATGACGAAAGCATAGTTGCGCAAAAATGAATACAATGTATACAATAATGAAATAAAACTAAAAAGGATTTGTTGAACTCATAGTATCGTTACACATGATTGTATGCCCAGGAGGAAGAACAAGCTGATGTTCCTTAGTATAGGATATGCCCTTCCCATACTGCAATGGTTGCTTCGCACTGTCTACCCATGCTCACCGGTAGATTGTTCAACAGTTCTTGAGGTTAAGAATGCCCATTCCTCAATCAGCAACTGTTTCAGTTATTAGGTGTTCCCTGCAGGATGTAACCGTGCCGCAAGGCGTCTTCCCAAAGCATCCCACACATGCTCTATGAAATTTAAATAAGGGGAGCACGCTGACCAATTCATTCGAGTGATATCTTCACTTTCCAGTAGCTGCTGAACAGCAGGAGTCCGATTTGTCCATGTATTATCATCCATAAAAACGAAATCTGCTCCAATGGCACCTGGGAATAGACGCACATGGGGAAGGATCACCTCCTTACAATAGTAATCTCCGGTTACAGAACCTCCATCGAAAGCGTTCAGTATAATTAATGCCTCCGCAGACAACCCCATTACCACAGTAACGTCTCTTTCCATGATGTTATTAAAATTAGACCGTATCCCGACCTCTCTCGTCTCTAGCACTAAAACGACTCTCATCCGTACAGAGGACACGACTCCATTGATGAGATGTACAGTTTCTGTGCTCCTTGCATCACTCTAAACGGTGCCGCCGATGACCAACTTTCAAAGGGATACAGCGTTCAGGACGGCAGGCGAATAGGCCCCCTTTGAGAAGGCGTCTGGACACAGTAAACCGCGACACTTGTCGCCCCTTTTCTGTACACAGTTGCTGAGCAATAGCGCTCGCTAACTGGTTTCGGGCTCTTTTAGCCTGCAGGACGATATATGGGCCGTCCATTGCAGCTGTTTTCCTGGGGCGGCCACCACCAACCTTTTTAACAGTTGTACATGTGATTTGGAGGTCTTTCCAAGCTGGCGAAACGACACTTTTGATGATTCCGAACTCTTCAGCCACATTACACCCCTCCTCCACTTTTCCGACCAATCTTCCACGTGTGAAATCGTCCATGTGATTTCTTTTAGCCATATTTCATGAAAGAACTCGCTAGCATTTACGTCTCCGTCCATCATTTTATTGTAGTTTTGAGCTGCACGCGATTCTAAACTCTAATCCAGAATCAATATTTTTCTCTTTCAATCCGAATGATCTTTTTCTGTATAGAGCAGATATTTTAAAAATTATCTGCTCTATGCAGAAGAAAAGGAATGGAAGCTAAGGAAAGTTTAATAACTGCAAATGTTTAGTTTTTTACAACTATGGTAAAGATCTTTTATTCTTGCTTTATTTAAGGAAAATTACCTTTTTTAGACATTAAAACTAAGATCCAATGTACTTTCCAAGCTTTTAAGAAAAATTTCTAATTTAAAGCTTTATAGATTTTTACATTCCATGACTATTATAGAACCAGGGCAACTCTGTGATAATCTACAACTTATTAATTTATGAAACGTAGATCATAGTTTTAAAGCAATTTAATAGGTTTAATTGCTAAAGATTATAATGAAAATCTTTAAAATTTAGATCCGAATAATCTTATAGTTGCAGTTAGCACAATTTGACTTTTTTTTTTATTTATTTTTAAAAATAATTCTTTTGAAGGGATGTAAATTTCAGAGTATACAATACACAAAAATTGACATTTATTATAAAAGTCGATATTTTATTGTGTACATTCTTATTACAGCATGCTACTAACACAATCATTCATGTCATAGAATTCATTTCATAAAAGTCGCAAAATTGTAATTCTACAAGACAGTGCACAACAGCTCGCAGTAAATCGCTTTTTCAATATTTTTACACAAGAGGGAGAAATTCATCAAAAGTCTACAATGACAGTTTTTACACTATCACTAAGCAACCCCAAACAAGAAGAATGAGTATTTTTACAGATGTTTCAAGCTAAAAGAGAGAAAGCTCCACTTTCATGGCTTTCCACAGCATTTGGGAGTGAAAAACAGTTTCCAAAATAGAAACAAAGAATAAATTTTGTTTCTCACAAACTTTAAATAGAGCTTATTTTTAGAAAATAAACATTAATTTCAAATGCTTATTAAAGATTGATTAAAACAAAGGAATTTTCAACATATTAATGATTGTACAATTTTTCCTTTTAAAGCTCTTTGCTGAAGATGTACTATAAATGAAATTTGATCTGTGACATTTCTTGCATTGATGCAAAATATATTTAAAGGCATATGCTGAAAAGAAAATAAATTAAAAAAAATTATTATAAGAATTACTATTAAGCAAGAAATTGATTCAAATGTTTCATCGGAACTTAACATTTTCCTTTAACAAAATTCTTTTTTTTTAATTATATAATTATAACTGGGATAAATTCATTTGGCTACGACTTTGAATATAAATAAAACCTTGCATTTTATTAAACAGAATTACACATCTAAATTACTTCTACAAGTTATGCATAAAACTAAAAACAAAAATGCAACAAAATTAATATGTAATAAGTTAATATTAAGACTTGCTGTAATTCTAATTCAAGGATTCACACACAAAAAAGTGCAATTGTCAAAATTATTATATATATATATATATATATATATATATATATATATATATAAGAGATCAATAATTAAAAATTAACAAAAACACACCCAACCCTCTTAATTTTGACATTAGAAACCCTCTTAACAATATTTAATAAGTTCTTGTTTGGCTATTAAAATATTCTTATTTAATAAAGTGCCTAAAAAATAGATTAAAACAGGCCTTTTCAATTTATCAAAGATACATACTCAACATTAAAATTGAAATTTCTATATATTTTAAAACCTATCATGAAATGTTTCACAGATGTCTTATGATCTCTCCTCGTCAAAGTCCAATACAAAATTAAATGTATTGGAATTCTTAAATATTCCTATAAAAAGTATTTGAGTCATTGATTTATCTCATTAGATTGATTAGAATAAGCCTTAGACACTTCCTTAAAGAAAATACTCCTGCCATCTCTTCCTCTACAACCATGATGCATAATTTTGTTTCCAGAAAATAAGCCTCACACATCTGTATCAATTTCTCTCTGCCTTGGTGTCGCACTTTGCACGGGTCTAAGTAGTTTTTAGTTAAGTACACAGTGAAACCTACAATTTAAATGATCAAGTAAAGAAAATTGATTATCACAAGTCAATTTAAAAATTGTTAGATTCTAAATCTGTTCGTATGAAATTGAGTACATTATTTAAGAGATATTGTTATATGGCAAATTTAGATCAGCTCCAAGTATCAACATCTAAAAATATTGGTGTGATACTTTCCTTTTATCAGTGAAATTCATATACATATCAAAATTCTAAAAACACAAGCTAAATAAAATATAACCTACACTACAGATATGCTGGCATATGATGAAAATAAATATGAAAAAGAAAATGTATCAATACACATAAATAAGAGGCACTGCTGCCTTTTTACTTCCAATACTTCAATCCAAACTCACGATGTTCAACAAAAGTGATAAATATGAAACTTTCAACAAAAGACAAGAAGATAATCCACATTTTTTCCATAATTAAAAAAAATCAATAAATACAAGCTGATACATCACATAAGCACTAACATAAAATAAAGATGAAAAGGCATTTTCAACAATCCATGAAAATTATTGAACTGATATGATGTCTTCAATTGCACAAAATGTGAATGGAATCCAACAATTTTCTTTCCTATCTCTGGAGGTCACATAAAATTATAGAATGCATTGGAACAAACGGCACATTAAATTTTGTTTAAATTGTAATTCATGCATTATCAATTTATAAAATAATCAACATAAATCTTTGATAAATTAAAAAGTCAATTAGCACATATATATATTTTATAATTTGTATAAAAACAATTTCATTTCGGGTGGTCATAAATATATCAGTGCCACAACAGTACTGTTCAATGATTTAATAAAAATCAAACACAATCGAATAATGAGATAGGTACATGTCCTCCCGAAGGGGAGAGCACAATTTTTCTGTCACAAAAGTGAGTCCAAACTGTCCTTTGGAATATACAAAAGACTTTTCCACAGGCCACAAGCATGGAATGATGCCTGAAGAACAGTTTTGTCTATAGTCTAAAGAACTTCTAACATACGATATATCAGACATTTTTTATCCCACACTGACGAAGGCAAGACACTTTGTTTGTTGTCAAAAAAAGGAGCTAACAAGTTGTCAACCCCTCCCACAGTGACAATGAAGGTTGACTAGTCCACATCAAAACTTGTAATCAGGCCCAGCCATTTCAATGGCCCACCTAAATTTGTCCCTCTGCGTCTTGTTGTAGATTTTCTCAACAGGAACACCCCATTTTTTGCACCTGAAAATAAACAATGATTATATAAATATTTAAAATTCCATAATCTTTAATATTTTACACACTTGATTATTCTTCACTTACAACTGCTCTTCAACATCAATAATTTTAGTTAATTCCAATTTTACAATTAAAAATTACTCTAAATATTTATATGGGGAAGAAACATGCAAATGAAGTTTCATTTAACGGCAATTTTCAAAATCATAAATTTTCAGGAGCAATTTCTTCAAAATAGTTCAGTCAGATTGACATATTTCATAATATCAAAAATACTCAGTCATTAAGAATCAAAAATGCAGTTGGCATAAATAACACACCTTCCAAATAATAAAAAGTTTTTTAAATGATATAAAATTACAAAAAAAAGTGTAGAAAACAAGCAAGATGCTCAGAATAGTAATATATTTTTATTTTTTTAATTAATTAGCAATTAATTAATAAATAGTTTACTTTAAAGAATCTTATTCAGCATAATATTTAAATTATTAATTAAATTTCTCAAATAAAGATAATTTACCAAGCGACACTGATCCTAGGATCAAGATAATTCAATTTGGATGTTCCCAAGGCAATCTGTTTGTTTTCTTCCTTGTCAGTAGCTTGCAATTCCAGCTTCTTCAGCTGCTCTTCCAGCTGAAGCAACCGTTTCCTTTTCTTCTCATAATCTCTATAACACAAGAAAGTATGATTGAAAAGCAGGAAAAAATGTGTATTGAACAATAAACATTAGAATTGATTATATATGATAATCACAGATTTTACACAGAATTAAGGCTTAATAATTTATGAAAATGCTGAAGATTAGAAAGAAATTCTTAAGTTGTCAGTATATTTTGCAATAAAACTTAAATATAAAAAAATATATAATAAAATAAAAATAGTATTCACAGGCCATCAAAGGACATTTTTCATGTCACAGAAAATGTTCAAATAACCAATGATTATCTCTTAAAAACCTGGACCAAAATGACAAAAGCATAAAATATCTCTTGTAAATATTTGAAAGTGGCAGGAAGGTTTTCATCCATAGATAGGAGTGGATGGTATCTCATTAGATTAGGTTTTCACTATGTTTTTGCTATAAGCTTTTATAATTTAGATTTTAGTGTAGGACACTTAATTCTTCTAAGCATCCCTAACATATAACAAGCATCAAGAAATCAGGAGAATATTAAATAAAAGAGAGATAAAGAACAACTCACTGCTTGCTGCCATTGTTTTTGGCAGCTTTGACTTCCTTTTTCATTTCTCTTATTTGTGCATTTTTGTCATCAATCTATATGGGAAGAAAGAAATCTGTGTGTCAACATCTAGGAGAAAAAGGTATACACTTACAAAGTGACATATACAATAAACTAACTTGCCTTTGCTTTCAGATTCTCCATACTTTTAGAAAAACCTTTAGGAACTGCTCTTTGATGGTTACACAGAATGGCAACTGCTCTGTTAGCTCGATTGTAAGCTAAAATTTTCTCAGGAATAGACATGTCCTCTGAAAATGAGAAAGAAATTACTGGAATAATCAATATCATTTACGGATTCAAAAATTTAAACAATTTTACAATGAACTGATCCTCAGGATGAGAAAATCATATTAAATGAATAAAATAGAGAAAATAGACATTTCCTAATTAGTTGAAATAAACATGTAATCAATATGCTATTAAATTAAAAATCATATCTTTTATTTTTATTGAAAAGTTGTATGCATATAACATCACCAGTTATTAAGATTTACAGGTAAATTTTACTTCAGAACATCAACATCCAACTATTTTTAAAAATGCCAAAATCTCTAAAAAATCATATTTTACCTTTTGTAAGAAGATCCAACTGTTCCTGCAATGTATTAGAAGCATTATATGTACGGAAAACCTTAGCTGTAAGACCTTCCATGAGATCATTCAAGTATTTATTTAAAATGGAAGTCTGCAAGATGAAAAATTTATTAAAAATAAGCATTAAGAATTTAGAGTCTAAATAAAATCAATTCTAAAATTTATCAAAAAAAATTTAATGGATTCATTTTTAGAACTTTGGAAATCAGGGAAACAAAAACCATTTAATAAATTAACTAAAGGTTTTTACTTTGAGATAATATATATTTAATAGAAATATAGAAAAATAATTAGATACTATTATCTGAAAGTTGTTTTCAATTTTTACAAATTTGTAACTAAAAGGCACTTCTACCTTTTTCAAATTTCAGATAAGGAATACTCAAAAAAAAAAAATATAAACATTACTGATAAAACAAATGAAGGAAAAAAAAACTTACATTGAGACGATCAAACAGATCGTCTCCAGGCTGCTTGTTTTCCATGAAGAGCTTGAGATTCTTGAAAACTCGCTTCTCTACAGGCACAGAGTTGACATATCGGATGGAATCTTTACCAAGGAAGTCAAAACTAACAACATATTCTTGGCCATCCTTCTCTTCATCTAGTGTGATGTGTTCCACTCTTAAAGAGCAACAGCCTACAGTATCTGCAGTGTCCTCATCTTTTTCATTACCTGCTCTCAAAGCTAGCTGAAATGGAAGATTTGATTTGTGAATTTTATTGGGATTAAAATACCTTTCAAATTGTTTAGCAGCAAACAGATGAATTTGACAAGATTCTTTTGGTGCACTTCATAACAGATGTCATCATAAAAAGTAAAATATTCGCTTAAAGCCTTTCATGCAAAAATTCTAATATCATCAAAATAAAAACTAGAAAGTTTGAAAAGCATGAATAATGAAGAATATTAAAATTTACAAACAGGACTGACACTCCCTTAAAAAATGTATCAATTACAGACAAAATATTAAACTTAGCAAGCAAAAACAATTATAACCTAGTGTAAAAACTGCAATAGATAATATAAGCATAGACTTTTTCAGCAAATTCAGTCAATTCAATGTCTAATTTTGCCACTTACTTTATCAATAAAATACAGAGCTACAGCTCTTTGTCGCATTCTCATTTCTTTTGATTTGAAGTCTTGAGTGTATTCATTTCTTATACGAACAACATGTGCTTTCAGTTTGCGTGCAGTCTCATATTTCTGCCAATCCTTTTCACCCTACAAATAAATTAAAGCAGATGTGTAAAATTTGAGAAAGATAAAAAGATAAAATAGTCAACTGTAAATAAAAATTTTCAAATATAGAATCAAGAATATGGTCATCCCATTAAATGTTAAGAACCAAAACTGATGTTGGTATACAACTCATTTGGATTGTCAGACTAAGTTGTCATTAGAAATACAACTGTTCAAGAAAATAGATTTAAAACTTGAAAATTTTGCTACTAACTTTGAGCTTTGAACTAGGATTTAACATGATGTATTTGGTAGAACCTAAGATGTTCTCTGACCAACTTGCCAACCAAGACACTGTATTGTCATGACGAACTTCTTTCCACTTGTGGCCAGGAGGAGGTTCAGGTACCTTAGCTTCCCTAAAAACAAGATTATTTTTAAATTTTCTAAAAAAAAAATAATAAATAAAAATCTAATAAGTAATTAGTCTTGGCAAGTATATTTTGCATGTAAAGACTTGTAATTATAAACCTCAAAGAAAAGTTTCAATTTAAAAAAAAATTCCATTCAGTGAAAAGGCAAAACAAATCAAATAAACAGTAAACAAATCAGTAACACTAAATTTAGTATTACTATAAAATTTTGAATTTTACGATTGTTTTTGCTAAATTGATTATAAATTTGCTAAATCGATTATTGTTTTACAACTAGCAAAAAGATATATATAAAAAAAAGGAACAGAATTTCCCTGGTGGAAGATAATTCATATTTTTAGAATTAAAAAAAATACTATAAAAAAGTAAAGAAGTATAGGAAATTTGCACTTTTGATAAAAATAACAATCATTTTTAAAAACTAAAATCTAAACTGTCTGAAAAAGGGTTAAGCTGTTCTTAACAATTAAGATTCCTAAAAGTTATCAAAATTGAGTGGATACAGATGCTTTTCAAAGTAAGATGTTTTATTAAAACTCAGTCAAATTTTACCGAGATAAACAGTGCTTCTAACATCACTATACCTGAACAACATACATACTTTCCAATATTAATCAAAATGTCTTCAGCTTCAATTCGTCTTTTAAGCATTCCCATCTTAGGATGCTCACCACGTCCTCTGAAGAGACCTGGAGGCTCAATTTTGAAGTTCCCAATCTTTTGCTTGTGGCCATCAATTATGCAAAAACCATATTTCTCGGTAAGAGCTTCATTTTCTTTTTTTATTTTCTAGAAGATTTTATATAGTATAAGCATTGCATTAAGTTTTTTTCCCTTCTTTAATTTAAAAAATTAAGTACGTTACTTTAAAAAAAGAATAAGGTGAATGAATTTAAAAAAATTAAACTGCAAAAAACTTTACCAGTTTTTCTTCCTTTGTCATGGCCTTTCTTTCCTCAGACTTTTGCTTATAATACAAGTCAAAATCTTTGAAATTGCACTTCTTGAGATCTGTAATTATTTCTCTCTCTTGAGGGGTCATAACCTACCAGATAAAAACTTTTTTAAATCAATTAACAACTTTATCAATAAAAGCTACACAGCAAAATAAAATTTTTACTATTAAAACATACAAGTAGACCCCCAAAAATAATAAGTTATAAAACTAAAATTAGGATTATATGAAATTATCTATTAAAACACTTTAATTTTTGGAGTAAATAAAAAAAGAACAACATGTATTTGCTCATACCTTCCTCCAATCTTTGAAGAAGTTGTTATTGAAGACATCCTTGGAGGTATATTCATGATCAAGCATTCTACCATAAAATCCAGCTACTTCTTCCGCTCCTTCACTCAGTTTCATTAGTTTTCCTAGATAAAAGAAAACAACTGTGTATCAAAATACAATTAAAAACATCTCATCAGAAACACTTGAATACAGTTAAAAATATAAATAATGGACATTCCTATTATAATATTTATTTTTACACAATATTTCAGTTATAACTTAAGATCCATTTATAAATTCACTGAATTTTGGAAATACATAATTTTTTAATAAATTTCCAAACTCAGTCCCCCCCTGCTTGGAATAAATAAATAAGAGGATTTTCAAAAGAAATTCTGCATGCATATCCTTCCCTTTTAGTTTTATTCTCACGAAAAGTCTTGAAATACAATTTACTGAGAAACAAAACAGACTTCAAGCAGACAAGTTTCACAACAGTAGTATTTTCTGAATGCAATAGATACATTTAAAAATCAAATTATTTTTACACATCAATTAAAAGAGGAAGGAACACTTATTTTTAAAAATCTAAATTAGCGAATATACCATCATAGTAAAATTTAACATTATCAGGAACACGTTCATAAGGTGGAGCAAAGACAGGGCCATTGTGCTCCAGTGTTCTCCATTTGATACCATCTTCTAATTTTTCTTCTTCCCACCTGAAATATATTAACAAAATATTATCTTAAAATATTGTTGAAACATATATTACAAATATTACCTTAGTCAGCTTTATAATGTGTTTCCCTATAATCAATAAAATATAATCGTAATAAAAATATAAAACTAAATGATGAAAACAAAATTATTATAAGGACCGGCTCTTTCCTCCTTTCAAGTTTGTAATGAAGTAAACAAAATTAAGCAGATACAGTTGGTAAAAACAGAGAAATTAAGCAATCAGCTATTAGATATAATTTTACTGCTTCTATACAAATTCATGTCCCCATCATTCTTCCCTCCCCCCACCAAAAAAATCCTTCCAGTTTACTTTTAGTACTATTAGTAAAATAACAAACATTTATGATTGTAATAAGAGTACTAAAGTAATTTTGAGTTAATTATGATATCTAAAAAAATTCCATATTAAAATAAAACACGTCAAAAATACCCTCTTATTTTCTAAAGTTTAATTGCCAATTGTGCAACAAAAAAAAATTAAATGCAATTTTATGATTACCATAAGACATTTTAGGGCTCACTTTACATCAACTTCAGAAAGAAAACAGCATCTGTGATAGCACATCAATGCCTTAAATTCTTACAAATGACAAGTGGGAAAATAAATGGACACAATAAATTTATCCAAATTAATCTAGCATATGCATATTTTTCACAGAATTTGCTCCCCAATGAATAATTTTGTTGCCCTTAAGCTCACACTGTGCCACCTATTCAAAGAATTCCATGAATAGATATTTTCATTTTAAGATCAATCTTGCTCTCAAAGATGCCAAAATGTAAATAAAAAAAGTTCTTTAACAAACCAAAACCATTTTCATACCATTTCCAAACTTCTTGTTCTTCTTCTTTCTTGGCTTTCTTTCTAGGGCTAGTAGTTTCTGCCTCTTGTTTGACCTTTTGTTGCACCTTTTCCTTTTTAACTTTCTTCAAAGGCTAGAATAAAATAGCATAAAATGTTGTATTAAACTTAATATATAAACATAAATAAAATTATTCAGCAAAATTAAGGCATGCAACTTTTTTTAAGCAGCTGCTTTACTTATGAATGATAGAAATTAAATGGTTAAGAAAAGAATTTAGAAATGCAAAGCTTTTATTTATTTTTTCTTTTTAAAAATTTGAAATTGAAAAATGATGTCAATCACCATTTTTTACAAAAATTACAATTAGCATTTTAATTTTACAACAAAAACTTCTGTAATAATTAAAAAGCTTTTGTTTTAGGTTAAGATATAGGAAAATATATAAATTATTTCTAAACTAATACTTTCTGTTTCTTGACAAGATAATTAAAAATTAGGAAATTAAGCGATCCACTGTTTTCAAAATCACCAACTGGACACACTTTCCTGCTAAGCTACATAACTGCCTTGGATACTACAATTTCCATAGTATTAAAAGCACAAATCCAAGTGAAAAAAAGTAGGCAAATTTACACATTTAACATAAATAACACTTAATCTAAAAATATTACTTTAATATGTTAAAATGAAATGATTTAATTCTAATTGAAAGAACTTACTTTTTGTCTCAAAAGTCTTGATTTACAAGGCATATTGATTTTTTTTTCATTTCATTTCAGTAAGAGAAATGAAATTTAATATGATATTTTCAATTTTAAATTCCTTTTGTCTAATTTATTTATCCTTATTTATTATTGTTTCAATTATAAATTAGAATGTAAAACTGATGTTGAAATTTATATATATTGTTGCCTGAACAAAATAAAATCAAGTTTTATTTGAACATTTAAATTTTACTGGTTGTTTTCAGCTTTCATCAAAAATAATAATTTATTATTTTGTTCCTCTGAGATGGCAACAAGACTTATTACAGCAATTTTGACAAAATCCTTTTCAAATCAAAATAAAATACAAAATGGTATTTTTAAGTAAAGGGAAAATTGTTATGGATTCAGTACTTGTATTGCTTCTAATAAAAAAAATTAAGCAAAGAACTTCAGTAAACATACCTTTTTAGTCTCATAATCATCATCTTCATCATCATCACTGTAAGCTTTTCTCTTTTTCTGAACTTTCTTTTTTTCTTCTTTAATTTTTTTCTCTTTGGGTTTAGGGGCTTCTTCCTCTTCACTCTCACGCTCCCTCTTGATTGATTTAATTTTCAATGGAATTTGTTGTGCCTTGAAAAAAAAATTAAAACAATAGAAATGTTTTAATTTCAATATTTTTAGAAAGTAAAAATATTTTAGGAATTTTAAGATCTTTTCTCCAATTTCTTTAGACAATAATTTGTCACAAGCTTATGAAAAATATCTGATTTCCCCCCCAGCATTTTCTATAAGTAACAATTTTAAGATTAAGTATATATGATTTTCAAGCAACACAATGAAATTCATACTTTCAGATACACCTGGGACTTCTAAGTCTTTTCAGATTAGCATCAAAATTATATTAGATATCAAATGAAATCTGAAATGAAGTTGCAGCTATTTAGGTTTTGCCCTGTTTTTTTACATCTAAATAATTCTCAAAATTTTATTTCAAATATTATAATAGCGCACTATTTACTTTTAACATGAAAATCTGTGAATCATGAAACTAGGTAGTCATTTATCTCAGTTTCTTAAATATTAGAAATAAATCTTTAAATAATATTTATTTACTTGAAATATAAAGCATTATTTTACAAAAATTTCTAGAAAATATTTTTTAAATACAATTGCTAAGAAAGTAAATAAATAAAAAAAAACTTAAGACATACAGTGGGACAAACAATTGAGAATACACCTTACTTTTTCTTGATAAATCCAACTTTCAATCGAAATAACACATTAACTAGAAGTGCAAATGCGTTTTTATTTTCACAAGTAACAAAAGGGTTAATTTACAGTAAAAATAATGAAAATCAACAAAAAAAAATCTAAAATTAAAAATTTCACAAATATTTGAAATAAACATAGGCAGAATTTTACCTCAAAAAATTAAGGATACACCGATGAAATTTGTGTGACATATCGCATACAAAAACAGTGTCAATATTTGGTTGCATGTTCTTTGGCTTTTATAATGTCCTCCAAACGTCTTGGTACTGATTCGACCAATTTTTTGGTGGTATGTGGTGATATTTTATCCCATTCTTCTTGTAACACTTGCTTTAAATGGGTTTTGTTCCTAAGTTGGTGTTTTTGGACCGCTATTTCGAGTGTGGCCCACAATTTTTCTATGACATTGATGTCAGGGGACTGTGGTGGTGTGAGCAATTGCTGTTTACAATGAAAAAGACACCACATTTTGACATTACGTGCCGTATGTTTGGGGTCGTTGTCTTGCTGGAAAATAAAATTTCCATCTAAACCCAATTTTCTTCACTTTCTTTAAGATTGTTGTTGAGTATATCTATATAAAGCTTATGATCCATTATACCATCTATAAAAACTAAATTTCCTACCCCATTTGAAGCCATACAACCCCAAACTACGACCGAGCCACCACCACCTGAAGGACGTAAATTTTCTGGATCCAAAGTGGTGTTCGGCTTTCTCCTAACGATGCGACGGCCATCACTTCCAAAAATGTTGAATTTACTTTCGTCACTAAATATAGCTTTCTTTCAAAAGTTATCTGTCTTCAATTGATGAGATTTTGTAAACTCCAAACGCTTTTTCAGATTTTGTAAGCATATGAAAAGTTTCTTTCTAGCTACTCGACTGCTATATCCAGCATGCCTAATCACATTTCTCAGAGCCCTTTCTCTTTCAGCACTTACACTTTTGCCCATTATTCGAGAAGTTTCTGCAGCTAGTTTGACTACACTTAGTTTAGGATCAATTTTGATATCTTTCAAAATTTTCTTTTTGGCTACATCACTCAGAATACTTTTCCTTCCTCTTCCACTTTTATTTTCAATTTATCCATCGCTTTTAAATCTTCCAATGATTTTCTGGACACACGAGTGGCTTCTACCGACAATTTCAGCTATTTCACGATAAGATTTCCCTTTCTTATATAACCTTAATATAAATTTTCTTACATCAATACTGGTCTCTCTCTGAAGACCCATTTTCCATTTAAAATTGCGACTTTAAATTCCCATAGCCAACTTCAAAAGACAAAAGTAGAAGCCAAAAAGGTTTAAGATAAAATTGGCCAAACCTAGGCTATTACAGAAGAAAGCAGAAAAAAATCTAGCGGTAGTTATACAAAAATTTTATTAGTGTATCCTTAATTTTTTGAGGTAAAAATCTCCCTATGTTTATTTCAAATACTGGTAAAATTTTTAACTTTAGATATTTTTTTGTTGATTTTCATTATTTTTACTGTAAATTAACCCTTTTGTTATGTGTGAAAATAAAAGCGCATTTGCACTTCTAGGTAATGTGTTATTTTGATTGAAAGTTGGATTTATTAAGTAAAAGTAAGGTGTATCCTCAATTGTTTGTCCCACTAAATAAACACTGGTTACAGAAAACAGGTACTACTATTTAGATTTCAGCTTGTCTAACACTATGGAAGCATTTGATTTTAATATTCATTAAATCAGATTATCAGAATGGTTTGAAGCTAATTCAACACTCAATTCATGAAGCACTTTTAAAATTATAGAAACTATATATTTTAAGCATTTATAAAATTCAAATAGTAACTAATTTTATTTACTAATCAGATGAGAAAAGTTGGTCCTCCACAGTAAAGCATTTCCGCATTAAACAAAGGTTTTCTCCCCCCCCAAACTCAATTATTAAAAAAATTAATGCAGAATATACTTAAAATGCTTGCATTTGAAAAGAAAGATGTATAAAAACCAATTTTTACTTTTCTATTAGAATGACGAGCAACCAAAATATCAAGTTCAAAGGAATAAGTAAAGAAAATGCATAGCAAAATCTTAAAAATGGATACTTGATGTGCTTGGAATATATGGTTAATTCCAAACAAATATTTATTATTTAAAATGATATATTTAAATTTAAAACACAAGTGAAACAAAAAATAAAAAGTTTCAATTACAACAATCATAAGAGATACCAGCTACGCTCCCCCCATTTAGAAAGCAGCAGCTATGACGCATGTCAAGTTAGAGATGCTGCAACATTAGATGGTATGACAGATTTACCACATGTCCTGGTATGTAATAAATAAGAACCTACCAAAAGATCCGAGATTTATAACAGTTAAAATATATTTTCAAGAAATTAAAACTAAATTTAGTTTGAAATGTAGTTCGTTGCTATAGTACTAAACAAAAAGATCTTATAGCAACCCTAATGCTGTTTTGTTTAATGTGAATACAAACAGAAAACATTTATTCTTTTGCAAAACTTATCTGCATGAGTTTCAAAAATTGTCTAAATTATTATTTTAAGAAATCCTTTGCAATGGAATTCTTTGCACTTTTTGATAATTTGTTATATTGCTAATTGTTCAAGAACAGATGTGTGGTTATTGGGATTGGAGGAAACATTTTGAACTTGCAGAATGGATGAAGAGTGAGTGGAATATAAATATAAATATATATTTTTTACACGTTGATGAAGGTAGAAAAAGGATACTCGTTGGAATGGAGAATGGTATGATTGCTTCTATCTACTGATTATGTACTGTTCCAGTTAACAATAGATCCTTATATTCAATGAACTAGCAAAGATGCTAAGATCCTACTCCTACTTCTAGAGAAGACAAGACATTTTTTTAGTTTAAAAAAATCTGCCCTATGCTTTTTTCAGATGCCAAAGGCATTACATACACTAAATGTTATTCTCTACACAAAAGATCAGCATGGTTAGGTTTAAAAAATGGTTTTTAAGGAAACGATAACAATAACTGCTTTGCAGTAGTGTTCTTTTTTTATTATTTTGTTAGTATCTTTATTAATGACTTGGCATCTTTAGTGCATCAAGGGGTACACTAAACCTTACTTTTATCCCAAATTTTCAATAACACAGATGACATAGCGTTATAAGAAATCACTGGATATAATCCTAGAAGCAACATAAGCAAGCAATATCCACACTCTTTATACTAAGATAGCATCTCCCCCATCACTTACAAATAAATGACAGTTGATGGGTAAAGAGAACGAAAAATGTTTCATTAGGAGAATTTATATTGGTGATTTAGCTTTGATTTTTATTTTCTCAATTATGTACCTTCAGCCACTTTGTATTTTTTGTTTAAAAGCTTTACTTAGATACATAAGAGGGAAAAACTTGAAAGTTTAGCTAGTTTTAAACACAAATCATTAGGTATACTACTAACAATTAACATGCTGCTAAAGAAAAAGAATGTAGATTGATGAGTGAGTCTGTATTCTAGCCACGTCAGCTCCTCCCTCTACACATTGGTAAAATTAAAGTAGGAGAAAGAAAATATAACATATTTATCCTCAACTTACTAATGGTGCATCTTCATCACTGACAGGCTCATCCTTAATTTTTGGCGGTTCTGGGGCAGATGGTGGAGGGCTCTTCATGCTATCAGAATCCACTTCCATTTTAATTTTTTCTTTTTTCTCTTTATGCTCTTTGTGTTTTTGTTTGTCCTTATGCTTATCCTTGTGTTTTTCTTTATGTTTATCCCCATCTTTTGTCTTTTCTTTAGACTTATCTTTATGTGATTTCGATTCTTTGTCCTTATGTTTGTCTTTATGCTTATCCTTTGATTCCTTGTGCTTGGATTCTTTATCTTTTATTTTCTCATTTTCTTTAAAATTATCACTTTTTGGCTTCTCATGTATACTATTTGTCTCTTTCTTTATGTCCAAATGTTTAGATTTTTCCTCACTTGAACTATGCTTTGAGGACTCAGAGTGCCTATTCTCACCCCCTTCTTTGGACTTGGAACTTTCTTTGTGTTCTTTATGTTTCTTTTCTTTATGCTCCTTGGAGCTTTCCTTTTTAGAAGGGTCTTTGGAGGTGGAAGAGTCTTTGGATTTATGGTGAGACTTATCTTTGTCTTTTTTCTTTACTTCTTCTCCATCTTTTTTCTTCACATGATCAGAATTGTGTTTGTGTTTATGCTCAGAATTTTTGGAGGAGTCATGGTGCTTTTTGACTATGTCTTGGCCCTCCACTTTTGGAGCATGGCTGCTGTAACCATTAGGAGTTGGATTCATCATTTTTAAAGTTTCCCCTGTAAAACAGATAAACATGGCCTTAAAAAGAAAACTAATTCATTCCAAAACATTTTATTACAATATGAAGTACCTTATGAGGCAGAATTCCCATAAAAATAATTATTACACATTTCATGATTTATTAACGATGAGAAATGAGAAAACACATACATACACAACTGGTAGACATGTTTGTTTTTTATATTAGAGGAAATTTAAAAAATATTAACTATTAGAATTATTTATCAAAATTGATATACACAAATATTTTTAAGAAACTAATTCTAGATTGAAGTATTTTATCAATATATATCAAATAATAATGACTACTTTTAATCAATATTTGATTCTCAATTATTCATTATTTAATCCTTTTCAATATTTTTTATTTCATTGTCTTATGTATTTGAAAACTTTCTCCTCAATCAAAAAGATTCTTTGGTCAGAATAGAATCATGAAAAAAAGGGAGAAGGAACCGATCTTAAGCCAAATAAATTTAGCAACATGTTTTTAAAATAAAATACTTTTCACAGATACATATTAAATTAAGCAAAATAAATGCTGGATGCTTTAATAACTTATAATCAAATTAAAATAAGGAAAACATTTTTAAAGCTTGTACATTTTGCATAGATTTTGAAACTAGCACAGAAAAAGAAGTTTAAATTATTATTGTATTTATGCCTCTTCAAATATTTAAAGACCCTAAATTTGACATAAAAAGGTTGAACAGCTGTTATAAAGGTGTTTTTAATATTAAAAAATAATGGTTAGCCAGGCACCAGCAAAAAATCGTCTAATAATGTAGAATTCTGCCTAATTTCTTGCAGCAATTTTAAAACGAAAAATCTACAAATAATGCAAAGTTCTACTAAATTTCTTTGGTGATTTTTCTTCGGCGCCCAGCTAACGGAAAAGCTCTGAAATAAGTTAAATTTCAAAAAATGTTTAGAGTACAAATCAAATTTTATATAATTATAGCTTTTAATTACATTTTTTACTAAGACCAAGTAAGAACCTATGCAATTTAATTTCTGCTATATGAATATTTTATATAAATTACTGCACATGTAGGATAACAAAAAGAAAAGAAAAAGAATTTTAAATAATCATCTAAAAAATTAGTTTTAAGCATCAATACAAATTAACCAATAAAAATATAGAATTTAATTATAAATGGTCTATATAGTGGCTGTTGTTGTGCAAACATTACTGATAACCCTGACCAATAGAATGACAATTTTCAGCACACAAACCAAACGATGTTTGGTTGTATTCTGGGATGGATTCAATTTGATAATGAGTGGGTCTTGAGAAATTAACTAATTGATAAGCAGCCATCAAGCATCTGAATCTTTTCGAAACAACCCTCTAAAAGGTAGAAAAAACAACCTTCTAAACTTCATCAGTTATTACAAGGACTTTTAAGAATGATTTATTATTGTCCATTTGACTATAAGGCAAAATTTCAGGTGAACATATAAAAAAATATCACAAGTAACATCTGGCAGATTTCAATACTCCTTTCTTTATAAGACCTTATACATCAAGTTCAATAAAAAATAATGATTAATATTCAGGCATTTAATGCATTAATCTGAATCATAAAAAAGAATGACATACTATTAGCTATTTTAAGCTATCAGGCACTTTTACACAAAAATAATTCCATGATTTCGTTTAAAAAACTATTTTTAAGAGTTAACACATTCGCTGCCACCAAAATTTATATATCCATCCTCAGAAGCCGAATTAAAAAAAAAGTGTTTTAATGATTGAAAACGTTCCTAATATTTTAATAGTAAAGCCAGAAAAAAAGAAAAACCTTTTATTTTCGTGTTTAGTAAAAATAATGCTTCACTAACGTGCCACAAAAACCTCATCGTTCAACCTCCAAATCTGAATTAAAACTAAAGCAGTTTACTTATCTTACTCGATTGTCGCCCCAGAGCGTCACCGGCATGGGAGGTAGAGCCATGCTGACGCGCCAGCGAATGTGTTAATTGATATCAGATTGCTAAAAAAAAATTGTTGGTTCATCATCTTCTAACTTTTACAATACTGTAACTTCCATCTTTCAATCATCTTGCAACTATACAGATATTAAACAGTATTCTTCATCCTTAATTTACCATAACAGAGAGAAAATCATGCACTTAAGCATTTAATGAAACAATGAAAACTATTTGAATTTCAGGACAACAATATAATTTATTATTGAAAATAAAGCAAAAGTTAAAAAAATTGTCTACAATTGAGGTAAAATGGTCATGGCTATTGAATTGGTATTAAAGAAATGTG
>JAOUZG010030170.1:75831-96327 GCA_026289955.1 Argiope argentata
ATATATATATATATATATATATATATATATATATATATATATATATAAAACCCAGTGAAACGTTACAATGAAAAAGAAGGACATATGCTGAAAAAAAATGATGCGAAATCTTTAAAAACATATAGTTTATTTTGGAATAAAAAATAGCAAATTTCAGTGTTAATTATGAGAAAATAGTGAAAGTTACAATGAAAAAAAGACAAATGCTGGGGAAATGGGTGAGAAATCTTAAGAAGCGTACAGGTTATTTTCGAGTGAAAAAATCGAAATTTTAGTTTAAAATAAAAACAAAACGTGAAAACTACAAGGAACAATAGGAGAAATGCTGATGAAAACGAGGAGAAATCTTAAGAAATATGGAAAAAATTTCTGGGAGGAATAGAATAAATTTTAGGAAAAAACAGTAAAAGTTACAAGAAGAAATAGGAGAAATTCTCGGGAAAATGGACAAAAATCTTAACATGATAAATTAAATTTTAGAGGTGAAAAGTAGAAGTTTAGTTTTAGTTTAAATTGAGGGGAAAAAACAGCGAAAGTTAAAAGGGACAATTGTGAAATGCTTTGGAAAATGGGGAGAAATCTTAAGAAGAAGTAATTTTAGAGAGAAAAAGAGGAAATTTTAGTTTAAAATAGAAAAAAACCATGATTGTTACAAGGAAATTTTTTTTAAAAGCTGGGGAAAATCTTCACTCTAAGAGGTAATTTTAGAGTTAAACAGGGGAATTTTTTGAAAACTTTGAAGTTAAATAACCTTTTTTGTTTACAACGGTTGTTTTGAAAAAGCGAATTTCAACTATTTTGGATATAGTCAAGAATTTGACCTGTTGTTTCGTTTTCAAAGTTTGGTTTGACTTTTTCTCTTTCACATTTTTGTTATTACCTATTGGAAATTTGGTAAGCGTGTTTTACTCTAATTTCTAGTATTTATATTTTTTTCTTCAAAAGCTGTGAAGTCTTCCCTATCTGAAACTGAGCCACTCGGCATTTATTGTTTCAGCCTTGGTTTATGATAATGATTCTTTAAGAATGCGGACTTTACAGAACACTACAATGCATCAAATATTAAATGAAAATTTCTTTAAAAGTGGAAAATCCACAAACGAACAAATTATACGTATTGGTCAAAGATAATACGAGAAAATAAATATAATCGTATTCATCAGAGATGCTGCTTCAAAAATCCCTCGTTTGAACCCATTTCTTATCCAGTCTTACATTAAACAGCAAATAAATCGTCACAGCAATAATTCTGATTTAAGATTCACAAGACAAGGAAAAATCATTTTCACTCTTCTGATCCTGTATGCGCTGCCCATATTCTAAATTTAGAAAAAATACTTGACATCCCTGTTTCTACCGGAGTTGTTTGGGAAAATGTGACTGACATATTACTATTATTCGACATTCCCACTCAAACTCCCCTTGATGAAGTGGCTGACGAATTAAGCCACAATATTGATATCGAAATTATAAAATGAGACGATTTATCGAATCGCATTCTTTCCGAGAAGTTTCCCCAGTCTTCGTTACAATACTAGACACTACTTTACCTGAATCCATAAAAATCTGGTTTACGAATCGAAAAATCGAAAAATTCGTAGATAAACCCCGACAATGCATGAAATGCTGTAGCTTTCAGCATCCAACAAGAATGTGCAATAAAAATATCTGTCGTATATGTGGTGAAACGAGTCCTGAGAAGTGCATAAAATGCCAGGGCTCCCACTCAGCTACATCAACATCATGTTCCCATTACATCAAAGAAAGACAAATATTGGAATTCAAATGCCGGAATTATTTAACTACAGGAAAAGGCAGACGCTTCTTTAAACAGTCCATAAAATCTAGCTATTCGAACGTAGTCAAATCAAACGTATCTGCAACTGAAATGGAGGAAACTTTAAACCAAAAAATTGAAGCAATAGTCAAAAACATAACTGAGAAATTAGAGCAACAAACCAATATGCTCATTGAAGTTTTTCAAGAAAAAAAAGCAGTGCAAAAATTATTGCAAACTCTGGCTAATTTGTTTAATCAAGGAGAAACAAGCAAATCTCCTGGTAGAAAAAAAGAAAGCTCCAAAAATCGCGGCTCAAACTACGAGTATTCCATTGCAATGGGATACAGGTGATCCGTCTGTTTTAGATCAGAAAAAGTGTTTTGGGTGGGCCGTGCTCGTTCTCTTGTTATTGAACATATTCCTTTAGATATCTCTGAAACAAATCCTTCAAACAACAACTAACTCGAAATTTAAGAGCTTAAAAAAGCAATTCTTAAAACTAAAAACTCTACCCCCGTAGCTGATAATCAACTTCAAATTATCTTGAAATTACTTCAACATCAATTTAATTCAGCTAACATCCCCGAACAATGGAAACACGCTCTAATTATTCCAATTCCGAAACCAAACAAAGACAAAAACAAAGTTTCTTCCTATCGGCCCATTGCCTTGACCTCAGTTTTTTGCAAAGTCTTTGAACGCATCCTCACTCAACGTATTACTTACTTTCTAATTTGTAACAAAAAACTGCACAATAGCTTACATGGTTTCATACCCTTCAAAGATAACCAAACTGCAATTTACAATATTCAGGCAAAAATCACAGAAGCTCATGAACAGAAGAAATATTTCGTTGGTGTAAATCTTGATATCAAAAGTGCTTATGATTCTGTTCATATCGATAACCTTATCTTTAAATGCTTACAACTTGGTATAACAGGCAACGTGGCAAAGTGGTTGTACAGCTTCCTTCAATCCAGAACTTTCCAGATTCATTGGAGACAATGCCTTTCTGGTAGTAGAACATTGAGCAAAGGGTTACCTCAGGGCAGTGTTCTTTCACCAATTCTGTTTGTAATATTTATGTACGACTTCCATGAAACCATGGAGGAAGGGGTCGAATGTATTATTTTTGCGGTTGATATCTTTGTCTTTTATAGCTATCATTCCTGGGAAATTATTATTGAAAAAATTCAAAATACTTTGGAAAACATATATAAATGGTGCAAGTATTGGAAACTAGAAATTACTCCGGAGAAAAGTACAATAGCTAAATTATCCAAGAAAATAATTACATTACCCGCTCATTCCTTATGCTGTACACAGATTAAAATGAAATGAAACAATTCAATTTCCTGGCATTCCTTTTCAAAAAAACCCCCCCATTAATATTCAAAAATCTTGGAAATCATACACATAAAAAAATAAATGGACTTAAAATACTCGCATTTAAAAATCATGGCCTAGAACTAAAGATATTATAAATATCACAAATAACAGTATTTTCAGCATTTTTACTAGGCTTGCACTGTAATCAATTGATTTTCCGATACGCAATTTAAAGCATGCAACACTATTCAAACGATAGCTCTAAGAATTACTTTAGGCCTTCCAAAATGGATCCCGAATGTTGTTCTTCTGAAAATTGATTCTCAGGAAACTCTTTCTGAAAAAATCAAGCGACTAGCTTCCCAATTTTCGCTAAGCATATAGCAAACGCTTTACATTCTCCACTTCTAACAGAGCACTCTCACAATAACCAGGAAATTCAATTAACTACTAGAGACAAAAAATCCATGTCGCTTATTTTCAAGAATTTAAACACTTCTACCAACCAAATTATCACCTTACCTGAAATTCCAACGTCTAACTTTAATCATTTCGAAATTTTTCTTATTGATTTTAAATTTCAAAATAAAAATCTAATCTTGACAGAAATTAATAACTTTTTTTTAATGAATGTATTCGAAATTATTTTCTTGATCATTTTATCATTGCTACAGATGCATCCAAAAATCTCCAGCACACTTCAATTGCTGGTTTATCAACCAAACTAAATTTTATGTTTCGAGTCCATTTTATCAATTCCATTCTAATCAAGAAAGTTTAGCCATTGATGAAGCATTAGATGTTCTCGTAGTCCCAGGAAAAGATTGTTTGATTCTTACAGACAGTTACTCAGCGCTCACATCATTGAAAAATATTACTCTGCAATTGCCCAAAATTATTCACCGTATAGCGTCTAAACTTGAAACCCTAACCAAACTAAACCAAAAAATATCTTTCCTGTGGGTACCTGGTCATTCAAATATAATCTGGAACGAACTTGCTGACCGTTAGCCAAAGAAGTTACAGAATGGATATCTCCTGAAGATATAATTTCGAACCCGAAAAAAGCATCGCATCAAAACACAGTCAACAATTATAGAAATAGTAAATACTTCCTCTCTCTGGGAGACATCCCCACCATTGCAGCACTATCCCCGTGGTCAAAAAATCGAAGGGAAGATGTTGTTTTGGCCAGACTAATCAGTAAAACTATTATAACACCAAGATTGTTAAACCGTTTTAATCTTCATAGTGATCCCCTTTGCCATGACTGTAATAGCATCAATGATATTGAACGCATACTTCTCTCGTGGAAAAAAAATATACATACTATAGAGACAAATTGTGAACTTTTCTCCAGTTAGATAAACAAGATACCTCCTTCAAAAACGTGTTGTGCAAAACTACTGCTAACAAGATTAATCTACAAACTTCTCTTCAAGTGATGAAGCACTTCAACATCTACTAAGTTTTTTGACCACATCCAGTTGTGACCTTGCTTTGTAACTCGTCCCTTTTTCACCACTCTGTGTTGCGAGAATGCTTCGTCTTCTTTTACATCTTCTCTTCATTTTAACGCCCGAATATGTACTAAACTGCACCAGTGGAACTGCTTTTAACTGTTAACTGAGTGAAACTCCAATTTGTTTTTTGTGCGTGTGTTTTATTGTTTATTGACAAGATATTTTAGATCTTAACTTCTGGAAACGGGGGATAAAAGCCATTGTAGTTATAAATCCCAATACCTTATATCTTTCAGGTTTCAAGTTTCAAGGGAAAATTTTATTTTAAAATAGGAAGAAAAAAACTGTGAATGTAACAAGGTAAAATAGGAGTTAGCTGGGGTAAATAGGTAAAAATCGTGAAACAAATATGTTATTCAAGAGAGAAAATGGTTAATTTTAGTTAAAAATAGAAAAAAAACAGTACAAATTACAAGGAAAAATGAGCAAAATATTGGGGCAAATGAGAAGGAATCTAAAAAACTTAGAAGTAATTTAAGGGAGGAATAGAAAAATATTAGTTTAAAATAGGAATAAAACAGTGAAAGTTCAACGAAAAAATTGGAGAAATGGCGAGGAAGACTTGGAGGAATCTTCAGAACACTTGAAGGACTTTTCTGGTAGAAATCAGAAAATTATTCTTTTAAATTTGAAAAAAAGTGAAATTTCTTAGGAAAAATTTGGTAAATTTTAGAAGAAAAAAATAGGAGAAATGCTTTTAAAATGTGGAGAAATCTTAGAAAGCAAAGACGCAATTTTAGACAGAATATGACAAATTTTAATTTAAAGTAGGGAAAAACAGTGAAAGTTACAAGGAAAAATAGGAGAAATGCTGTAGAATATAATGGAAAATCTTTAAAAACATAGACGTAAATTTAGAGAGAAATTAAATAAATGTTAGTTTAAAATAGTGAAATAAAGTTAAAATTACAAAGAAAAATAGGAGAAATTCAGGGGAAAATTAGCAAAAATCTTAACATGCATAGAGGTAAGTTTGAGAGGAAAAGTAGAATCAATTTAAAATTGGAAAAAATCTGAAAATGTTAGGGAAAAACATGAAAATTACTGAGCAAAAGAGGGAGAAATCCTAAGGAAACACTGAAGTAATGGAAGAAATTTTTGTTTAAAATACGAAGGAACAGCGAAAGTTGCCAGGAAAAATATTGAAACCTTCAGGGAGAAATGCTCTGGAAAAAAGGGAGAAATTTTCAGAAACAAAGAGGTAATGTTAGAGAGAAAAGGGGGGGGGGGTTAATTTTAAATGGGAAAAAATTGTGGAGAAAGAAATGGAAAATTTTATTTTAAAATAGAAAAAAAAATAGTTAAAGGTAGAAAAAACAAAGAAAAGTAGAACTGCTGGAGAAAATAGAAAGAAATCTTTCGAAAATTCGGAATAATTTTAGAGTGAATAAGGGCACTTTAAATTAAAAATAAAAGGAGAAAAAAAAAACAAGAAAATTTGCGGGGAAAAATAGGAAAAATGCCAAGACAGAACAGGTGAAATCTTAAGAAGAATAGAAGAAATATTTGGATGAAATAGAGGAAATTTTGTTTAAAATAGGAAAAAAAAAGTGAAATTTACAAGGAAAAATAGAGAACATTTTAGAAAAAAATAGAAGAAATGCTGTGGGCAATGAAGAGAAATCTCAAGAAACATATAGGAAATTTTAGATAGAAATAAAGAAAATTTTAGTTTAAAATCGGAAAAAACTGCGAAAGTTACAATGCGAAATAGGTGTAATTTTAGGGAAAATTAGTAGATCTACTTGTTAAAATAGGGATACATCTTAAGAAACATAGAGGAAATTTCAGAAAGAAAGAGGGGAAATTAAAAATTTATGATTAAAAAGTTTCTAAATTTAAAAAAAAATACTTATTTTTATTAATTTTTAAGCTTGTAAAGTTAAAACAAAACTCTTAAAAATAACCTTTCATATTTAAAAGATGAATTCAGAGAAATTCAAATTAAGAACAAATAGTTTGTTTATGAGTAAATTCGTCCAAAATAAGGATTTTTTTAAATACCTTTAATTTTTTTTTCTTCTGCCGATGAAAAGTTTCGACAAAGATCCATTTAGAAAAGCAAATAGTTCGTTAATTATAAAAGAGTTAACAATTTCCTTTGCTGATTATAAAGTTTTAACTTTCTGAATTCTTAAATATATTAATTCTTAAAAAAATGATAGACAAAAAAAATTTATAATAGTGATGGGACTAAAAAGCCGAATTCTCCAACAAAGGCCAGATGCTTAATTTTTAATTAATTAAAATTCTAATGGAAATATTTAAAAAATTGCTCTGAAAAGCACTTTTTTGAACAATCGAGCTGTATATTTGCCAAATTTGATGTAGAAAAGGCTGATTTTTAGAGTCAGCACATGCACAAACAGACTAAAGCTTTTTCTTTATGTTTAAGCATCATTTAGTTGAAATAATAGCGCATTTTCTCAACATACATTCTTGCTAACAGATGTGCTTTTAGCAAAACTTGACTGATTTCTTCGTAGCATTTTTTTTTCAATGAGCAAAGAATGATTTATTGGACATTTAACCTCTACGGAAATGTCCAGTCTCAATATCTTCCCAGTGCTTTTGTTTTCCCACTAAATAGACAAAATAGTAGTGAATTTTATGTTATAAACATACGATACCTTCCGTAAAAATATTACTAGAATTCTTTTGTGTTTGTTAAAGTCCATGTCAAGGCGGGAAAAAAATCAACCCTGTATGCGGGAAATATGAGAGATGCCTTATGGATGTCGCAATATTTGAAACCATTCGACTAGAGACCGATTCTGCTTAATTCTTGGTGTCATACTCAAGAATGTGCTTGATATTGTCGATATTGAGAATAATTTTTATTTACTTTATTCTTGTTGTAATTGAGATAAAAATTATAAAATTGCAGCGAAATTTTATACTGGATTCTAATATAATTATTGTGAATTGAATTTACACTTTAATTGTATTCATCTATTTCTAAAATGACATAGTATTAAAAACGTCAATACCCTCAACATTGTAAATGTTTTAAGTTGATACAATTCAAAACTTGCTCCATCTTCATTGCATTGCATCACGAGACATGCATGATTAAAAATTGTGAGAAACACTTTATTTCTCAGACTGTTGAGTCTAAATTTAACAAATTCACCTACTGTAGTTATTTCCCAGTTTGTATATAAAAGGGTTTTGAAAAAAGGGTTTCAAAAACTTTTATTAAGACTGTTTTTAATTAATAAAATGAAATATACGGTCGCAAATTTCAAGTTATCATGTGAGAACATTTTAATTTTTAAGTGATTATCTGTCTTAATCAATTTAAGTCATTAACCAGATTAACCAGGTTTGAAAAATTACGGGACCTCTCTCTCTAATGATAATTTTTTTAAACTTTCATTTTCAATTTTTCTAGATGGAAAAGAAACAAACAAACAAACAAAAAACAGTACTTTCGATTAAAGTTCACTATTACTGGAAGCTATGTATATGTGGCCAAATACAATGAACGTAATGCAGATTGATATCTAAATTATATTCTAATATTTACATTGTTTTGAGAAATACAATTAGTAAGAATGTACACATAATATCATTAAAGAATAAAATGTTAGACTCATTTTACAAAATTGCAATAAAAGAAAATAAAAAAAACAACATTTCTTAGAGCGCGAGATTAATTAGTTAAAAGCAAGAAATTGTAAACAAACTGGAAGATGACGCCATTGCATAGAAAAAGGACAAACAAAAAGCAATTGATTGTAACTTTAATTAAATATTTCAAACAATACTGGCAAAACAAGTCTCGAATGTCATGGATCAGGTGAGTTGTCATCTACCAATGAAAAAAACGAATATTTTTTACATTATTTCGGTGACAAGAAAACCTCCAAACCAAAACAGTATCATGTTCTCACATCATAATAAAAAAAGATTAAAATGAAACCTAAATTATTATTACGCTACGATATTACAAATTAAAGGTACAAATCACTTCAGTATTTATTTATTTATTTTTTATAATTTCAGTAACAAATTTTAAAAGAAAATATAAGTAGTCTATAGAAAATAAGGAAAACTTTAGCTTAAAATAGGAGAATAGATATACTAATTAAAGGGATTGATCTTTTTAATCTGCCGTCAAATACATTTCTTTCCTTAATATCTTTTCTTCAAGCAGATAAGTAATCAAGATCAATTATTGGTGTCAGCGATAATAGATAAGATTAATGGATTAACCATCGGAAGGAGTTGTAGGATTTCACTGACCAAAGCACAATGCTTGAAAATTCTCCATTGCAGGATATCCACTTTCCGAATGCACAGAGAAATGCTCCAAGGGTTTTTTTCCTGCCATTTTTCTGCATAGGTTTTCCAATTTCCTTCTAATGATGGCACTTAAAACAATCATAACAATAGTTTTTGAGACAAATTGAATTTATTTTTTTATTTCTTAAAACTTTAAGTCAAATTGGAAAAATTTACCAATTTTTAATAAAATCTTCTGTCATAAATCCCATTATTGATTTGAAGGGATGTATTGAAGGCTTATTTTCATTAAATGTATAAAAGAAAGTTCATTACTTTTTCGGAAAACAAATGTAGATTATTCAAAGTTCAGTAGTTGATTAGAAAATATATGTAGAAATTTATAGAACATTTAACGATCCATGCTATATATTCAACAATAATGTAACAATGCAGCTGTTCAAAATTGACTGGTTACGAGATTATTTTTTAAACTTTGTTGTATCCTTCTTGTGTCTGGCAACTTGTTTATAAATTCTTTCTGTTTTCCAAATGTTATGTTTTTTGATGAAATGTTTTTGTGCATCGTAGCTTTAGATGTTCGTGAATGTAATTAGATGTAGTTAAAGTAGATTAAAAGCTTTTGTAAGTTTCTGAAGAGCTTTGAGTTTTATATATACATGGATATTGAGTAGTCGAAAAAAAAAACTCTATTATCGAATGTTGATCCATTATAGAGTTTGGAGATCGATATTCGGCATCTGGCGTTCGCGAGAGGACATCTGCTGCGATTCGAGCAACTTTTGAACTAGTTACATTTTCGCAATGGAGAAACTAAAAAATTCACGAAAACAGTATCGGAGACTCTTTACGCCGACTCATAGTGAGTTTTTGAACTTTGAAAATGAGTTGACTGTCGAAGATAAAAATTTGAAATTAAAAATTGTGGAAGATAAAGTGAAACTAATGGTGGCGTGTGAGTGCGAATTTCGAGGATTGTTATTTGTATCCGAGGAGACTGAGGAAGACTTTTCAGGGAGTAATATTGATAAGAGGCGAGGTTTAGAAAATCAGTTTCATGATCTTTTGGATGGAAGCAAGTAATATAAAAAACATGTTTTTAAAATCAATTCCTATTCAGATTAACAAAGAAAAATCTATTTTAGTTACCCTTTATTAAATAATTACAATTAATATAAATATACATAGATATATGACAGTTACAACATTAAGCGGCAAAATAGAAAGCGATTTTCCTGGCAATTTTCCATTCTATAAATGGATTTCTAACTCGCAGCCCAAGGGATGGGAATCCAACGTCATACCATCTAGACTACAATTACTATAAATAATTGATCAAAAAATTATACTAGCGTTGAATTTTCAACGCCAATTGAAGATTTAAAACCAATTGTGGCAACGCAAAATGAGTGATTTTTCTACAAAAATTGGGATACGCAATACAGATTAGAAATTTCCAATTTTCTATATTCTGTATTATTTTAATTCAACAGTACTTCAAAATTAATTGGAAAAATAGATTAATTTAAAATGTTTGCTTTTAAATGCATCAAGCGTTATAAAAATAAACAGAATCGTTTGGAATAATCAGCCGAAAACATGTTAATCCTAACCTTATTGGCGTTGGGAAAAAACAAACTGACATCGTTACTTATTAGGTGGCGGAGAAATGAAGATTTTTATCAAGAAAGTTGGTTTTTAATAAATGAATAAATATGTAAAAAACAGTATTAATATCAAATGTCACCCACTACAAGTTTAAAAAGATTTGTTTGAACTTGATTGGATGAATAAACAGTATTTGGTTAGTGATTGGAAATTTGTACTAGATATAAATATAGTGAGAGTGTGAGCTAATAGTAAGAATTGAAAAAAGGACATTCTTCGGCTTCTACTGTTTCCGGAGCGGTGAGTACTACACCGAACAATTTATTTCATTACCTGAAAATCAATTTACCCACTTTTGAAGGAAATATGAAATGAAAACTGGTTGTGTTTTGGGGGGCGATTTCAAAAACTTGATAAGTATTCTAATCTCGATAATTATGATAAACATACTTATTTAGCACAAGTCATGGAGAAGGGCTCCCCTTCTAAAAAGTTGATTAAAAGTTAAAAATTATTAAAATTATTAAAAGGTGGTCATGCAGTTAAATCTGGGCTATTGCGGAGAGGAGTTGCTGGTCCTGGTTTACGTGCGAGATCTGCTGTGCTATCAAAACAAAAGTTACAATAAATCTCCGTACGCAAACTGTATGATTAGTAAGAAACAAAACTAAGAACTTCAGAGAATTTGGGAGTAGCGAAAGATAAATAGGGGGCATTGCTGTTCTCTCTAGTTACATCTTCTCTCCCTTGCAAGATTTTATGGGCATGGGAAGGAATCCGAACTGCACATAGACGAGCGAGAGAGGAGGTGACGCATAGTTTAACAACCGAGGAAGAAGATGTCTCTTCAAGAAAGAAAATTCTAAGTAATTATCTAGATCGGCTTTTAGACTTTATCCAGGATGAAGTGGAAGGAAAAACAAGAATTTCGCTAACTGCCCAAAGTTTTTATCAATCTAAAATACCAAGTTTTTCCTACAACCGTCGAGAGTCTAGAGAGAAGTTTCATACCGGAGTACCATCAGCAACTGATCTTTTGGCATCTAATCTCAATAAAAAGAAGCTCTGCATCTTTTGTATTAAGGAATAAAATTAATAAAACTGTTAAAAAGCTTCTAAAAATGATAATAAAGTTCTGTAGAGAAGACCCTCGAGAGAAGTTCCATTGAGAGTTGTTTCTTGTACTTGAGAGAAGAGTTAAGACGTGCCGTTCCCAGTTCAACTGCCAAATATGGGAGAAGAAACACCACTTATTTTTGTGTAAAACATTGTCACCATGACCTAATTCTTCCTTTTCCATGCAGATGTTAAAGTTCGAAAATCAGTGGCTCAACACGACGAAGCTCTGGCCAACTTGTTTAGATCTTCCAATCTTTTCCGACAAGAATCATTCTTGTGAGAGTAGAAACCGCTAAACGTAAGGATCGAGTCATCATTGATTCTGGATTTCAGCTTTAGTACACTCTGAAAACATCGTCAGAAGAAATGAATTACAAGGCCAAAAGCATAGAGTATTTAGAACACTCACTGTTCGGTGGTTTCAATACCTCAACCTGCCAACATGATGTGAATGCGATATATTTGTCAAATGTTTCCGAGGAGTATAATTGTCACTTTGAAGAATTCAGATAGGAAGTGATTTGTGACTCAATATTATCTAGAAAACAGAGGTCACATTTTAAAGGAAATAGAGGCTAGAACATTCATTTGGTTGGTGCAATTGAAATTCTCACGGGAGCTGATGTTGCACGAAAGCTGATAGCCAGAAACCATCTTCAACTAAGAATCACTGTAGTTGAAACAAAGATAGATTGGACGGTTATTGGACGTGCCAATTGGGAGAATAGAAGTTTATTAATCACTTCAATGATGCTCAGTGCTTGCATAATAGATTTGTGGACTCCCGATTCTCTTGGTATCCCATGCCCATCTGAAATGGAAACGGCCGTGGAATTATAAAAAGCAGCGAGGCAGCATTTCTTGGTCACAGTTAAAATAGAGAACGATGGGTATGTAGTGAGTTTACCCGAGATTGGGGATTATTTTCCACTTCCTGATAATTTTAAACTTTCTAAGAAGAGATTACACAAAGTTGTAAAGAGACTTAAAACCGAAGGACTGTTCGAAGTCTGTGGAGCAGTGTTTAAAGAGTGATTAGAAGAAAATATCCTAGAAGAAGATACTAAAGATGACATTGATCTCCCTGTACACTATATACCACACCGTCCTGTTTTGAAGGAGAATAGTACAACCGAAATCAGATTTATATTCGATGTTTCTGCCAGACAGAAAGATGTCTCTAGTCTCAATGACTGTTTAGAAACTGAAGTTAATTTGATTGAATTGATGCCAAATATCTTAAATCGTTTTCAGTTGGAAAAAATTGGAGTTATTGCTGATATTCGCAAGGCGTTTTTGCAAGTTTGTCTGTCATCCTTTGATAAAGATTTTTTATGTTTTTTGTGGATTGGAGAAGATAGTAAATTGAAGTACTCTAGACATTGTCGTGTAATTTTTGTTGTGTCATGCAGTTCCTTTCTGCTTGGGATTGCTATTCGGCACAAGTTTCAAGATGTTTCAGACAGTCAAGATAATAAACATATAGAGAGGAGGGTAAAGTTATTAATGCAGAGATTTTAAGTGGATAATTGAGTGACATGTCTGCCAAACTGGAAAGAACGAACTCTTCATTGAGGTTGCTACCAATGTCATGGCTGAAAGGTTTGAGCTAAGTGGCCGGGAAAGCACAATTTTATGGATATGAGCACTCCTGTAACGAATGTCTTAGTATTGTAGTGGGACAAAGCTCTCGATACTTTGGATACCAATATGAACAGCCTGTAGGAGCTCTGTGAGGAGAGTACGATGAAAAATATTATTCTTTTCGCCGCTCATCGTATCTTCGATCCGATAGGCGCAACTTATCCTACTGTATTGTTTCCAAAATTGCTGATACAGAAAATTTGAGAACGAAAACTGAATTGGGGGGGGGGAGAAGTAGACTCTGATACTAGAGAAGAGTTTCTGAAGTGGATGAGAGACGTATTTTATCTCGGAAAGGTGTAAATTCGTCGATACTTAAAAACAAACAATGCGGATGAGAAATGTTCCTTGCATTTTTTCAGTGATGCAAGTATGTATGGTTATGCTTTCCTTCGAGTTGAGACGAGTGTGTACGTCAAAGCTCAGTCGTAAAGTGCTAACGCCAGAAGACTCCGATTGCAAGACTAGAGTTGTTGACGGCAACAATCACTGCACGCCTTGTCTTATCTATCACAAGAAAGATCCGGTATGAAGAAATCTATTTACTGTCTGAATCAACAACAGGGATAACTTGGATAAAAAGAGAAGATGCTTGGAGTACTTTCGTGCAAAACCATATTGCTGAAATCAGAACTTTGACTTCCAAAGAAAATTGGATACATGTGCCTGGTTCCTTTTATCTGGCCGATCTGCCAAGCAGAGGTTATTTCTTCAAGGAAACTATTGCATTCTAAATGGTGAGAGGGCTCTGACTGGTTGCATTTACCTGCTGATCAGTGACCTTTCTCAGATGTAGTAGTTGATAAAGATGAAGTACTGAAGGAACGAAAGAAAATTCTTGCGTCTACTGCAGGTTTGAGTGCTCACGCCATTGAAAACATGAATGTGAAAGAACCTGATTGGTATTATTGCTATTTTTCGCAATATGAGAAAATTGTACATATGATCGACTGGATATTAAGACTTTTTAGAAATTGTAAAAAAAAAAACCCAAAAGAATTAATAAAATGTGATATTGTCGATGCAATGGACTTTGAAGCAGAGAAAATAGTAATAAAGTGGAGCATTCGTTAACGAGACAGACGAGAAATTAAAACTTTAAGAGCTTTCAAAGATAAAGATGACATCATCAAGTTGAGAACAAAAATCGAGTATCGCTAAGACAGCCATTCTTTTCGAAAACATGTTGTTCTTCTTTCTCAACACTTTTAATAGTTTCTTTTCACAAAAGATATGACCATGTGGGGATTCACGTGTTACTTAACCTGCGGAGAGAACATGTTTAAATCTTAAATAGTCGAAAAACTGTCTATCATCTCAAATTGTGTTATCTGCAAGAGGCATTCTGGGAAAAATTTAAATGCCCAGGCAGCCCCAATCACCAAAAATCGAATCAGAGATCGGCCATACACGAAATTGTAGGAATGAACTAAGCTGGTCCATTGTACTTAAAAGATGAGAAAAAGACTTGGGTTTGTCTTTTCAATGCGCGGTGTACAAAGCTGTAAATCTTGAGCTTCTATCATACATTTCCACTGACACATTTTTGTTGGCCCTGCGCAGATTTGTCGCAAGAAGAGGTAGATGCTCAGTTATCTACTGTGACAATGAAAAAAACCTTGATGGTGATGATAATTTGTTTAGTTCTTTAGACGTAGATAATGGATCTGTATGTCGCATTAAGAGGAAATTTACCCCCCTATTGATTTCCAGTGGGGAGGTTGATGGGAACGGTTAATTTAAGTTATGAAAAATGTGCTAAAAATGGTTTACGTCAGGTCTTTTTGTCATTTGAGGAGATGATCACGGTCCTCCTTGATTATGAGTCTATAATCAACTCAAGACCCCTCACTTATATAGAAGACCCCTCACTCAGAAAGAGATACAAAATTTCTCCAGTCACTATCTTTATTCCTACAAGACATTAGAGAAGTAGGAGTAATGATGTAGCAAAACACAAAAGTCTAAATAAAAGGATAAAATATCGTCTTGCATTGCAAAAAGGACCTTACGAAAAGAATCAGGTCTGAGTAGTTACATTCATTGATTAAAAGGCCAAAACGGCAAAATTGGTCGACTATTTCTGCTGGTAATGCTGTTCTTGTAGGAAACGATAATCAGAAGAATATCAACTGGCCCCTGGGAAGTGTGATCGAAATCATTCTAGGAAAAGGGAGAATTTCTAGTGGTACTTAAAACAGCACGTGGAGAAACGTTTCGGCTGTAAGGTCTTGGAACGGGGTTTCTAATTAGTTGCGCCCGAAAGGAAAATTCAGCTCATCTGGTAAGTGAATTCAGAATTTATTTTCAGCTAAATACAATATATATATTAACACATTTACACGTACACCTTCATTGATTAATATTTCACAAGCAGTTAATTAGAATTAAATCAGAGTTCCACTAAGAGAAGGTTCTGTGTTTCAGATAAGAAAACTCTCCTTGAGACGAAGAGATAAGAACGGAGTTCTTCATGAACTCCGTCAAGATCCAATCAGAGGTTCGGAGTTTATCCTCTATTTTGACAAACATGCTGGGTTTTCAGAACTTATAAAATGATGAGTTTGAGGAAACTCGCTGGAAGATCAGCCTAGAAGACAAGGCTGTCTAAATAACTGAAGTTCTCCCAAAGCTCGTATGAGCTTTCACACTTTCGACGAAACGAGACGAGACGTTTCACTTGACGGTACGAATTTCATTCAAGAAGTTCCAATGAACTTCTCGTGGTATCAACTTACATGGCGAGGCTCCCTGTGATACAACGGGAAACTCTCTTCGGAGAATTCCAAGTTGAATTCCGATGCTCCAAACACTCACGATGGGGGATATTTTCAATCCGCTCTCCTCTCTCAGTTGTCAACCGACTTCTTCCGTCTTGTTCCTCTGGGCTTCCTTTTCATCATTCTCCTGCTCCTTTTTATTTGGGTTTCCTAGGCCGGTCTCGAACGACAAACGACCAATTAGCATATTTCCCAATTTTAATTTGACCATCTAACCTAAGATACCTTCGCATTCAAATGAAAGGGAAAAGTATCCGTTAGCAAACCACAGGTGGTTGATGATTACCTTCTTAGTGCAATCACTAGATGAAAGAATGGTCATTTGTACCTGGACACTCTTCTGACACTCTGAACAACTGGCGCCTTTTATCTATTGGAAAGTACACACACGTTTCTTTCTTCATATACGTTTTCCAAACACATGTCCCGCTTCTTTTATCACAAATATATTTTGCCCATATAGTTCTTCACTATGTAGCTCATTTTATTGAGACTTAGGTCTTTGTAGCTATCACACGGACCCATTTTTACCTCTCTCGAAAGCTGTAATTTGACACTCTTAACCTGATACATAAATTCTTTTGCTATCAATATATTCTTCAGCTATCAATATGTGTCTTTTATCGTGGGAAACTTAGTTCGTTAAAGTTTTCTAACCGTCACTTATCTGAGGTCATCACAAGACCTATTAAGCGACTGTTTCCGTTGGAGATAACTTATGATTTGTCTGAGGATGTCAGAGCTAAAGTGCAACAAGAGCAAGTTATCTAAGTTGCTAAGCTAAGAAAGTTTTGAAATGCAACAAATTATTCCTGAAGTGCAATAAGAGCAAGCTACTCATTAGAGGTCGCGGACACGGGTATCAGATCCTGAAGGTCCCATTTCACAGACTGTTGAAACTCGGTCTGGAAGAAATGTCCATGAACCAAAAAGACTCGATTTGTGACTTTGAGATTTGTTGAGTTGAGAACTCTCCCAACTCAAGGTGGGAGGAAGTTGAGAGATTATTGATGTATATTTCTTGTACCTGGTAACTAGTTTGTGAATTCTTTCTGTTTTTTAAAATTTTGTTTTTTGATTAAATATTTTTGCGTGTCATTGTGTTATTTGTCTTCTTCTTCTTCTTCTTCTTATCTCCATCATGGTCTGTCGGAGTCAGACCAGATCAAATAAACCGTTGATTCTGAGATGGTCGGGGACTGTCCAAGGAGATGAATAAATATCCCCTACACTGAGGTCAAGGCACTCAAGGATGTGAGAGGGAGTGGCCTGGAAGTGTTGACATTTAGGACAAAGGGGAAAGGATTTCTTTCGCCCAAAGAATTTAAGATATTTTAAGTGTCCGCTGGCAAGTCGCGAAATGCAAGTATGGGATGACCTATCTCCTGAGATGGAAAGAAAGAAACCTGGGTTAGGCCCTTTGTACCAGTTACTTGATGGAGGAACCAGCCAGTCTTTTGTAATAGCAGATTTTTTGACGGAGAAAAGCTCCTGATAGGTCAGCTTGGTAGAAGTTAGGGTATTTTGAAAGCAACCCTCTTTGGCCTGTTTATCAGCCATTTCGTTGCCGTGAATATCAACATATGATGGCAACCAGTGAAGATGTATTTGATGATGTTGAGAGATGGTCTTGAGCTTATTGTGTATCGAAATACTAGTACGGTCTCCGGCATTTAATAGATTTTTAAGATGTTCAAGCGAACTGCGGCTATCTGACAAGATCCAGACATCACCAAAGTAGTTCTCTTCAGAAACCGCCTCAAGACCAATCTCAATTGCAATGAGTTCACTTCTGAAGACAGAGCAAAAGTCAGGGTTACGTTGGAATAAAGAGACTCTGCGATAAGGGGTTTCGATGTAAACCCCACTCCCTGCTGTATTATTGATTTTGCTGCCATCAGTGTAAATTTTAATGTCTGTTTTGAGAATTTTATTGATGATTTCCAAGGCTAAATGCTTAAGGTAGTCTGGAATAAAGTCTTTTTTGTTGACAGGGTCTGTAAAGTTGAAATAGAAATGAACTCTTGGAAGATCTTCAGAAGGGTTTGAAAGGAGTAGTAGAGAATGAGGTTCTACGTCATCTAGATGCAAAAGTTGTTGAGACATAACATGGCTGAAGGGGCTGTTTTTCCTAAGTCTTTGGTTGCATTGCCAAGAGTTTAAATAACTTGACGTCTTATTTTGTTGACCATAGCTGGCGATCTTACAGTAGTGTTTGACGAGGTTATCCTGTCTTCTGAGTTGCAGTGGCTGCAGATCTGCCTCAAAGAGGACAATATTTGATAGGCAACTACGCCTGAGTCCAGTAATGATACGGGCAGCAGTAAGCTGCACTTGTTCCAATTTTTTCAGGTTAGTGATAGAAGCACAACAGTAGACTGGAAATCCAAATTCAAGAATAGGCCTGATTAGGGCATTATACGTAGATCTGAGAGTAACCGCATCAGCACCCCAATCTCTGCCTGCAATGTATTTCATGAAATTAAGCCTTTTCCTAGCCTTCAAGGTAATATTTGTTTATTACAAGTGAATTCAGTATCAAGAGTAAATCCTAAGTATTTAGGATGTTTATCGTAGGGCAGAAACTGACCCTCGAACAGTAACTTCGGTCGGTAATTGTAGAGGTGTTTATTGGTGGAAAAGAATGTAGTAATGGATTTGGAGGGATTGACGTTGAATCTAAGGTCGTGTGCGAAACTAGATAAGGAGTCCAACGTGTCGTTAAATTTAGACTCTAAGTCAACGATATTTGTGCCAGAGCACCAAATTGCGATGTCATCAACGAACATTCCAATATAGGTTCCAGGGGAAATAACTTTTTTGACATCAGCCAAGTAAAGAGAAAAAAGTGTAGGGCTAAGGAATGAATCTTGTGGGACTCCCTGACTAAGCTGGAATGTTTCTGAGAGGCTATTATTGACTTTTACTTTGATCAGCCTGCATTGAAGGTAATCTGAAATCCAAGATAAGATCTTTCCTCTAAGACTGAAAGAATCGTGAAGTTTAATAATAAGTTTATGAATCCATACTTTGTCAAAAGCCTTTGAGAGATCCAATAGGGCAGCAACTGTATGATGAGTAGGTTTAAGATTCTGGGCATCCCTTATGGTTTGGGAAAACAGTAGGACCTGGTCAACTGTATTGTGTCCCTTTCTAAAACCAAACTGCTCTGCAGGAAGAAGGTTGTTAATGTTCATGTAATATTGGAGTCTGATCAGGATCATTTTCTCCATTAATTTACAAGTTGTACAGGTGAGAGCGGTGGGGCGAAAGTCCTCTGGAGAAGAAGAGTTCTTATTGGGTTTCTTGATTGGTATGATTGTAGCCCTTTTCCATTCTCGAGGCAGTCGCCCTTTTTCCCAAGAGATTTTAAAGATGTCGAGGATTCGTTGTTTTCCTCTAGTGCCAAGGTTTTCAAGCATTTGTCCATGAAAGCCTTCGGGTCCTGGAGATTTTCTCAAATCCAAGAAGGTCATTGCAAGGAGAAGTTCCCGCATTGTGAAGCATTTCTGCAGAAGAATATCATCATGGTCTGATGTTCGACAACCATGGATGATGTTTCTCGCTTTTTTAAGAACTTGCTTATCATTTTCAGGAAAAACAAGTCTACTGGTCTTTTGGTAATAGCTTGCAATGCCATTAGCAGCAGATTTATCGTCTTGAAATGTTTGTCCATTGGAATCTTTGACGGAATTACAATATTCATATTGAGGATATTCTTTGTTGAGACCTTTAACGATTTTCCAAAGTTTATTATTTGGAGGTTTAGCGTCCAATTTGCTGCAAAGATCTATCCATCTGGCCCTCTTAAGTCGGGAGTATGCTAATTTGATCTCTGCATTTAATTTATTAATTTTAGCTCTAGAATTTAATTTTGCGTTCCCGATAAGACGTTTTCTTTCTTCAATAAGAGCAGCTATGGTGTTAGAGTTGTGGGCATAATACGGAATGTGGCGTTTGATATTACCTCTTGGAATGCAAATTTTAGCACATTTGATCAGTATTTTCTTGAAATTCTGCCAGGAATCTTCGAGGTCGTTTGTTATAGGATTCAAGGCCAGTTCGTTATCAACTGAGTCTCTGAAAGTTGTCCAGTTAACTTTCTTGAAGTTCCAAAAATTTTCATTTGGGAAATATGCTTTTTGTTTTTTCTTAAATTCTGTAAGAATTGGTAGGTGGTCACTTCCGATGTTATCTAAAACCGACCAGGAGCATTGTGGAAAAAGTTAGGCACTAGTCATTGTTAAATCTAAGGCTTCAGAGGTACTATAACTATAGGAGGTATGAGTGTGAGTTCCATCATTGAGGAACATGAATTCGTTATCATCTTACATCTGAAGAATGTCTATGCCTCGATCATTGTTATGGGAGCAGCCCCAAGCAGTGTGTTTTGCATTAAGATCACCGATGATGAGATCCATGATGCTGGAAAAGTTTTCAGGAATATGTGAATGGCTAGGAGGAT
>JAOUZG010030170.1:96727-111597 GCA_026289955.1 Argiope argentata
ATATATATATATATATATATATATATATATATATATATATATATAATATTTTAAGAGTTGTTGATATTAATAACTGATTGTAAGTACATAAAAGTTCTTTAAAAAAATTTTAAATAGTTCTTATAAATCTTATAAATTTACAAAATTTTAAATCAATTAATTTTCACAACAATTGCTAGTATTACAATAAGGAGAATAATTGCTAGTAAATATAAAGAGAATAATGTTCTAATGTAGAATTAATTAAGACATATGTAAATCTGTATCTAAGAAATCGCTTGATTAACAATGTAAATTTTCAAAATATACTAAAATGTAATCATTTAAAGTGACTGAATAGTAGCACAGGACAAATAATATTTTACGGAAAAAAATACATATCTGGTCGTTATACGCCATTTAAAATTTTGCAGCTTTACAGCCATAGCTATCTATATCAAATTTTCCTTTTTCTTCGAAATGACTCTGCGTCCCGCGACAGCTGCTAAACGACAAAAGATGAATGCTCCTGAAAAAAACGTCCGATTTCATGAAAACAGCAATTTAACTTGGGATTTCTAACCAAAGAGAGCGTTTGCTAGTATTTTTTTTTTTAATTATGATCTTTGATTTAAGCACTGCACAAAAGATATAATATTACCCAATTTTCAAACGATCTGCATAACCCTTTCAGGAAGGAATATTTAGTTTGCTCTTTTAAAATTAAAACTGCTCCAAAAACTGGCATGAGGCAGAATGAGTTTCGAAAAATAACTAATACTAATTTAAACACAGTTTTCTGAAACCATAAGCATTTTACTTCAGTTATTTATTCTTTAATTTATGCTTTTTGAATACTTTCCAATGTTTTGCTTTAAAGTAAATAATTTTTGTTACAATGCTTGAAGTTGTAGTTTAAAAAACTTAGCATTTATATATTACTTTTAAAAAGTTAGGTTGTTCTAGTTTTTGTGTTATATTCACATGATTTCAGAAATGAAAAAAATTATAAGCTTGGAATTTAACTTTGTGTAATTACAAAACACAGCGCATGCATTTCATAATATATATGCAAACATTTTCATCTTTTAAATCCTTTATTGTTTAAAAGGCTGATGAAATCCTTAATATCCTGAAGAAACTATGAAATCGTAAACCTATGTTTAAATCCAAATGATAATGGAATACAATGAATTGTATTTGTTACACTATCATCAGTTATCCCTTTACTTTGTGTGGGAATAATATATATTCCAAACAAAATATCCCCTTTCTAACAGAGGCTAAAAAAGAGATCGGCAGCTATTGGCTGGACAAAAAAAAAGACACGTATCTAATATTAAAAGTATGTAGAATGGAGTACATTATTGTAATTATCTTTTAAAAGGCTGCAATTGGCTCATGTAATTAACATTTCTGCAAAAGAAAGAAATGAAAAGTAGAAATATTTTCCTCTTAAAAGGAGTTTGAAGTGAAAAATCCGGCATCTTCATCCTCATTTATGTTCAAGACCGATTCATCTGCATCTTCAAACAAAACTTTCCAACACACCCCAACATTTTAGCAAGAGATTTCTGTAGCTGGCGAGCAAAAGCTAACTGCAAATTAAGTATCTGCCCTCAAACACTCTCTGGAGACACCAATCAACAGTGAGAGTGGTAACGGAAGCAACCACTCCTCGCCGTCTTCGACCCTGCTGAGAAAAGGGAAAGAAAATAAACAGGTGGCATTTCGGCCGTTTCGTGGATATCTGAATGTCTCGGTCGCATTGTGAGTCGAAAGGTTTAAGTGGATTAGAATGGGTTAAAGCTTTCGTGAGTTTTTGAGTTTTATACACTACAACACACGAGTATTGAGAGTTTGAAATATTACTCCATAATAGAATTTGGCGATCGGTATCCGACAATAGTCGCCTAACCGGCTGCTAAAAATAAAGGCTTAATAGATAATCAGTCAATAAATATTAATTTTGGATTTTAAGTGTAGTCGTAGCATAACTAAGTAGATACGCCATGTAACACTTGTAACGCTAGAACCCAAGAATGAGCATGAACTCTATTGTTAGCTGAAATTATTTAATATACAGTACTGGAGTCGAAAAGATGAAGCACAACTTTTAGACATCTTTTTATTTTCTGCTAGGATGTCACAACACACAACACAAATACACAGCACAACAATTAAAAATAGGAAGAAAAAAAACGATCAGCACATCTCGACGACTCGAACACTCTTCTGTCCACCGACTCTCTTATCTCTTTTAAACTTGTTTTTCTCGCCTCCCCCAGTTACTTCGCCACCTGGCAGTCACAGGCAACCCGATCACTCTGGGTTTTCCAGTCTTTCTCGGTTCCCAGGCAACACGATCCTTCACGTCAATACAGCTTTCCTTCGTTCTCAGGCAATAATATCCTTCACATCTTTACAGCCTTCCTTGGTTCCCAGGAATACGACCGGTCACGTCTATACAGTCTTCCTCCCTTCTGGGGGAAACTTTTCTGCGAAGTGGAAAAGTTTGCTCTTTCCTTTACTGGAATCTAGAAAATAGTCTCGAGAGAAAAGTATTCAGTTCAAATGTTTTCGGGATGTAAATGTTCAAAACAAAAGATAACAAATCGTAAGTACCAATTCTGTCTGAAAAGATACCTCCCTTTTATAGCGCAAATACCTATCCCTACTGACATAACAAACTAACATATATACCACACTCAAATAGAAACAATATACAAATATAAAGCAAATTTATGATACACAGATACACATACCTTAAATAAAAAAATCCTGTTTATAATAAAAATGACATAAAATACTATATAATAATAATATAAGTATTAAAAAATAAAATTATATCATATGCGCACTTAATAGAATCATACAGGATTCATAATGATTATACGTAACATAATAGGATATGAAATTATTTACAGGCAATATACTTGATTATGAAAGATATATGTATAATATAATTAATAATGAAAAGATATATATGGATAGATTTAATAGTTTTATTTTAGACTACCAAAAAAGAAAAAACTAAATCTCAGCTTAAGGAATGCGGCTTAGGCTATCAGCATTCTGATGCTGCTTTCCTTTGCGATGTACAATCTCGTATTTAAAAGACTGTAAAATTAAAGCTCATCTTAAAAGTCTGGGGTTTGTTCCAGTATTTTTTTCTAGCCACACCAATGGATTATGGTCCGTCTGTATAGTAAATTTTTCATGTCCATCAAGATAACATTTTAATTTTTGCACGGCAAAATTGATAGCTGCACACTCTCTTTCAGTAGTACTATACTTTTGCTCTGCAAGTGAAAACGTTTTACTCAGATACAGAATGGGATGCTCTTCGTTTTCAACTACTTGGGAGAGTACAACTCCAATACCAAGGTTCGAAGCATTACACTGAATGACGAAGGGCTTGGCGAAATCATGACTGTATAAAACAGGATTTTTGGAAAGTTTATGTTTAAGTTCTTCAATTGCCTTTTGACAGGCGTCATTCTAGTCAGCAATCGACTTCCGATTTCGACACTTTAACAAATTAGTCATGGGAGCAGAAATCACAGAAAATCCGGGGATATACCTTCGGTAGTATCCAGCTAGTCCCAAAAAGCTCTAACTTTGGTCTTACTAGTTGGTGTTGGAAATTTTTTAATTGATTCCACCTTTAATTCACCGGGAGTTCGTAAACCTTGTCCTACCAAATGTCCGAGGTACATTTTGAAGGCTTTATATGTAGCTTTGCATCGCGGATTCTTGATAGAATATCTTCTAGATTTTTCAAATGCTCATCTCAGTTTTGTGAGAAAATAGCCACATCATCTAGATAAGATACTGCATATTCTTCACAATTTTTTAATAAAATTACCATAAGACGACTGAAGTAATATGGCACATTTTTTAAACCAAAAGGTAACCTCAAGGGTCTATAAGTTCCAAAAGTGGTTACAAAAGCAGCCAATCTTTGTGCTCGTCGATTCAATGGGATCTGCCAATATCCTTTAGTGAGATCCAAGACAGAAATGTATTTAGCCGCGGACACTTTCTCTATCAATTCTTCTATGTTGGGCAAAGAAAAATACTGCGTTCTAGTAACTTTGTTTAATTTTCTGTAATCAATACAGGGTCTTGCATCATTTCCTGGAACTTCGACGAGTATTAATGGGGATGTAAAATCTGATTCTCCTGGCTCAACATCTTTTCTATTTCCGCTTTTAATATTCCCGACTGTCGAGGGGAAAGTCTATAAGGTTTGGCGCAAATAGGTCGTTCAGTTTCTAGTTCAATTTCATGTTCGGTCAAATCCGTACAACCAGGTTCAGTGGAAAAGGTTTTTGAAAATTTCTCTATCAATTGGCAAAGTTCAGTTATCTGATTTTCTGACAATACCGTGTTCGACAGTTAAACTTGAGATAATCCACTATCTTCAAATTCTAATTCTAGTTTGGGAATTTCTTCTTCTTTTTCATTTGTATTTTCTTTTAAACATAACAAGTTAATATTTTCTTCTCTGGAAGTAAGGCTTTAGCATGTTTATATGATAAACTTGAGTTTTATCCTTGTCTGGAAAATGCATTACATAATTCGTTTCGGAAAGTTGTTTCACAACTTTTCCTGGCCCAATCCAATTAACTGCAAGTTTATTCTGCTTGAACGGAGCTGTCACTAGAACTAAATCTCCGTCTTTAAATTCTCGTTTGTCTGCCTTCCGATCATACCACAGTTTTTGTTTCTCTTTAGCTTCTTGCATGTGTTGAACGGCAAGTTCTTGACACTGCTTCATTCTATTCATCAATTCAAAGACATAAGTTATCACGCTGGTTTCCTCTTCACCTTGTTCTGTTAATTTCTCATAAAGTAACATCATGGGCGTCCTCAAGTTTCGACCATGGACTAGTTCTGCAGGGCTGAAACCAGTACTATTATGTGTAACTGTTCTTAATGCAAACAATGCTTGTGGTAAGATTTTCTCCCAATTTTTTCCAGATTCAAGACAAAGAACTCGGATTATCCTTTTCAGAGTTCTGTGCATCCTTTCTACAGGATTACTTTGTGGATGTCGAACCGAACTTCTAACGACTCTAATTCCAAATTGGTTTGTAAATTCTGGGGTGAGTACACTCACAAAGGACGTTCCTTGGTCTATTTGTAATTCCTTTGGAAAACCAAGACGACTGAAAATTTGGAGTAATGCATCCACGATGGTTGTAGAGCACAAATCAGGAGTGGGAATGGCATCGGGATATTTTGAGGACAAACATATCACTGTTATAATGTATTTGTTACCTGAAGTGCTAACAGGTAAAGGTCCACACGCATCCACTTTCAACTTGGTGAAAATTTCGGGAACAACAGGGACAATCTTCAAGGGAGCTTTCTTCTTATCTCGAGGCTTTCCAACTCGTTGACAATAATCACAGGTTTTGACAAAATTTTCTACGTTAACAAAACAGTTAGGCCAAAAAAGTGCTTCTTTGGTTTTTCTTGCACCTAAATGTGCCACTCCACCTTCATGGCAAAACGTTTTAAGTTGCTTTCGAAACTTTTAAGGAACAACAATTAGCTTTCTTTCCGTTCCATTTTTATCTTTTTTTCTTATATAATAGCATATTTTTTCAAAGACATATTTATTTTTGGAAGTTCTTTTCTTTGCTTCTTCTACAAGTGGTTTTAATTCGTCGCATTTATGTTGTTCTTTAACGAATTCTTTTGGGGAAATTTGTAAGAGATCTTGCAGAGAGAGTTTCTTAACCTGGGGCAAAAATTCCTCTGTCTCTCTTACTTGGTCTTCAACGTCAAGCTCATTTTCATTTAAATTTTCATCAAGCTGTTCAAGGGTTGCACTTTTTTCTTCCTTTTCCAAAAGCTTCTTCTGAGCTCTAGTTTGAATAGCATTTATCATATGTGCTTGTACATCTTCTTTTGTTTTCATATCTTCGAATAACATAGCAATTTTGTTTCCAAGCAGATACCTTCCTTAATCCAAAGAATCTCTCAAAACAGCCGCTTTGGTAATTACGTGTCCCATTTCACATTCTAGCTCAATTTTGGCAAGAGGTAAGCATTGTAAAGTCTCTTCTAAAGGTGTCCTCAGCCAAACTTTCTCTTTTGTATACATATGTGGTTTCACATACTTGTTGCAGATCAAATCTAGTGTAGCACCAGTAACTCGAAGAATTTTCATCCGCACACCATTTACCTTACGTGCTTGTGTAACGAGCCATTAAATCATCAATATTACCTGCCACAACATGGGATATAGATTCTTGTTTCTTCAACTTATCGCATTGAGGTGGAAGATGATTGATTGATCCACATTCATAACATCACACTACTTTTCTTCTGTCAAATTCTTTATCTCTTGGTTTATCTTGAGTTGCTTCATATTTGGTTTGAAATTTTGGCTTAAAATCTTTCATAGTTTCTTTATTCGTGAATTTATTTTGGTTTCCGTTTCGAAAGTTTGGGAAAGTCCTTTTGGGTAATTCTCTTCTTTTAAAGCTTTCTCTAATGCTTTCATAATCATCGAGCTTTTCAGCTAAATTATAAGGGGAAGTAAACTTCAGCCGATCTTCTAAGTAATGTTCTCTTACTTCAGCAGGCACTCGAAATTTTAGTTGTTCGGTCACAATTAGATCCTTAAGTAGCTGAAAGGTCGTAATCTTTAATTCTAAAATCCATTCAGAGAAATAACTGGATAGTTCATGTGCGTAATTCTTCCAGGTTTTTTCAGGGGTTTTGTAATGTTTATAAAAACATTGTTTCAATTTTTCGCTATTCATTTTATATCTTTTCAAAATAAGATTCTTAACAAAATCATAGTTGTTGGCATCATCTGGCTCTTCTCGGGCTAGCATTTTCGATAATTCCACGGGTAAAACAGCTAACAGGTAAGCTACCCAATCTTTCTTCGGAACTTTAGCCATTTCTGCTCTTCTCTCAAAATTTATTAAATACAGTCCCATTTCATCGCGCTTTTCATCATACTTCGGTGTAATCTGTGCTAGTTGAATTCTTGGACCAACTTCAACAGTATTTTGGGATCCATTTATCTGGTTATTATCACCTCTCATCAATTCCAATTTTTTCATTTCTAGCTCATGCTGTTGAGCTTCTCGCGCCATTCGCTCTTGCCTTATTCTTTCTTCTTGTCTTATTCTTTCTTCTTCCATAAGCTTTCTGTCTTCGATTATTCTATCTAGTATAATGTTTACTTCTTCCTCCTGATACAACGGGCTATTTTAAATTTTATTCTTAAGGTCTACTACTTTGTCTGTTGAATTTGCTTCCAAACCTAATTCCTCACACATTTCTAACAGTTCAGTTTTCCTAGCCTTTGCTAAATAAGCCATGATTTTTTTCTAACTTCAATAAAATTAACGCTAAAAAATAAAAATAAATAAAAGGAAATACTACAAAAGTGTTCTAATCAATCTATTTAATTATGAAATAATTATTTAATTCATAAATCTTAAAGTGGAAGTTAAAATGATTTTCGACTACATCAATACACTTTACAATAAAATAGATCACCTTCAATAAAATTACTTCGACAATACCATTTAAATGGGGAAAAAAATAATAAACGAAACTATTCATATAATAACTACACCAGTTCCGTAGATATATAAAAATAACTCATATCTTTTTTCCTTTAATCAAACAATCCAAAGTTTAAAAAAAAAATAATTTTCATTCAGAATATTTTTTTAATCAAAAAAATATCAATAAATTCTGAAACTTCATTAGTTATTCAGTAGGCTATCTGGAATCAACTATGACTCATTACAATTAAAGTTACTAGAAACATCTACAACTGAACACATAAATACTTTCATGAAAATAATAATCACAGTAAGAATTCTTCATACCTCATTTATATAAAACAAAACTTTTATCTTTAAGAACATTTGTTCCAAGAAAAAAAAAAGACTATATCAGTACACTTTCAATAGAAATATTTTTTTTAAAAAAAAAAGCACCATCAGATGAAATGAATAAAATGATATTCCTCTTCGTTTGGAAGAATAGGTTTTGAAATAATTCAAGCTGCATACAAGCAATTTTGTCTTTCTTTTTTAAGTTTCCTGTTTTCTAAAAATACATAAATGAAAACCAACTGATTTTGAGTATTTCTTTCTCAACAGACAAAATTTATTACTTCGGTTTTCCTTTAACAGTTTTAAATCAGAATACACTGAATAAAACAATAGACAATTTATTTGCAATTCTAATACTTAACAATCAAACACCAATATATATTCTAATATTATAACCAAGTGTTGTATTAGAACTTTACATATAAATCTAGTATAATTACATCACACAATCTAGTATAATTATTCCTTCTTATCTAATATAATTATTCACTCTTATCTAGTATAATTATTCACACTTATACTTTTTTTTAAATTTTTTTTCTTAATATTCTTTTAGCCCTTATTTGACTATATGAAATACATTAATATAGAATAGTAGGGATAAGAATGTGCCTTGAAAAAAAAATCCCAAATCCAACATTTAATACAAAAAGTGAATTAAGACTTTCAAATACGTATTTAATTTTCACCCAGATTTTAATACAAAAATTGAGATTAATTTTAAAATACGTAGGCAGTTTTCAGAAAGAAAAACTACTTACCCCTAACAGATTCTTGATTAGGCACATGGTTTTATTTCCGTGCCCCCGCTGCCACCAAACTTCGGTCTGTACTGGAGTCGAAAAGATGAAGCACAACTTTTAGACATCTTTTTATTTTCTGCTAGGATGTTACAACACGCAACACAAATACACAGCACAACAATTAAAAATAGGAAGGAAAAAAAAACGATCAGCACATCTCGACGACTAGAGCAGACTCTTCTGTCCACCGACTCTCTTCTCTCTTTTAAACTTGTTTTTCTCGCCTCGCCCAGTTACTACGCTACCTGGCGGTCACAGGTCACAACCCGATCCCTCTGGGTTTTCCAGTCTTTCTCGGTTCCCAGGCAATACGCTCCTTCACGCCAGTACAGTTTTCCTTCGTTCTCAGGCAATACGATCCTTCACATCTTTACAGCCTTTCTTGGTTCCCAGGAATACGACCCGTCACGTCTTTACAATACACTCATGTCCATAAATTAAGGATAATTCAAAGTCACATGGAAATCGAACACTAAAATACATATATCATCCTTAAAACCCATCTTCAATAATTATATGCAAGTTGCTGAAACCATCAGATTGTACGTCATAACCCTCCAGACGGCGACATTCAGAATGCAAAACTTACCGAAAGCGGCGCGTCTGAATAACAGGTTTGTTCTTAAAAGTGTCAGGGTTTGGACAAAAGGATTGCTTTCCCCTTTTGCGGTTATTACCGCACAGCAGGGGTAGGCAGATTAGCCGATGTCATGTTGTGAGTGACAGTTGTTGTTTATCGCAGTCTTTCGATTTCGAACAGCATTTTTCTTTCAGCCGATCGAAATAACATAGATTGAAAACACAGAAGATATGGTTGTGTTTTAGAGGATTTCTGATTATTTCATGAAACATTACATAAAATTTAAATTAGAAATAAATTTTGTTGTATTTAATACGATACGAATCTAATTTTTATGAATTGGAAGTGTTCGCCTATTATTTTTTTTATTGTAATAAGTTTCTCAAAATTTTTAATCCCCTCGTAATGTGAAATTATATTTCGAAATTACATGCAAGTGATTTAATTCTTGAAAAAAAAAGATTCTTTCAGAGTATTTCCAATGTACTTCAGTATTCTAAAATCCGCTTTCAAAATATTAATTCTAAAGGCATGCGTATTACGCTCATCACTAAATTAATCAATCTTTGAATAAAATTATACAAATTGGCATAAATTCTTAAGATTTTTTTTTAAAACTCATACATTCTTACGAATGACAAACTTAGAGGCTTCCTTTGTTTATCTCAATTAAAAGGATGTGTCTTGAATTGTTTTTAATTATTAAATGACAAACTTAATTAATAAATTAGATCAAATTTATCTAATAAATAAATTACTTTTCCTATGTCAATCTCAATTTAAAATTATTTTAATCCATCATGACTGAAAAAACTCTTTTTCAAGCAATAATAAAATGTTAAAATTTTACATTTCATTCGAAAATAACACAGTAGAAATATATTTGGTACATTAAATGTGAATTCAAAATTTTCTTTATCAATGATACGAATTTTTTTGCCATATCATTTTCCAAATTTTTTTTTTTATTGAATTACAAATAAACCATGTAGCTCAAGCGAAAATTCTATAACTAGCATGTCACTAAATAAGATACAAAAAGTTCAAGATCTTAATTTTCTCAAAGAATGAATTTTCTTGGTGATATATTCAAATGTATAAATAAAATTATACACTACTGTATAAATAATGTTGTGATAATTTCAACTTTTATTGCTAATAAATGTTAAAATTTTATGTAATTTTAAGTAATAAAAATTCTGATTAAAATTATTGATAACTTTATCCCGAGGTGTTTATTTCCAGTTCCAAATTATATACGGATAAAATGTGTTCGCCCTAGGTCAAACATTTTGATCTGGAGATCGCCAAAACGAATATTCATCTTCACTATCAGTAAGTATGTTCACTATTTTAGTAGAAATGGTGGTAAGAGACCTGCATGTCTGGCACCCTTGTTCAAACAAGTTCTGTTTTTAAAAAATGAAAATTTGAGGCTAAAGTTTATTAAGAATAAAGAATTTCAAATTACTTCAAATGTGAGTATTTCTGAATTTTTCTTACTCCTGTGAACAAACTGGATAAATAAACTAAAATCACCTCTAGTGAACTCAAATTTTGCAAACAAGAGAAGAAGGTAATCTAAATGCCAGTTGCACGCATTAATTTTTTTAATGCTAAGATATGAAATAAAATTAGACCAAGGAGTTAAAAAAATTAGAATTTAAAACACAAAGTATAATTATTTAACTTTAATTAAATTAACTTAAAAATATTATAACTTTTAACTCATTCATTCATTTACTTTCACGAGCATTAAAATTTGCTTATTAAATTACTCAATATTAAACGTATATAAAAATGTCACTTAACATTATATTTAACATACACAGAAGTGCGTGTTGTATATATGAGACTGTACAGTGAAATAAGATTAATATTTCGATTAAAAAATATAAACTATAAAAGCTGCGCTTATTTTAACTTTGAAAATATTATTAAAAACTAGAGAAAAATATAAAAACAATATCTCTACAATGCTTTAAATTCTGTTTGTATTCGTCAAGGAATGTGAAATTCCATAAACAAAAAATAATTGCAAATTAAATAAATTTTCAATTTTTATATATAAATTATTACGTTATAAAAATATATGATTTAATATAATGAATGTAAAACTTATCATTCTAAAAAAACTCACTTTAATTTATGGATTTTATATAAATAAAATATCTCCCCGTTTTTAATTACACTTATCAATGAAAACAAAAAAAAATGATTCAAAGATGAGAAGTCTCGCTCATTAAATAAAATTCTGCATATAATTTCAGTGTCTTATTTTTTTTTAAAAAAAATAAGTTGCATAAGCAATCTTAATTCGAAAATCCTTAAATAAAAGTACGTTATGAAAGAGAAAAATGTCAAATTTTTATTTTATATTTATCTTTTTAGATTAACTGTTATTTCACCCTAAAAAGTTTTAAAATCTTATGGATGAATTTATTAATAATAATACTCATATATGTTTATTCCGGGAATATATTTTCATACGTTCAGTTTTATTCCTTTTATTTAAAACTTAATGTGGATTCGCATTTATTCTCAAAATCTCAAAAGTAAGGTTGAGAATGTAAACAAATTTTAAAATGCTTAAAAGAACGTGACCAGGAAGACAGCATTCCTATCGTCCACTGATAACAATTGGCTTCTCCTTATCTCACATTTCTTTCTCATTATCTCGCAGCTTGAGTTTGGGGGAAGCGAAAAACTCGACCCGTGAAAGTACGGGCATTGACAGTTTTAACGGGATTTAAATTTCCGTCTATTCACGGGCCTAACGCTTTGAAGGGAGAAGAGATCCCGTCTATTTGCGGGGTTGACCCTTGGAGGGATAATGACGAAAGTGTAAAAAAGTGATGCATAAGGAATACAGGCGAAGAAGTAAAATTTTTCATAAATTCTTTATAAGCCTTTCAGTGCAATAACCACATAGTTACGACACAAGGGACGTATTTCGATTATTTTTATTACGTGGTAAAATTATCAGCCGTCTGGAATTTGGGCGTACCCAGCTGGAAGTATCCGAGGAACCTTCGAATTGCCCAGAGTGACATCTCCAGGCTTTGACAACGATTCCAAGATGATGGTAATGTTACAGTACAGGTAGTCCTCGAGTTACAAAGCCGAATGAGAACGCTTGTGTGATGTTTTCCGACGAGTTGAGCTTTAGCTTTCACTCTGCTTCTCGCCGAACTTTCATATGGAGAGTGATGGTACCCGTTACCACCAAGAGAACGTCATTGAACAACATTGTTACGGCAGTACAGGATTGCTCGTTTACGGACTAGTTATTCTGGGTTCTAGAATTGACCTGTGTGCTCAAATTGGAATTATGACAGGCCAAATCTATCGAGACGTCGTTCTATAACATGTACGTTTGTTTTGGGGTGCCATGGGTGCAGAATTTGTGTTTATGGATGACAACGCCCATCAAACATCGTAAATGAATACCTTCGATTGGAGGATATCCCTCGTATGGATTGCCCAGCATTCTCACCGGACTTGAATCCAGTAGAGCATGTATGGAACACGCTTTGCCGAAGAGTTTTTGCCCGTCAACAACCTCCTACATGCCTACCGGAACTTCGGAGAACATTGTTTGACGAGGGATGCAATATTCCACAAGATCAGATCGATAATTTGATATTCTGTATGCCTAGGCGTTGTGTTGCATCGTCTGGGAAACGTACCATATATTAACCATCGTACCAAACATGTGATATTAAATCTCGTAATTTGTTTTAGGTAACCAAAAATCCCAATTCTTATTTATAATATCAAACATATAGCTTTTTTTTTTGCTCTTTACCTTTTTGTTTCATTTATAGCCTTTACAAATAGGCCACATATGTTTTGCTTCTGTCTTTCTTTTCTTAAACTCGCAATACCCTTAATTTATGGACATGAGTGCATTAACACCGTCTTCTCCACATATATACTGGTTTGTTTCACATTGAAAACTCATTTATGTTATAAGGATGATTATCATTAGACGTATACTTTGAAACAAAATTGAAATAATCAAGGATGTACCAATCGCTTTCAGTGATCAGCTGATCTATGCATTTAGTACTACTTTGATTATGCCAATTAATTATAAAACATTCGCAATAAATTTAATTTTTGTTTAATTAATGCATGAATTGCAAGAAAAGAACAAATTGTATATAGTTGTAAATTATTAGGATTAATATTGTTTTTCAACTTTTTATGAGAAATGCTGTTTAAGCAAACTATAATGCATAAATAATTAAAATGACTTTCGAAAATAATTGTCTCGCAGTTGATGGAAATTTTTTTTAATGATTGAGTCAAAGAAGTGAGCATATTAAGACTAATAGAAAGTTTATTTTTAAATTCGTTTTTTTATTTGATGCTAAAAATGTTATAAAAATGGTAAATTAAAAAAAATCAACTTTATTTTAAAAGAACAAAGCTATGTTTAATGCTTAATTTTTAATCTTATGTTAACATAAAATAAATGAAAAGAAATTAAAATAAAAATAATACAAATGAAAATAATAAAGTAGATTCAAATCTTCATCCAAAACATTTTAGGAATCCATGGTTGCAATTGTTTAGTTTTATATTATCTTTAAAAAAATTAAAATAATAATATGCACATAAAGCAGTGTATAATATCACTGCAAAATGCTCATTTAGAAGTATAGTTTAATAAAGCAATAAAAAATATTTTTGAAAAATGTGCTTAAAAGTATTTTTTAAAAATATTAAGAAAAAAAATGAAAAATATTAAATTTAATTAAAAAAGAGATCACTGAAAAACTAATTTTTTAAATTTTAAAAGAGTGTCAGCTTGTTTGCGGTCAGTGATATGATTCGAAGTCATTAATGAAAAGGATGGAAATTTGTTAATTTTTTATTGAAATTTTAATTAAATTTTCGAAGCACCATTTCTTAATATTGTTATCCAAGAAATAGATAACTTCAGAAAAATTCGGAAGTCCAAAAATCTGCCTCGAACAGCGCAACTTGTATCGGGGCAGTCTATAAATTTTAATATATTAAAAGTACGAATAATTTAATCTCATATATTTTAACAAAGGAACGTTCGGCTTTGATTGAAGAAAGGAAATTATTTGTATTTCATTTTAACGATATTGTTGAAATGCAATATTTAAAAATGTGTTAAAATGCTATACAGTCGCTCAAAAAACTGAGAGTGCACCTTTCTTTTACTTGATAAATCTGACTTTCAATACAAATAACACATTAACTAGAAGTCCAAACATATTTTTATTTTTACACATAAAAATATTTTAATATAAAGTAAAAATAAACAAAAATCAACGAAAAATCCCTAAACTGAAAAATATCATAAGCTTTTTTGAATAAACATACGCCGATTTTGGCCTCAAAAAATTGAGAGTACACCAACGAAATTTTTGTAATATTGAAGGAAAGAAAGGAAGGGTAAATATTTAATTGCGTGTCTTTTGGCTTCTATAATGACTTTTAGACATCCTGGTACTGATTCGACCAATTTTTGATGGTACTTGAAGATATTTTAAGCATTCTTCTTGGAACAATTGTTTTAAATAGGAGTTGTTTCTAATCTTGTGTTTTTGTACCACTATTTTGAATGTGACCCACAGATTATCAATGGCA
>JAOUZG010030170.1:131597-157034 GCA_026289955.1 Argiope argentata
TATCGCTTACGTATGAAAGAATTTCTGAATTAAGAGCGGAAACGACAACATAATACTTCGTGGCATCCTGAGTAATATTGCTCAAAATAAATTGCGCTTCAATATTTATGAACCATAAATCAGCCTCTTTATCCCAGAATGGAGGAAGTTTAACCGCGACTCTGCTTATTTGTTACGCGTCACTAACACTCGCGTTATTATTAGCAGTTAATGACATGTTTGTTAATTAATTATATAGTTAAAATTTAAATTATCAAATAAGCTTCACAAGTAAAAAATTATCACTTGACGGAACAAATGGAAAGAAAATCTAGAAAGAGCCACTTACTTCGTTAGGCCTCGTCGTATCGGAGCACGTGGTCCGACGAAAGAGTCATCCTTAGAGTTGAACTTTTAAGTAGTACTGGTTGCATTTATCCATTTTAAATCGCGTCCGGGTCACCACTGAAGTACTTGAGGGATGCGATATTAATTTGAAGTACTTCCTATAATTAGCTATATTCTAGATGCAAAAGAATGACTAATTATTTTTATAAAGTTATATGTTGAAAGACTATTTACACTTCATCTGGAATATACAATAATGAACGAAGAACATATTATCGAGTATGAATAACAAAAAGGAGGCTTCTTGGTCGGTTAAGCGGGTGCTCGATTAGCCCTCCTAAGTTCTGCTGGTCAACGGCGAAGTAGCGTCGTGCTGTTCGTTCAGGCAACCAACGCCTAGCGAGGCTCCAGCCGGAATGACGAGGAGTGCCTCTTCTCTTCGATAGGGTGAAACCAGCTCCTACCGGTTTAGTAGAAACTAGATGGAGCTGCCATCTATCGAGGATCTGAAAATATATTTGTAGCTTCTGGAAGAAAATTGTTTATTACGGCTGCTGCAAAATAAATATATTTATATTTTTAGCATTTTTTAATAAATGATTTTTAACAAATGACTTAAATTTTTTTTATAAATAAATACATTTTAATTATAATAAAACATATATTGATATGAAATTCAATTTCAAATTTAAAAAATTTATCAGATAAATGAAGTGATAAATAATAAATGATTATGATAGTGTGACAAAAACAAGTAAAAAAAGGAAATGAGTAAAATTTTAGAAAGAGTAAAAGAAACGAAACAGTTTGATGATTCAAAGTTTTAATGGAATAAAACTAAAAACAAAATCTCGTAATAGAAAATGAAAAAGATTAGAATAATTCACCACAAATATGCTTTTGCCAAATATTATAACTTTTATTATAGCTAGTACCATGGATAGTTCGTGTTAAGGTGGGTTCACACGAGGCCAATAATGGCGTCGCAATCGTTGTCCTCTGCTATTGTCCCTTTATTGTCCCCGTGTGAACAGTTGAGACAACGTTCTTGGGACAATGGCAAACGGTTGTCCCGACGGGACAATTATTTGCCATTGTCCCAACATTTTCTCTATTTGCGCATGCGTTTGTAGATATTGGCGTAAAAAATTACATTTTTTGGCGGGAAAACAAAATGTGTTTGGCGTAAAAAGTACGAAGGACCGGAACCTCCAAATGGCGTAAAAAAACCGCGTGTTTTTTTACGCCATTTTGTACACTTTCATTATTTTTAAACATTTTAATTTACACCGTTACATTTTCATTTTTAAAATTTATATTTTTTACCTTTCATTTTAACTATTTGTTTCTTTATCAAGTATATTTTATTTGGGTTTAATTTTTATGAAAAAATATTCGAATATTATTAAAAATATTTTTGTTATAAAATATATATTTGAAATATTTACTCAGATGTGGTAAGGCATGAAACGGCCCTTCAGTCAATATTTCTAGATTTGTTTGAGATTCTTATTTGCTTGTTAATACTCATTTTATCATTTGTCAATTAATATAACATTCAAAAAATCAAATATTAATTGCTTGCTAAAATTACTATTTACAGCTGTTTTGAGATGGACTGAATTTTGCTAAAATATTTAGATTTTGAAAGACAAATAATTTTCATAAATTAATGCTTCTCTATTCTTATAAAACAGTTTTATGAAATGCGAGCTTTATACATTTGGTTATTTGCAATAATTGTGGATTTATATTTTGCTAATGAAAGTAGGAGAAGGGTTTTGAGTGTGTAACTCTTTCTTTAAACCCTTTTTATGCAATGACAGTGATAATGTTTTTATATATAGGTATTTAGTTGTATTCCTTTTGAATTGTTTCTTAAATACATTTATAAAAGTAGCGGGGATACCCATAAAAGCTTGTACAATCATTCAACCCATATGTTCATTTATTATTTGGTATAATGTATATATTTTTACTGTGATGTAAATTAGTTTTGAGGATTAACAAACTGAATGTTGAGTCAGATGATGAAATTGATGCCTTTGGAAGGTCCATTGCACTCAATATATATTAAAAAAAACTAAAGCCAGACTCAGCAATATGAGCACAGTTGGAAATACAACAAATTATAACTAAATACAGATTATTAGACATGATCACAGAGTCTGGCCAAAGTTCTATGCCAGCAACAAACGGCATTTCAGCTACAGCCATAACTGTACAATTTTTAATAATGAATTTTAAAAAATTATAATTCTAAAGTATTTTTTTGTGTGTTTCATATCAGAATTTTGTTTATTGGTTATTTCAAATAAAAAATAGTATTAATTTTTATTTGAAAAATATAATAAAATAATATTAATTTTAATATATCAATAAAATTAATTTTAATATAATATTAATTTTAATATATAATTTTATTAAAATATAATAATTCAATTTGTAAAAGTTGATTTATTTAATATCTATTTAAATATAGGTAATTGTTTAATAACAATATATATACTATAATATAAAATACTACTAAATATATACTACTAGGAAATCTTTAAAAGTTAAGGGTAATAATGACTTTAAATCTAGGGAGGATTTGGAAACGCTCCATTTAGTGTAATTTCTTTTTGCCACTTTCCGGTTTAAAATAAAAAAAAAATTTCTTGGTACTGCTTAAAGTTTTAAAACAAATGCAGTTGGTAAAAGGAGATTTTGCTGTAGTAAATATTTACAAAAGCAAAGGAATTAACATCTAGAATAAGTTTTAAATCAACATATTTATTTGATAAGACAAATAGAGTTTGTTTGTTGTGTTAATTACTTTGGCAAAAATATAATAAATATCGACAAAGGATTAGGATCTCTCTTAGGGTTCTATAACAGCATATCAATAACATTGAGTGTATACTTTTTTTTCCTCATGATACTTCTTTATTTCTAACGAGAGCAATTGATTTGCAAAGCTTTAAAATCAATTTTCAAAAAAATCACATTAGTAAATAAAGCATTCATAATAAAAGGGGTTTATAAATAATTTAGCAGCAAAACACTTAGTATCCAAAATATGAAGCATTTTAAGTCAAAATATAAATAACATTTAATGTGGGTGTTTTTACGATTTTCGAACATTTATATGTGCTATTGTTAGGCCATAAGATTTCGCACGTTTCAGAGGTTTTAAGCTCCAAGAGATTTTTTCAATAAAACTTTTTGATTCCGAGATTAATGTCTCCTTCGGATACTTCGTTCAGCCATGTTAACGGTATACCGATGTCGAGAGGTCAAAATACTTCCAGAGACTAGAGCACGGAGCTATGCGCGAAATTGAAATGAAAGTGAGTGCCAAAAGACGATTCATGAAGAGATCTGGAATACCCTCCAGAAATATGCCAACCTGTTTCAGAATTGGTCATGTGATCATCCTATAGTAGGCGTGGTCTTCTATTGCGACGCAATTGTTAGCCTCGTGTGAACCCACCTTTAGCGCCTATAGATGGCTACATATTGAAGCTGTCTACAAACACTAATTGCAACCTGGCTTGATCCTCCAAGACTTCCTCCGGCTAACGATACCTCGTCTAGTTGGAGGGAGGATATCAATCCTTTTCCGTTTTACTGGTCTCGCGATTTTGTGACAGAAATGTTTATAATTATTCTGCTATAAAGTGCACATCTGGAAATTGTTAAATATATAGTGACTTATCAATTATTTTTTGCCCTCATTGTTTTTGTACTATTTAAATCTAATTTTAATCCCATCTTAACATAAGATATCTTGAATTTCGACATTCCTTAGGCCCAAGTGAGTATCTTCATATTGCTTTGTTATCTAACATTCCCCTTTATTAGTTATGTGAATTAAGGTACACATACATGCTACTTCCGTGTATCATTTAACCTTGTTGCCGTTATATATGCATTAGTAATTTACTATGAGTTGAAATCCTGCAACAGTTTCTGTTTGCTAGTTCATCCCGCCCTTAATTGATAGTGTTCACATTTTATTAGAATATTCGTTTTGATGTATAAAAATTCTTGTAATTCCTATTCCTGCAGCATATAAGTAAATAAATAATTTGAATTATAAAAATTAATGAATTTATTATAGCATTTTTTATTGTATGAATAAGGGGCATTTGATTTCATCTTGTGTTTTGAGAGATCTAATAAATTATGAAATTAATAGCTAGGTACAATTTTCTTTTTTGAGTTCTGTGAATAGCTATTTAGTAAACTAATAAATTAGAAAGCATGATGTGTTAATGACTCTGCTTATAGTTCCTTTTTTTAAATACAACTGGGTACTTTTTTGCTATTGGGCTCCTGATTGTTACTAAGCTTGAGTATTGACACTTTTCTGTTTGTTCAGACATTCATCACTAAGATTTTATCTAGACCCTACACCAAAAGGGCTAGATTCAATTTTGTATTATGCAAAGTAATTCATCAAATCTTGGAATGTAAGACATTTTTGCATTTTATGTATAATTGAATTAGAAAATAGATTAGAATCTCTAAATTGTAAATTTTTTGAAGGTTGTACATTCTTAAATTTGGTAAACTAACTGTATTCCATAGCTTTGTCATATTTTCTACTATTTAACTAAAGATTTATATGCCCCTTGCTGCAGCAAGGATGGCAAATCGCCAATAAAAATGCAGATCAAAGTAAACAAACACTCCTGGAGAATAGTTACGGTTACCACCTTCCACAATAAAATTATGATTTTTTTTTTACTGATAAGTATTTTATTTTTTTTAGACTGGCTGTGCCAGTCTGTTGGGTGCAGAGCAAGAGTTAGAGCTTGTGATGCCTTCGGCATCTGTAAAATGCACTGCACAGAATTTTTTAACTAAAAAAACATCCTACAACTTCGTTAGCTGCAGGAACTTAGTACCTTTGCTAGCACATTAAATATAAGGACTGTATGAATAACAGGAACAGTAGCAAACAAACAATCCTCCATACAAAATTTCAAACAAGTAACCTTTCCTAACTTCATTGGCTCTAAAGAAATATATATCCCACTCTCCCTTCATTCATTTTGCAAGTTTAAAATACATCCATTCTTGCACAATTACCGATATAACAAATTGTTAAGGAAATTAACCATTAGAACAACAACAACAAAAAAAAAGAATAACCAGAACTGTGAAGAATTGCATTGCAGACGAGTTCATAAGTTTCAAATTTAGACGATATTTTAAAACGCATATTGACCGTTAAAAATTAGAAAAAAAATTCTGTTTGTGTTCACATTTAAAGTGAAATTGCAGTGTCTTAATAGTTGTAAAAAACTTTGATTAAAATGGTCATTACTGTGCATCCGAGTTTGCCGCCAATATGGCAACCCAACTCAACTCTCTTGTAGTAACCCTAATGATGTTTTGTTTACTTCTTCCTACAATGGTTGAGTTGTATATGAGCTTCAACTCTTTTTAATAAATATGCTATAAATAAAATTTTCTATAAAATCCATTCTTTTTGCGTCTTTGTCTTTCTCAATCATTTATTATTTACTGTTCATATTATCCACACAGTCATGTTCAATGTGCTATTTTCCCGCTCCCATTGCAAGTGAAGCCGTAGGATGTTTTTATTAAGTTAAAAAATTCTGCCCTATGCCTTCAACAGATGCCGGGCGTCTGTTGAAGGCACCGGGTCTGAAAGAAAAAAAGAATGCTTATCGATAAAAAAATCATAATTATATTGCGAAAAGTGGTAACTGTAAGTATCCCATAGAAGTGTTTATTTACTTTGTCCGCCATCTTTATTGGCGACTTGGCATCCTTGGCGCGGCAAGGGGCACACTAAACGTAACTTTTACCAAATTTTTTAATTTAACATATTCATAAAATAGTAATAGTTTATGGCCAACTCAACCATTGTTAAAAATAGTAATTAAAACAGCATTAGGGTTGCTACAAACTAGGGGGCACACTAATCCTCACTTTAGCCAAGATTTAAAAATATTTTCTAAATAAAACAAAATAAATAAGATAATCAAATGTAAGTAAATAAGACTTAAAGAAAATACAATTTATATTACATTTCTTGCAAATAATTACAATAAAATATAAATTTTTGATTTTAAAAAAGTAAGCAAAATATTGCAGTTTAATTATATATTTTAGTTCAATGCTCAGTATAAATGATATATTTTCTTTCCATTTTTCTACTTTTTGCAATGGGATTAAACGTGAAGATCCTTATGGATAAATATTTGCAAATATGTTGCAAAGAAATGAATTTAAATTTGTTATTTATTTTATATTTGAGAAAATTAATAGCTGAAATACCTTTGACATACTAAACTTTATAACTGTGAATATAACTTATTTTGTCATTTTTTAAATATTTGTTTTTATTACTTTAATACAAAAAAGAGAATTTTTGTTTACTCTTATTTTATGTGCTTCTGTACCATTCACCTGAATATGATAAAACTTTGACAATTTATTGTCTGCACTTGTGTAAAGGGTATAGGTATAAACAATTATTAACATTTATTTTAAATAGGATAAAATTTGCAATTTTTTTTATATATTTCTGTTATTCACACATATATGAAACGAAATAAAATTATTATCAGCTGACATAATTTTTTTTCTTCTTTTTGTTAATGAATAATGACATAAGTTATTATTCAATGTGCATAATATTTTGCCATTATATTATTGAAAGTTTATCTTGCATACACAAGATAGGTTATTATCAGTGCCGATCAAGGGAAGTTATATGCAATGGAAATATTCTATTGTAAACAATATTTTTTCTATTTATTTAATGAATTGACAATCAATATTTTGGTTATACAAGCATATGTTGTGTTAATTTCTTCATCAATAAATATGCTTCCCAAATACTAATCACTTGGTAGATCTACCAGTTCAGTAAGCAGAAATAAAAAATTGGGGCTTTTTAAACAAGTAAGCAATGAACAGATCGCTTATTAAACACATAACAAATTCATGCTTCAGAATCTCAAGATCAGCATATAGCAAGAATCAAGGCAATTATTCTTCATGCAAAGTCGAATGGAGGAGGTGTACTCATTCCAAACCTTCCCCCCCCCCCCCCCCCGACATACTTTTTGATTTCACTCAACTGCAGTTTCCCAATTCACATTCATTCTCAATGACCATCAACAAGTTGCAAGATCAATCACTTCAAGTGTGTGGATTGAACATAGAACATTCATGGTTTTTCAAGTGGCTAGTTGTATATTGAATACCATGAATCAGACAACTAAGGAATTTATTTAATTTTGCAGTAGCTGGGAATGAAATATATTGTATACCCTTGTAGGTGTAGCGGATTGAGCTAGGCCCGAACCCAATCTTATGGTTAGTAGTCCAGTACCAAATCCGTTGGGCCAAAAGTGCACTTCGGTCCGAGGGATGTTGGCTGGCTTATATGGTTAGCATTCAACACACCCTAAAGTACTTCAATAACAAAGTTTTAAAAAATGGAATAAATATTATTTATACTTCTCCATTATTTGTCATTCAATTTCAATGAATGTATTCTTTGTTGACAAGAAAATAAATATTATTCTTTCTATTATTCCTAATCTCATTAAAAAAATTTATGTATTTAATTTGAAGTTAGATGTATGAAAAATTAAGAGGGGATATCCTGATCATCAAAGAAAAATTTTAATATACAGTGTCTCACAAAAGTGATGGGACACTTGTGCTTTACAAAAGGAAAATGTAATAAAATAAAGGTAAAGGTTACTTATAGTGTGCCCCTTGCTGCGCCAAGGATGCCAAGTCGCCAATAAAGATGGCGGACACTGTAAACAAACACTTTTAAGGGTTAGTGACGGTTACGGCTTTTCGCAATATAATGATGATTTTTTTAATCGATAAGCATTGTCTTTTTATTATTATTTTTTCAGGCACCGGGCAGAATTTTTTAACTTAAAAAAACATCCTACGGCTTCGCTATGCCCGGGAGCGGGAAACTAGTAGCTTCGCTAGCACATTGAACATGAGGAATGTTCGGATAACATGAACAGTAAATAATAAATAATTGAGGAAGACAAAGATGCAAAAAGAATGGATTTAATAGGAAATTTTAAAGACATAAGGTACAAACTTAAAGTGTTTAATTTGTTGTAAAAAATATTCCAATCACCCTTCATCCATTTATCAGGTTCGAAATGACCACTGACCTGTCATCCACTCTTGAATAAACGCCGAAAAAATAACTAGCGAAGAAAACAAACGAAAGAGCTTTAAAAGAATGGCGAGAAATGCGAATAATTCTATTGCAGACGGTTTTTAAAGAAAGAAACCAGACGACTTCGTAAAGAAATAATGCAGACGATTTTGTGAAATCTCTTACTGAGAATTAAAATGAGTAAAGGAATAAATATTTTATAATCGCATTAAAACTATAATTGAAACTTCTTATTAACTATACAAAAAATCTGAATTATAATACAGATCAAAAATAAAATATTTAACTGATATTATTTTATTATTTTTAATTTAAGTTTTCAGAAAAGAGTTGAAGCTTATGTACAACTCAACCATTGTAGAAAGAAGTAAACAAAACATCATTAGGGTTACTACAAGAGCTTTGTATTGGGTTGCCATATTGGCGACAAACTCGGGGGCACACTAATGACCATTTTAGCCAAAATAAATAAATAATCATGTACAAATTTTTTGTGGGTGTATTTCATACTTAAATTTTGTAACAATTGATGCATAACATACATTTTGTCAAAATATTAAAATATTAATTTAATAAAAATATAATTGTTCAGAACGGAGCAAAAATTAGCTCACATAAGTGATGGGACACCATTAGATATGATACAAAAATTGTCTGAAATAAGCAATAAAAATATTTTTGGGGGGTTTTATTTTTACTCAAAGGCAATTGGCAATAATTTATAAAATCGTCTGCAGTATTTCTCTCCAGATTGCTTTGGAATTTTTGTGTTTTTTAGCTCTGTGCAGCCATGAATGCTAAACGAAAAGAAACTTCGCCTGAAATTCGAAAAATAATTATTAATTTGCATATTGAACGTGGAAAATCTATTTGAGAAACTGCTAAAACAGTTAATTTGAGTCATTCAACAGTTTTCAACATCATTAAACGATATAAAAAGAATCATATGATGCAGGATAAAAGAAGACCTGGCTGACCATCAAAGCTATCTAATGGATTAAAGCGAATTATCGTTCGAATTATTAAAAAAAATCGAAGAATGAGTGCTCCTAAAGTTGCTGCTGATTTACAAGCATTATATGGAGTAATTGTTAATCCTGAGAATATTAGAAGAGTAATTCGATCTGCTGGATATCACGGTAGAGTAGCCAGGAAAAAATTCTTCGTAAGTGAAAAGAATCGAAAACTAATACTGGCATTCACAAAATCCTACATAAATAAGAATTCTGATTTCTGGAATAAAGTTATATTTGCTGATGAGAGTAAATTTAATATATTTGGTTCTGACGGTAGAATCTTGGTGTGGAGAAAACCCAGGGAAGAATTTCGTAAAGAGAACTTGGTGCCAACAGTAAAACATGGTGGAGGAGGAATTATGGTATGGGGTGTATGTCGTCCGCTGGATTCGGTAATCTTGTTTTTATTGACAGTATAATGGATCAATACAAGTATATCGACATTTTACAGCAAAATTTGAAATCTCCAGCACGAAAATTGAACCTTCATAACGATTTTAAATTCTACCAGGATAATGATCCCAAGCACACTGCTTTGAACGTTAGACTCTGGCTGCTGTATAACAGTCCTGAAATAATAAAAACACCACCACAATCTCCTGACTTAAATCCCATAGAGAATATTTGGCAAGAATTGGAATTAAGAATTTGAAAACACACCATTTCTTCAAAACAACAATTAAAATCGGTGCTTCGAGAAGAATGGGGTAAAATTACTCCAGGAATTACAGAAAAATTAGTCAAATCCATCCCAAGAAGATTAAATCATGTTTTAAATGTAAAAGGAAATCCAACAAAATATTAAAACCTTTTAAAAAGTAAAATTTTTGGATAAATATTTGATGGAAAAGTAAGTGTCCCATCACTTATGTGAGCCATTTTTTTGCTCCTTTCTAATTGAATGTATAATTTATTAAATTTATTTTAATATTTTGACAAAATGTATGTTATGTATTAATTGTTATAAAATTTAAATATGAAATACACCCACAAAAAATTTGTACATGATTATTTATTTATTTTATTACATTTTCCTTTTGTAAAGCGCAAGTGTCCCATCACTTTTGTGAGACACTGTACATATGTTTATCATCAAAGGTTATTTGTTTAGCTCTTGCTTTTATTTGAAAATAGGGTTGTTTTCCTTTAGCCAGGTGCAAACGAAAAATGAGCAGAAAAATTGGGCGGAATTCATAAAAAAAAACTAAGAAATTTGGTGAAATTCTACATTATTTGGTGATTTTGATTGCTCCTTGCTAACAGAAAAATACCAAAAATAGATTGTCACATATTTTTTTTAATCAGGCAGTTGCTTTTATTTTTTTAAAAAAATGGAATAAGTGTCAATTTAATATTTACTGGAAATATCTATTGAGTCAACCTATGTTCATATGATACATCAGATGTATAGCTCAATTATATTTTAAATCTCTTATACTCCTGTATGTGCAATTTTTAACATGCATATTTTTACATTATAAAACAATACACATTCAGCTGTTTGAGGAGAGTTGCCTTTATTTTCATTGTGTGATGTTATGTAAACTGATTTCATTGAGAATTTTGTTATTATGTCTGTGTTTCATTTAGAAATTATTTATTCTATTAAGTGTCTAATCTCATAAGGAGTTTTGATGAGGTTTGATCTGAATTCAGGATGAAATTTATTATAATGATAGTATACATTTAGAATACTCATTCATGAAAGTAATATTAAAGCACAATGGCCAGTCAATTTTGAAAAAATTATCCTCAAGCTTTTAGTAAAACTTGGATATAGATAACTTCACTTCCAAACGACTATTCCCAATGGTGTGGTTGTCTAGGCCGTTTGTATGTGTAAAGTCAGGGGATCGAACCTGGCTTGGATTCTTTTCTTTGTTAATAATTCTTATTCAATTAAAAATTAAAAGATACTTTCACTTGATATTTTAATTTTTTTATCCCAAAATAAGTATTTAGTGTTGAAATACATAATAATAAAAGAAAAAAATTAAAAAAAAACTATAAACACAAATGTGATTTTTTAAAAAATTAAATTGTTTAAATTTAATTAACTATTTATAGATAGCTTTAATTAATATGCTACCCTTTATGTAAGGAAAATGTTTATTATTTTAAAACTTAAATTGTAATTTAATATTTAAAAAATAGTAATAAATATAACATGGTGATAATTATTAATTATAAATATTTTCATCTTTAAAAGAAATATTCAATATTTCTTAATAATTATCCATTTATTTTAGTACTTTTTCATTACCTGGACGGCAGTGAAAAATTGCCAAATATTGTAGAATTTCACTAAATTTCTTACAGTGATTTTTAAAGTAAAAATTTGCCAAAGAAATTTGGCTTTTTTTTTGCTTCTGCCTGACTAACAGAAAAGAACCTTTATTTTTGATTATATACATGAACCAGAATAGCAACTATAGTAAAAGCATTGGGAACAAAATATATTTTTACATCTTGCACAACTGATAAATGATGATTGTCCACTAGAGAAAGGCTTCTTTAGGAGATCTATGGGAAAACAAAATTCATTTGCATTTAAAAATATTTATGTTTCATCAGGAAGTTGTGCTGTGTATCATGTATATCTTATCTTATCAAAAATTAGTGAATACAATCAAAGGCATGCAATTGATTGAATTTTTATATTTTTTTTGCAAAAATTTATTTCTTTATCATGTTCAAGTAAAGAAGGATTTTGTATAAGCTAAATAAACTAGAACAATCTGCATACACATTCAAAAAATTATCACATGTTCTCAACTATTTCTTTTGATTGCTGCAGTTAAGGATATTTGCTTACATAATTAATAAATATCAGCTGCTCCCTTCAACTTTCAATACAAATACAGTTTCGTTCAGTTAGAACTAATAATTTATTGTAATTATTAATAAATTGTTTGAAAATGATACAAGCAAGTACAATTATCTGCAGTAATTAATGTATCATTTAAAATTATTTTTTCTTTAAAAATTAAATTATAATTTAGGTATTAAAATAATAGGCATTTATCCTCTCATAAAAATAAGTAGCATATTAATTAAAACTATCTGTAAATAGTTAATAAAATTTAAATAATTTAATTTCTTCAAAAATGCCTCTGTATTTATAATTTTTTTCTTTTAAAATTTTAATTTTTTATTGTGTATTGTGATAGTAAATATTTATTTTAAATAAAAAAAATTGCAAACATATGTAAAAATATCTGTAAGTTTTCAATTGAATAAGAATTATTAAAAAAGAAAAAAAAAATCCAACCAAGTTCGAACCCTGACCTTCCGTGTATGGTTACCTAGACAAGTTATAAGTATATAAGCTTTACCAAAGGTTTGAGGATCATTTTCTCAAAATTAACAGACCATTGTGTTTTAATATATTCATGTACTAACTTTCTAAATGTATACTATCATTATACTCATTATAAATTCAGATTTCAATACTCTACCCTCTCCTTGCAGATAAAGAGTCATTTTGTGAGTATACACCACGAGTTGTGTGCGTTTTATTTAACAATACATAAAATATGCTTATCTACTGAAATAAATGTATAACAACCATTAATATTCCATCAAATTAAACACTAGTGATAAATATACAAGTTTTGTATTAAAATAATATAGTTTAAAATGCTGAGCAGAAAGAAGTTTGTAAAACACAATTCTTTCTTTGTCTTATATTTGCTTTATCTATTTTGTAAATAAACTTATCTAATTTAATCAAATCCGATGACATTGTACTGGTAGTGAAGATGTAACAGTCCATTTCATGCATTTTATAGCTTTCGCTGTATTGTATAAATTCACTTTCTTATCTTTATTACAAACAGGTTGTGTAACATCATGAAAAGGGCTTAAATTAAAAACTGTTTTTAAGCACCTTAAAAGTGTTTAATATTCAGAAATGGTCTTTAAAATATATTTATTTTCCATATGAACAGCAAAGCATGCTTTGTTTCCCCTTTACAAGTTGAATATGATAATGTAAAATCATGATTTTAAAGGAATGTTTAACAGATGTATCAAAAAATAAAGATCAAAGAAATATTCCAAGCATTTCAGCTCATATTATGATAACACTTAATGATTCTTTTTTCGCTTTCCATTTTCTTTCCAACAATATGCATTGCCATTGATTAAAATACTAAAATAGTTATTAGAAGGCGGCAGCACAAAATGCATATTGTGCCATACTCATTGCAAGTTGAAAAACATTTTAAATCCAATTTTTAATATTTTACATGTTGGAGAATTTATTTAAGTCATGCCTAGTATGTAAATATTAAAAATTTTATGTGTTAGAGAAAAATATGCAGTATGGTCTGATCAACAAAAAATATGCAAATTGCCGGCTCAATTTGATGCACCAAAACCATATATCAAACGATACATTGAAGCTGCTTTAAAAACATATATATATATAAATAGCATTTTGGAGCAATCACTTCAATAACCTACGACAGGTATTCAACTGTACTGTATTGAATTGTAATTAATTGTGTAGTTATGTTAGTCAGTTGTATAAAAGTTAGTATGATTCATTTGAACATTTTTATTCGTTAGACTAATTTTACAAATTAGTTTTGTTAAGGAGAAAAAGATACTTCTGGATATTGTTTTTTAAAAAAATATATTACTTTTCTCTCTCTTTTTCAGGATTTAGATTTTTTATTTTATAATTTTTCCCTTTCTTTTTACTTATTTTTTAGAAATATTTTTCCATAAAGAAGTCTCTCTTTATATATATATATATATATATATATATATATATATATATATATATATAAATATTTGTTCTCAGCAATGCTCCCATAAAGCCATTGAAGTTAGAAGCATTGGAATTTGGGAATTTTTTCTCAGTTCATTAGAGGTACACTAAGAATGGATTTCTTAAATTTTTAATTCAACTTTAATTAAAAAATAGAATTTTACTGTATTTTCATCATAACATCAAAGCATATTATCACATAAAAATTACTTTAATGTTGTTTTAAATGTTAAAAATAAATAAATTATGAATATTTTTTTTGGTTTAATGTAATTTTGAAAAATAATTTATGAGAATAATAATGAGGATCATTGTTTATATTAAAGATTTTTATTATAATGTAATTCAAAATGAAATTGCTTCTTTGAATCATTGAATCACAATATTCTGTGCCGGGATGGCCTGGTTGGTAGAGAGTTGGACTCGTACTCCTTAGGTTACGGGTTCGAAACTCACCGTCCAAAGCAATCCCCGAGTGTGTGGTGATTGGCGTTCGTTAAATCTGTTCGTGGTCGCAAAGTCCTCCATATCGAGAGTAATATCACTGGGGGTACTGGGTCAGATGTGATCGTTCTCTGTTCCAGGTCTAAATTACGATCTGAGATGAATGAATGAATATGCATGAATGTAGTCCGCCCCCTAAAAATTGTTGTGACGAGTGTGTAGCTAAGTCGTACTCTTTGGCCTAGATGGCTCTACTTGTAAAACAAGAGTCGTATATATTCGGCTTAAAATCTGCTGATGTATCAGCGGGCCTTGTCCATGGCAAGTACCATAAGTAACAACAACAACAACAATATTCTGCATCTATTAAAATTGTAGTAAATGTGGGGGTGGGGGTGTTTTATTCAAACTTAAAGTATGTTCATTGAATAAAATTCTTCATTAGTTAAATTTTGAGGCAGTGCAATGAGTTGTTTGGTGCTCTCTTCACGAAAGGCTTTTAGGCATTTTTCTTGCATACAAAAATTAAAGAAAATGATTGCAATCATCAAAAAAAAAAAAAAATTCAAACTTAAGTTGTCAATAAATCTCTACTTTCCATACCTTCTTGAATTCGAAAACATATGTTCAGAAAATGTCTGTTTTTGAGAAAGATAATATAAAAGCACTTTGAACTAGATGGATGAAATTTGGTATATGGTCTTTACAACAAAACTGTAGATTTCAATAAAGTTTTCAGCAACATCTCATTTTGATGAAATCTGTTTGCTGACTGTTCAAATATAAATTATAATGATAACTTAATATAACCTATATAATTAAAATTTGGTATACAGATATAATATCTATTGAATAAACATTTATCCAAATTTAGCCAAATATAATTAGGAGTTCTCCACATGTCAACCTGTGTTTTCAGAAATATGTGAACTTGATAACTCAAAAATGTAACGATTTAAATATATCAAATTTGTTAAGTAATTTTGTGGCTATATGTGTAGTTTTGTATCAAATTTTTGTTTAAATTGATTTCGTCTATAATCCTAACTTTTTGAATACTTTCAGCCACATACCAGAGATTAATCCCAAAATACAAAAATCACAATGAAATCAATTAAAATATTTAATTCATGATCTTGATCTTTAATTCTTGATAAAAGCAATGATAATATTCTCTTCCAATGTCTCTCTCAAAGCATTTCTTGGCTGTGTACAAAAAAGTTTTGGGGAGATTCTAACCTTTTTTAAAATTTGTTAAAACATTTTCGTTTTTGCATAAAATATATTTAATGCTCTTCTCTAATTTTTCTAAATGATTTTTTTAAGGTTAAAAAGCCAGTTCAAATTTTAGTAACTTTAAATGTTCAAAAAGAAAGAAAGAAAAACTTTAGAAATAAGAGGCAATAAGACAAATGCTTTTTAGTGTAATTACTTGTGTAAGCTGTTATTATTTTCTATTAAAAATTTATTTTAAATACTTATTTAGATTGTGTTATTGTTCTATCATCAATCCCATAACAATTTTACCTGTCATATGATGGTGGTCAGATGGATTCTTTAGTTAGATTTATAAGATTGTAAATAAAATTTCTTAATAAAATGAGACAGCGCAAGGAAAAATTTACTCTTCCATGCCAACCAGATTGGATCCTAATTATTATTGTTTATTAAAAAATCAAATACAAAATTAGTTGTTGTGGTGAACTTCTGTATTGCTATCAACATTTAAGAAATGTTGAAAAAGCTCATAGATCTGTATTGTTATTCTTATGATACATTTTTTGCCTTTATCAAATCTAAAAAGGCATAATCTTACAATAGTAGATGTCAAAAATAAATGTTAAAGATTAAAAAGTAAGCATTTAAAGTTAATTTTTAAGAATTTTTTTTCAATTAAAACTAAGTATTATTGTTAAAAAAAAAAAGACGTTATGCTTAGTAAATGTGCAGTTTATGTATGCATACAAAGGTGCTTAATGTTTGGGTCTAAGGTGCTTAAAAGTACTTAATTTTTGTAACAGTTTCTCACTATGCATCCAGAAACTACACAAATATTAGACAGAATTTTTTTCTTTTCTTTTCGCTTTTAACAATTCAACAAGTATATATATATATTAAAAAGTCAATTGTTGGCAAAATCTAGAAAATAATTTTCATTTTATTTTGTGTTTGGCGCTCTATAGAGCTGTCCATTTGACTCACAGTAACCATACTGGCACATATATAATCTGGAGGACAGTAATGTTCACCGTGGATTTTTTTTTCTTTTTTTGAGAATTTAAGAATTAGAATTTTAATTAATTAAAAATTAAACTAAATGTTGATGTTCTACAGCTAAAACTTCCAAAAATATTACAGTACAAAATTGATTTTTACATCATATTGAAGATTAAAAAATTATCTTTTTATGATATATTTGGTTTAACTAGCATATTAAATTTCTATTTGTAATGATTTTTAAATTATATAATTTGACATGCACAAGCAAATTGCACTAAACAGGTAAAAATCATTTTGACAAAAGCTCAAATTAAAAAATAAATCGTTATTTCAAATTAAACATATAAAAATGTAATTTTCCGAGCATGTCTGCAAGAAATTAAAATAATATGAAATATTGTAACGTTTTTAGCGTAGGGGGTTCAGATTGAATGGACTTTACTTGAGGACAGCACAAAAAAAAATATATATATATATACAAGTATTTACAGGATGACTCGATAAAGTAAAACTTCGGATAAACACAATCCAACAGACACTTAGAGCGTAAATGCAAGCCTTACGCACAATAAACACAGTCTGCAAAACAGCTATCGTATAGCACAGTAAACATTAAATCACAGTGAGCTCAATAATACAACGCTAACAGCAAACGTAAACACAGCTCACTAATCCTCTAGTCCAGCGAGACGCTTCTCTTCCGGGAGGAAACTCTCTAACCGACTGACTGCCAGTTATAAGAGTTCGCCTAACGAAGCACCTAGCTCCGGCAGCATATAAACTAACCTTACATTGATAGGAACCTTACAAAAATTTAAGCCCGTTGATTGGTTGGACTTATCCTACGTCAGGACCTGTGATGTCAACTGATATATTTGTGTACTAATAGCGATCCTTTGTCGGTTTTTTTTTTGACATAACTACTGAATACATATTATTTTTTCATTCTTTTTGAAATGTCTGTGTTTTCGGAGACTAAACTTCCAACTTCATTTTGTAATGAAGTTGAGTCATATGCACAGAATGTAATTACTGTTCGCAACGATGTGAAAAATTTACAATTTTTAAGAGACAAAATAATATAATAATAAATTCCCATTTTTCAAGCCAACTTTCATTTACCAAAATTTTTTATTTTCATTCGGAAAAATTTCAAGGATTTTTAAATAAATTCTAGTTTTTTTTTTTTTTTCTTTCTGAAATAAACTTTTTACAAGGAATTTTTTTTTGGACCAAACTTGCTACATATGCGTTAATTTGGGGAAAATAATATTATTTCTGTTGTGTTTTTTACAGATATAGCTCAAGAATATAGAAAGATTAGAAAGCAGCACAATTTGAAGCTTATAACAGTTGGCTATTCAAAATTTTTTAATTTGAATGTTTTTTTTAATTGATGCAAAAAAAAATTCTAGTTAGCTAATTTTTATAATAGAGGGCGCCATGGTGAAATTTTAATTCGTTTCCAAAAGACAGATATTTAGAAATGTTTACAAGTGAATAAAATAAATGATACAAAGAAACATATTTTAATTGATGCAGAGATATTTTTTGTTCACAATCTCTTGTTTATTTTGAATTAAAATTCGTGTTCGTCAATTTTCCGAATTTCGCTACCCATTTGTAGCATTCTAAAATTTTCACATCACTGCGTCAAAAAAAAATTTGGTCTGGAATAAATGATTTTACTTCATTATAAAATGGTCGGAAGATTTGTCTCCAAAAACAGAGACATTTCATAAAGATCGAGAGAAAGAAACTGTATGAATTTTTTATGTCTAAGACCAGAGAAGCGCTGCGCTAATCTTTACACATCACATTTCATGACGTAGGATGAGTCCAGCCAATCAGCGGGCTTAAATTTTTGTAAGGTTCCTATCAATGTAAGGTTAGTTTATATGCGCCCCGGCAGAGGCTTATCCTCGAGCTCGGGAGATGTTGACGAGCGCTGCAAGAGACGAACTGCCATAGACTTGATCTGCATTGAGTACCCAGAAAGGGGAGGGCTTGGCGAGAGCAAAAGAGCTGCAATACTATTGACTTCGGGTTATGAGTATAAAAGACTTGGAATAGACCTTTGGACTTGGTTTATGGGTTGACTGGTTTGCATATTGCATTGAATAAAATAAGAAATTTGGCTGTAGGGTCGCTATTATTTTTCATTTGCTTGGTGGCTTCGATTAAAGTGGGGAACATAAGGTATAATTGCTTAATTTCGTTGATGGCTTCTATCATGTCCTTAAGGTCATTAGCAGCAGGGAGATTATTTTGGAAAAAAGCATCATGGTTTTTTGCTGCGGAAGATTAGATTTAAGTGAGTTAGCATAGAAAAAATTATTTTTACGAAAGTTAGAATTAAAGTGGAATTCTCTATTTTGTTGGGGAATATTAAATCTGGTGAACTTTGGGCCCCCTCGATAAGCGGCAGTATGTCCGAGCTCTTCACAATTAATGCATTTTGGTTTCTCGATTTTTTTACTTATGGTCACATTTCCTTGTTTGGTGCGAAGCACCACACTTCAAACATCTGGGTTGTATAGAGCAATTGCTAGCTAAGTGCCCAAAGAAATTGCAGTTAAAACATTGTGAGACGGAACTCCGTCCCCTGTAGCTCTCAATTACAATTTTTAAATAACCTATTTCTTGGGGATTAAAAATCTCATCCACTATTTCATTTTTATTTAACTCAACTAGGTATATGGGTAGTGGTTTTCTAGTTTTGTGCTGGGTCAACCTGGTTACTTTATTTACGCTAAATCCTCGATCATTAAGATCATTTTCAATTTATTCCGTTACATAGGTAATGGGCAGTCCTTTTATTACAATTTTAACGAGCCTTTTTTTTTTGAGAGAGAGAGGGGGGGAGATGATATAGAATTCTAGTACTTGATCCTCGCACAGTTTTCTGATGTCTCTATGCGTATTTTCATTTTCGGGAAATGTTTTAATAAAGCCATTTGTTAGGATATTTTTTCTGATGCCGAATTTCTCATTAATTTCACTTAAAATTTTGTTGTAATTCTTTACATACTTTAACATTATGGGGGGATTTGGGAGGTTTACCAGTGATATTAGTTTCAATTGGATTCTCATCATCATTAACCATTTGAACGTCATTAAGATCCTCAAATCTATTTTTTAGACAAATTGGAGCAGTAGGTGGGGTAAGTTCTTTAATTTTAGAAGTTTTTCTCTTAGGGGACTGTTTAAAATTAGTTTAATGTCTATTTAAGCAGCCAACAGAGATAGCAGAATTTAGTACACCCTGGATTCTTTGCAGGTCAATTTTGCACATCTCCATCATATTCTGGCTTGCAATGAGTTCAGCTCCTCATCTATCATCGTCTCGGTATTCTTGAGCTTGGTTTGCGAATTTTTTGACTTGTTCCTTTAAACATTGCACGATCTTCCCATGATTACAGACTTTTTTGCACCTATTGCAAGTACAATTGCTGATCCTGGGATCTAGATTGCCTTCCAAGTTCTTAACAACTTCCTGGCATATTCTCTTATTAGAATCACCCGCTTCATCGGTCCCCTTCCGCAACAAATCCTCAAAAGGACGAGTCGGCAATGACGCTGAAGCACCTTGTACTAGCTGTGAAGTAAAAGAACGACCGAACTCCTCCGTGGCTGAGGACGGAATGAACGAAAATTTTGAGAACGAAAACGGAAATTTGTGCCTTATATAGCCGACTGATCGCGCGCCCCTAAAGCACGAGAAGCAACGCGCCGCTTCATGAAGGATCCAGCGGCTACCAGACTATTCCTTTCGCCAAACCAACACGGCTGGCGCGAAGCTCCTTGCCAAAAGTCGCCAACTTCGGCACGTTTCGCGGCTCTCACCCGCTTGTAAAAAGTTCACCTCATGATTGTTGGCGTTCGTCTTCGGGCAAGTCCACTATAAAACCTGTTGGAAATAAGATAAGCCAGGGTTGCTATAGTCATGCGTTGGCGAAAAACGTTTTCTTCGGGAAACGTCACTGTTAGTTTACGACTTACTGAGTGCTTGCGTTCGTTGTTGCTTTCCCAATTTCTTATATTTACATCTATCTAACCATCATTGCCGTAATGCCTGGGAATCGTATCGTTTCCAAAGAAAGGAAAATAGTTTTAAATGCTTTGAAATATTTTGAAAATGAATGTTCTCAAAACCAATTAACTATTCCACTTTCTCAACCGATCAAAAGAGCTACGGCAGCGACTGGTGTTTCGACTCGAACTATTAATCGTATCAAACGGGAAGTAAAGTTCACTAGCCATATAAAGTCGCCCTCGAAACGAAGACGCATCGGAAATTTAATTTGTTCTTCAATCAGTTTGGATGATTTTGACTTGTGTGTTAGAAAAACTGTTAGTAAATTTTATGCTAGAAATGAAGTTCTTCTTTACGAACTCAAAATGATCGCAATTTTTATTAATGATATCCAACATATAGCAGCGTTTTCGCTCTTTACCTTTTGTTTAATAAATAGGCTTTACAAAATTATCACATTTGTTTTGCTTCTGTATTTATATCTTTTCTATTTCTTTTCCTAATATCAATATCTTTAATTTATGGACGTAAGTGCATGTTCAATTCATAGCTCATACATTAATGTTAGTTTTTGATATTACTATTAGTATTACATATTTTGAATACTTTTTGCAATAAAATTGAACATTCATCAGCTTTGTAGAGCTTTTTTTCCTGCTTGATTTATATCCTGATTTTTTTCAGAATATATAACTGTATGCATTAGCAATTCTTATGTCATCTAAATAATTTTGAGGCCTCAATATTTCAGATTGTTAATATTCAAATTATTATTTATTTATTTTTGATTAAGTTAAGGCAAAAAATATCTCTGGAAGGGAATCCATTTGCTCTGAAAGCCACTGCATAGTAACATGAAATTTCACCTGACTAATATGAAACTTTTAAAATAATATTGAAGTTTATTATATAAGGAAATAAAGATTTTTTATCTAACTTTTGATCTGAATGTGTGAATTTCAATATGTGGTCTTAACATTTAATTTGCAGATTTATAACAATTCTAAATTAATTTCTATTCCTAGAAATACGAAAATTTGAAGGTGTAGAGAGAGAGAGAGAGAGAAGCTTTGGAATTGGGCAGAAATTGCATTTTGAAGTGCTAAAGATTTTGTTCTTATTTGTAAAACGTTCTTCAAACATTCGGGTGAATTTAGCACTTTTAAAAATATTGTGTTAATTTAATTGTCAGAGATAAGATATATTTAAATAATAAAAACAATCCAGAAATGAATAAGTTTTAATTTATTTATCGAAAAACCAATATATATTCTAACTATAGGCGATATTTTGACATAATTTTAAAAGGATAAAGAGAAAAATCGAATTACCAATTAATCTGATTTAATTAGCTAAATATGTAAATTAAATGTTTGAAAAATTTAAGAAAGCCAGAAATATCCGAGTAATTTTTACAATCTCTAAGTTATAGTACTGAAATTTTTTAATGACATGACAATAAATAATAAGTAAACATTTCCCAAATATTATGCGATCTTCTTTCTTAATTTCAAGATTAACATTTCATTGCATTGAATCAGTGCAGCTTATTATTTGTATTATTATCTCGCCGACGTTTAATAATCGAAAATTTATCCATTTTTTTCTTATTTTGATGCATTAGTTTAAGCCTATACCAATACAAAATTTGTATAGTTTAAAGATGATAGAAACGACATTTATGTGTTAAAAATTAGAGTACTTGCACTAGCTCTCAATAAAACTATCTAAATTCAGTCAAACATTAGAGATGCAACAGCCTTTTACTTTCAATTAAATTATTTCAATAAATTTGCAAAACATATTTCGTAAAGAAAAGAAAAACGAATTACTTTTCGGAAAAAAATACTTAAGTATTTTACGGACTATTTTCTAATAATGTACTCGCATTTACCCAAATATCATCGATATGCAGAATAAAATATTGCATTCGAATTTCCTTCAAATATTGTCAATTTGAAAACAAATAAAAAGGGAGTGATGTCCTTCTACACCCCCCTTTTCTCTAAGTCCCTGGGGATATGTATAAAGTCTGAAATTGTATATGCAAATACCAACTACCTTGATTCATAACAGTAATGGCGAATTAATTGAATCATATGATAAATTATTGATTCAGCCATATAACTGCAATATTATTTCATTCGCCACAACTTTTTTTTTCTTAAATATTGTATCCAACAGGCCCAGAAAAAAAAAAATATTCGCTGATTGCTAGAGACAAAATTCCCCGATAACACGCCAACTATGGAAACCCTGTTGAGCCGTTTCGTTTTCTGGCCCTCCCAATTTCCTGCTAATTCGATGTTTTCGACTTTACCACCGAGCGTCAACAATAGGGAGGTGGTCTATAACAATATATTTTCTAAACAGTAAATACAAAACACAGCTGTCTATGATCTTTTATAATATCTACATCATTAATTCCATTAATCGGCTTTATTTAATACTAGCCGCCTTTGGTGACCAGTTTGTTCGAAACTATTAATGCCGACTAAAGGATTGAATCAATTTTTTATATATAACCTGGTCTCATAATAATGTTTTCAGCAAATTATTTTTAAGCTTCAAATTTCGGTAGTCATATAATTCACTTATACTATTATGTAGGCCTTAAGCAATCCTGATCTTAGATCTCCGCATCTCTCTCTGATTTTCTACGTAAAATTCAGTTTTAAATTAAAGTGGAAAAGATGAAACTTCAATTAAAATAAAGACCTCTGTACTCAATCCAAGCATATCTTTAAATAAAACTAAGAACTGAATGCTGAGTCGTCCGACATTGAAGTTTTATGTTGACTACAGAAATTCAAACGTTACAATTTTTTATAATTTATAATATCTCAAGGAATTATTCAGCAAACATTCCACAGATTAAATGAAACATTCAGTTTTTAATTTTATTTTTAGATGTATATAAATGCTCTCAATAATAACATTTTTTTAGGTTTATAAATATATTTCAAAAAATTATGGTTTAAATTCCTTTGGTCTTATAGATTCATATTCTGTAAAATATTCTTAATATTTCCACTTCTAAATAAATAAATAAACATTTCTTTCTTCTGCGATCAAATCTGGTAGATTTATTCAGTTCTGAATATTCCAAGTTTAGAACAATCATCATTTTCATAATCTAGGCCAATTATTCTAGAGTAACCCTGATTGGCTTCTTTGAAATCTTGATAAAGCGATCTAAAATATGCCAGTTTTTATCCAATAGTTATATTGAAATTTTCGTAGATCGATCAGCTTTATGATTGATTTAGTTGATTGGAGTACCACTTTTTTTATTTTAAGGACTTATTGTCTCTAGAATATATTGTTAAATCTGATTCACAGAGCAGATGATAAATGTAAAAATTTATAAGTCGTAATTCATCAGCATTTTTAAAGAGATGTATGTCTATCACAAAAAGTTAAGAAATTAGATGTTGGGCTCCGAATACAGAAGATGCCTTGTAGATGTTAGCCTTAAATAAAATTGTTTAATTGAATTATTAATATATGTATCATGAAATATCACAGAAAACGTTTTATTGCATTTATTTTCCAAAAATATCTTGTTTCATATTTGTTTCATTTTATGCAGACACGCGCTGAAAATGGCATTCTTATATGTTTAATTTGGAATGATAGTTGAGTTAACTTTTTTCGTATGAGAATATGATATTGTTTTGGTTTTGAAAGTTTTGATGCCTCCGAAATATGCAGGTAAAAAATATTTTTATATGCTTTTACAAATTTTGCATGATTAATTATTACGTATATTTGTTTGAAAAAAGATGCGTTTTCAAATAGTTGACCTGCTTTTACCAGTATAGCTTTAATATTACGTATGCTTCGTTGAACGCAGATGCGTTTTAATTTCGCTTTATTCATTAAAATGAAGAGATAAATTACAATCACGAAGACGAATTCTTTGATTTGTACTATATATCTTCTTCACATAAATAAAAATAACAATTTATAATATATCTTATTGTTTTTTTTTTAAAAAACAACTCGAATGCAAAAATATTTTACTTCTACTTATTATCAATTGCTTCTTTGAAATGACGTCATCTTCAAATTCGTTTAAGAGTTCTTACTTATAAATAATTAATCTCGCTCTCAAAAGATTATCGTTTGGTGCTTTTCTAAAAATTCTTTTTCAGTTTTAACTGTCGCACTTTTGTAATATATTTTTATTTTGTATTTTTATTTATTTTAATTCTTTAATTGAATTAATTAATTTGATATTGCAAACGATCAAGAAAATTTTTCTCTTGCATTTATTGTTTAAAAAATATCACATTTCCTATTTATTTCATTTCATATAATCAAGTGATGAAAATTATATTTTTCTACTTTATTTTTGGCAGTAATTAACTGATTTTTTTTTAAATAAGAACTTCTGAAAAGGTGATGGCAACATATTATTAACAGCTAG
>JAOUZG010030170.1:160421-209128 GCA_026289955.1 Argiope argentata
CCATCACAAGTTCGAAGATTCTTCCAGAGAACTATTTCCCATACGGTAGTATCAGTTTTTTTAAAGTAGGGGCAATTAGTTGCCCCACAAAATGGGGAAAAGATACCGAAGTTTCCCTTTGCTTTTTTCTTTCTGTCGAAACTATTTTTAGTATTTAGTAATATGCAAGATTAGATGCATGCATTTTTAGTATTATAGATAGTTGCGCCAACCGATGCTATTCTTGGCACACTACGTCACTGCCAAAGTTTCACATGATTGGTTGAATTTCGTTTGCAAACGATATTTCCGTCACTATCGTGGACATTTTCAAACTGGTTAAAAAAATTTGACGATGGCGGAAATCTTACTTGACCGGTTGCCTGCGGGCACAAATCGACAACTGTCGACGAAAGTGCTGACGGTATTTCGCCGTGTGATAGGGCCTTAAGATTAAGAAAATGTTGATTGTTCTAAACTTTTCTATTATAAAATCATAAACCGATAAGATTTGGTAACTGAAGATAGAAATGCTTGGAAAAAACAAGAAAAGTGTAAATAATAATTTGCAAAACTTATTTCTTTAGGATCAAATGATTGTATGAAATTTAGACTTCATACTTTAAAAATATATTTATAGATAAAAATAAAATCTTTTTTTTTTTTTCATTTTATTTAAACCCTTTTGAAACTATAAACTGAATTTTATGATGAATCTGAGAAATTTTTGTTGAATAATTTTTGTGATATTGCAAAAATCATGAAAGGTTACGAGTTCTGACCTTTCTATATAAAATATAACTAAATTGATGTTTATTTTCTACTCATTGGGGCTTTACATTAAAAGAAAAATTATTATGTGTAGTTATATAAGAAGTTGATATAAAAAGTTATTTCTGAAATAAAATATAGTAAATTTCTTGAAATTATGCATTTTGTAACTTTTATACATTCTTCTGTGTTTTTAAAATTAATATTTTTGTTCTTTTGATAAGAAATTAGTTGTCTTCTCTGTGATTATGCCTGGAGTGAAAGGCTTGAATGAGAGTGAAGGAGAAGAAATGGACCAAGAAACAGCTGAAAGTGAAAAAAGTAGCAATGATGATACTGACTCTTCATCGGGATCAGGTTCAGAGGATGACAGCAGCTCAGGTAGTGATAAAAATTGCACATGAATTGTAATAATTATGATAAATTAACCATTAATCTGTAGATTGTATTCTTAATGATAATTTGTAGTTTGAAAAGCAATGTCAATTCTTTTAAACAGATTTTCTATTTCTGAAGCATTTTTAACATTTTGAATTAACAATTTGAATAATAAAAACTTTTAACCATGAAAACTGATAAAGAATGAATGGGATATACCAAAAGTTATAGAATTCATCCAAACATATCTATGATCTCTAATAAAGAATTGTTTTAATGTTGTGATTTTATATAAATTCTTGAGAAAATGAATTTTAATTTCTTTTTCATTTCAAAAATAACGATGTTTTCTTTCCTTTAAAAGAAATCTTCTACATATTATTTTTGTTAAGTATAAAATTTTTATTATGTAGTAGGATAATATCAAAATTTAAAAGCATCATTCTTAGATTATATAAGACATTTTCAATCTTTTAATTGAAGAGATATATATTCTAAAGCTGGAGATTTCTTATTCTCATGTTATGACCTATATTAAACAAAGTCTAATAAAATTAATTATCTCGCTTTTAAATAAGAAAAAAAAAGTCTATTAAATATTTAAGCAAAATATGGAGCAAAACCTCCTAAAGATTTTAATTTCTTCATTTTACTTCAAATATTTATTCATTTTGATATTTTTCTATTACTCAATGTTCATATCATTTTAACAACATTGCATTATCTCATTTGCTTGATAAAACACCACATGCTCGTCTTTCACTTTTTTGAAATCAATAGTTTTTTATCCCCATATTTAAGTATTCTACAACTTTTTCACTTTTTCATATTGCCTATAATAGTTGAAAATTTATATTTTTATCCCCAAATATATACAGTTTGGTACAGCATAGTCAACATCATGGCTCTTGTGTCATTAAAATCCAAAATACAAGGATATTTAGAGCTTATATGTTATTGAATGATGTAATTCCTGGTTTTAAAATAATTAATATTTAGTTTGATTTTGATTCATTTATATTGTGTGTGTGTGTGTGTATAAACTTTTATGATGTAGTCTTGCTGTTTTCGCTGTCCTGGTTCTTTACAAAATACTTTTTAAAATCACAGTTAAAAAAAAAATTGAGGTACTTGTTTTATGCTAATGCATTATATTTGACTCTTTTTTTTTTTAATCATACTTGTAATTGCTTAGGTAGCAATGTATGAAGGTAAATTGAATTTGTGGCTTTCTGTCTTCTATTTGTCTATTATAAATATATTATCCTATTGTAATGTATTACTTTATTGCTTGTTCTAACTACTAGTTTTTTTTCACTGCCTTTTTTATTATTGAAGTGTATTACTTAGTAGCTATTAATTAAAATGTTTATTGATCTTTTTCTTTATTCTGTTTTAGAAATGGATGAAGAAAGCTGTGATAAGAGAAGGAATGAATGTTTGCAACAAATGGCAGAATTGGAAAGACAATTTGTTCACATGAAAGAGCAGTAAGGAAATCTTATGTTTATTATTAGTTGATTGTATTTAAAAATAGAAATGTTTTTTAATTCCTATTTTAGTTTGAAAACATTAATTCTAATCCGTCATAACATTTAACCATTATTTCTTTTCTATATTAATTTGACAATTTTCTATCAGCGAGTGTTGCCGCTCAAAATAAGATTTATTTCCTCATCAAAAGAACGCTTCTGAAATTCTACTGAAATAATTTAGTTATTTTCATTTTTTAAATTTAATTTATTTGTGATTTTCTTAAGATGATTGCTCACTAAATTCAGCAAAATTATTTTAGTACTGCCATTGCACATTATTAAAGTGTTAAGATTTTTTTTTTTTTGAAATCTCATAATTTACCTACAATTATTATATGAATTTCAAAAATCTTCTTATACTGTTAATATTTTAAAAAATCCTAGAAATTGCAATATTTATTCATTTGAAATGTAATTTCATAAGCTTAATTCTATTTATTTCAGTAGGATAACAGAAGCGTTCTTTTGTTGAGGAAAGTAGCTAAATTTATTCAAAACTGAAATTTTGTTCTGCTTGCTATTAATCTATCAAGCAGAACAAAATTAACTAAATTACTTAATTAACTAAAAACTAAATTAAAATTAATACAAAATTATATTTGATAATTATTCTAGAGATTTCAAATTTTTAAATGAATTGCTTTTTTTATATATTATTTATAATCTTATATTATTTGTAATCTGTTATTATTGCCGAATGGTAGCTTTACACCAATAATCACCTATAGTTTTTAATTTTGGAATTTGTTTTTCCTTATGATGGTGACAAAGAATCCTTGCATTTTTGTGAGCTTTTACAGGATAATCCCTAAGTACCACAATTTATATTTTATTTTTAGCAGGAATCATTTCATGCTCACTTTAAAATTTATATATTAATTACACAAATTTATTTTTTCATTATATTTTGTTTGCTGAATTAAATGAAACTAATATTTTTATATATATATATATATATATATATATAGTTTGCCCGCGATAGACTCCTAAATTACTTAACCGATTTTAATAAAATTTACACACCACTTGCAGTTTGATCCAACTTAATAGATAGGATAGTTTGTATCTCAATTTAGAGCCGCAATTAATTAAGATCCCTTAATTTCTGTAAAATTAAAACCTGTAATGCTACTTTCCGAGTGAAACATGACCTTTCGGAATAGCGATCGCTGATGTGCAAGTTGGTCCTGTAAAACCGCGTTTTTTAAATTGCCCTCGTTACGCGTCTGTTCAACTTATACTCAATATCACAGTGGAATCGGAACGACTTTCTATCGTAGACCTCGGAGGTATAATTTATTCTACGAAATAATGACGCTAAAATTAAATGTCGATTATTATTTTTTAAAGTCCATTTTGACGGGTTTTTTTCTTGAACAGCCCTGTAAAACAGACGCTTATCTGTAAAAATACAAAAAATATATTTACTGAAAGACAATACGATGTAGTATGCTGCAATACAATGAAAAAAAATCGAATTTCTAAAACTGAATTTTTGGCGAATTTTTTAATGAAAAGGCGGAATTTCACTTCGATATTTATTACGCCGAAACTTTTCAAGATAATCAAATTTTTTTTTTGCATAAAATTTGATAAGTTTATCAAAATTGTGTGAAAGATTATGAAAATCTGACAACAAATTGTGCATTTATTTATTTATTTATTTATTTATTTATTATTTTGTCATTTATTGGGTTTTCCTCTTCAACATTACAAATCTAATCCGCTGATAAATAAAAACGAGACTAAACTTTTTTTAAACATAATTTGGCATTTCTTTAGCACACCCTGATCAATTTTGAAAACAATCCAGCAAAAAGTATGCATCTTATGAAATAATTACCCTATATTCAAAGATGCATTCATGGCGATGGGATTGCTCGAGGATGATAAACAGTGGCAATACACTATTAAGGAAGCTGTTTTAAGCAGCTCATCATTCAAATTGCAAAAACTTTTTAAAGTTATCTTGGTATTTTGTCATCTCTCTGATCCACTAAGCCTTTGGGAAAAGTACAAGGACAGTTTTTCAGAAGTTATCCGGTTTCAGCATGAAAGACAACTGCAAGACTCCTCTCTTTCAACTAAGGACAAAGCATACAACCAATGCTTAATTCTGAGTGAAGACACTGTTCAAACTCTGGGAGGTCAGTGCTTAATGGATTATGGTTAACCTCAGTCTGAGCGATTTGAGACTCATTTCCAAAACAGAGAGTACATGCGAGAAACAAATTTTAATATTGAAGATTTGAAGAAAAAAGTATATAATGCTGAAGTCTTTCTAACAGACGAACAGTCCAGTGTGTATCAAAAGGTCCTCAACAGCATCGAGTCTGGTACAGGCCCATTATTTTTTTTAGATTCACCTAGGGGCACTGGAAAAACCTTTCTCTTAAAATGTTCTTTCAAAGGTCAGAAGCAATAAAGGCATTGCCTTGGCAACTGCATCATCTGGAATAGCTACAACATTATTGGAGGGTGGAAAGACAGTTCATTCTGCTTTTAGATTACCCCTTAATCTCAATTACTCAGAGAAACCAATGTGCAGTATTAAAAACAGAGTAATTTGGTTAAGGTTTTTACAAGATTGCAAACTTATTATCTGGGATGAGAGTACTATGGCTCATAAAGCAGGATTAGAGGCACTTCATGTAACTCTCAAAGATGTAAGAAATTCTGATGAAGTAATGGGTGGAGTAACTTTTCTACTAGCAGGAGATTTTTGCTAGACATTACCAGTTGTATCTAGAGGATCATGTGCAAATGAAGTTAAAGCATGCATCAAATTGTTGTATCTATGGCTTAAAGTGCAGAAACTTTGTTTGAAAAAGAATATGAGAGTTCATTTACATGGAGATGCCTCAGCAGAATGGTTTTCTAATCTACTCCTTAAAATAGGAGGCAGAACATAGCCTGAATGTGCTGGCAAAATTATTATACTGCACGAACTCTTCAATGCAGTCACAGACTTTTCAGATCTCATCGCCAAGATTTATCCTGATATTCCTGATATAAAAATGATATATATAAAAGCCAATATGAATGACTTAAAAAGTATTTAATCAAAGCTATGGTATTTACTGAATGTGCTCGAGAGGAGTTGGTTTTAATACCTCGAATTCCACTAATTCTGTCGGACTATCCATTTGAATTTAGAAGAGTAGTTTCCTGTAAAAGTTTGCTTTGCAATAACTGTTAATAAGTCACTAGGACAGACATTAATAATAGCAGGTATCGATTTAAGAGAAGATTGTTTACCACATGGCCACATTTATGTAGCTTTTTCTAGAGTCGGTTCATCAAGTGACTTAATAATTTTAGCACCAGAAAAAAAAGTTGTATACAAAGAAGTTCTTGCTTAAACATAGATATAACAATACAATGTGGTTGGCTTGCGTTTGCAAAGAAAATCATTACTTTAAAAGGATCGGTTAAGGACAAGGGTATATATATAGGGAGTTCAGGGGCCCTGGGCCCCAACCAAAAAATTATAGGTAATAAGTAATTATTATTAGGGATTTTCATAACTAGGTCTACCAAGCACTGTTATCCTCTGCTAATTCCATTACCCGAGCAATGCCAGGTACGGAAATTCTAGTATATTCCCGTACCTGGCATTGTTCGACTTATATATATATATATATATATACTAGCATTCCGGGCACCCGATAGGCCAGGTACGTAATGCTAGTATATATATATATATGTATAATTGTACAGATTTGTGTGAAAATTTAAATCTTTCTCTTTTTATTAATTAGTTGCCTTTGTCAGTCTACTAGTTCATCTGAGATGCTAATTATATTTCAATCAAATTGTTTAGATAAAATGTTATATCTGTATTCATCAAATTGTAAGGTATTAAAGCTATGTTATTTTAATAATGTTACATATACTTTGTTTATTGTACATACAGACTTTAAAAATTGAGACCAATTCTATGAAATTATAGAACTGTTATGTTCAATTCAAATCAAAATTTATTTAGGAATATGATTACTTCATTTTTTTTTATTTTTTTATAAAGTACATAGGTATTAAACAGAATCTTAGCTTTCAGCAATCTAAAAAAATCATATGATCAAGTATTTGATGAAACAATAAACAGTTTCAGTTTCATTCACAACACTGAACTTGAAAATATCTTTAGACATTAAAGAATTTTACAGAAGCTAAACTGACACTGAAAAGATAATTTTTGAAACTTAAAAAAACGTAAAGATCATCTGTGTATGAGAATATTTTTGTATTTTATAGTGAAATAACATTAAATTCTAGCTTATTTTTTAACTAATTAAAATTTTAAAAAGAAAACTGCAGTGTACGCATTCCGACAAAGTGTTTCTGCTCCAAGTTAAATGGCCTACTCTGGAGCACTAATATGCCTATGGCATTTTCATTTTTATTATGAGAATGAATATGTATGTAGGATTTTTATAGGAAGCATTTCTATCATGTCAGTTTTATCCTACATATATGCGTGTGGACAATTCATCATTTATCCATCTTTAGTACAATATTTTCAGAATTTAATTATTTTAATTTCTTAAAATAATTCACAAATAACTCCATCTTATCATTTTTAGTTACTTCATATAAAATTAGCATCAATGAATTGATCATAGTTAAAGATAATATAAATTTCATTTAAATAATTGTTTCTAAATTTGTCACCTTAAAAATGGATATTACAAGACAAAAATTCAGTGTGATAAGCCTGAAGCTCAAAATTTTATCTCCTTCCATACCTTCCTTTTGTATTATTTTAATGGTTATTTTTTTATTAATGTTTTAATGAAAATAAACTATCTAATTTGATATGAGCTTTGTGGTTTTGGGTGTTGATCAAATGATGAGATGAGTCCTCACTTCTCCAGCAACATAAAGATATTACTGTATGCTGTAAATAGAGTCTTAGTTTATTTGCGTATTAAATGCATATTTATATTCTAGTATTCTTACAAATTGTATGTGTCTAATAATAACATTATAAATTGGTTATTGGGACTCTGTTAGAGTGGACATCTTATATTTGTGCATGCATGTGTCTGTGTGTGTGTGCCGCTCGAGAGATAAGGCCTGCTAGCTGTTGAAATGAGTCATCACTGTTGGGCTAGCTGAACTTCTGAAGAAAGAAGTATATCTTTTGTTATTAAAATATTTCCCACAAGTTTAATGATCAAATTTCGCTGATTAGGAACTTCAATAAATTTATTCTCGTATTTTTCACTAATTAATTTTTGAACCACTATATATACATGGATGGCAGCATAAAAACTATTTTATGAGGATAAAACAACCCATCCTTATCTTTTGCATCTAAAATTAGAAAGAATAAATTTCCATCTGTTACAAATTTTTGGCAATAATGTAAACTTTTTTTAAAAAAACAGCACGAGAACAGTAACCAGTTGAATATGCTATTATGGGCAAGGTGTCTTCTATGTCAGATTCTTCAGCAGATATAGCACAAAAAATTAAATCTATTGGTTCTTTTCCATCACCATTATTAAAAAGTGGTAAAGAATCAAATGTATTAATAGGTACAAGGAAGAAAGAAGAAGAAAAAATGGCTACAACATAAACACATGTCCACTGGTTCCTAAATTCATGTTATTATACACTGTTTCTACTGTGTTCCCATTTTTAATAATCAAGAAATGGTTTAATATATATTTCATCAACCATTAGAACTAGAGTGTGATCATCGTCTTTTAAGATTTGAAATGCATGTTTGACATAAACAAGAAAATTGTTGTATTCTTCTGTTTGTGGAGATTTTTTTTTTAATTAAGCACCAATTTTTTGAATAGTATTGAGATCTGAAAGGATAATATAATGGAAGTTTTTGAAAAATTTATAAACGGGGAAAATTGTTAAATGATAAAGAGGCAAATATTATAATATTTGGTGAATACTTGTAGAGTTCAGGTTTGCACTTCAACAAATGCAGTTAGTCAAGAAAATATGCAAAGAAGAGCTTATATTTGTCAGTAAATACCTCTCCTGAATTTTCGATGACATGTTCAATAATATTGATTTTGACATTCAATGAATTTGATTATCACAAAGATCCTTTTCATAGTAATCAAGAATATCAAATATTGGTTTTATGTTATTGATTATAGGAATTGCTCATGTTCCAATATCCTTTCTTCCATAAATGAAGTATTAAAAATAGATCATTGTCAATACTTCAGAATATGTTGCAGAAGGAATGCCATCATTACCAGATAGATGTATGAATAGAATATTTTGATTCTTTTCAATGATTGGAATATAAGCTTTCAATTATAGAACATTCCATTTGAACTTGTTCTAATTGTTGTCTTTTTGATGATGGCAAATATGTTGTACAGCAAGAAAAAATACTTGGTGCAGCAGTTTCTTTCAGCTTGGGCTTCTTCAGAGGAACAGATAATGTTTCCCCTGTATTTTCATTGTGAAAAGTAGTTCTGTAAAGGATTTCATCATCTTGAAAATGTCTTTCACATATCTGGAAAAAAAATTCTATTTCATGTAGAAAAACTTTTTATATTTATAAATTTCTTTGTTTATAGAAACTTATAGTGATATTACTTTACATTTTGCTTCTAAAAATGAAACTTTCTGTCATGTCTTGGGATATTCGTGTTTTTGACTTTTGTTAACCCGGCACAAGCTAAGAATTTATTCAGGAGCATAAGCCGGATAATAAACCTCCTTTCTTCCTTCTCTGTCATGATTGGAAATAAGAAATAATGGATGCAACCTAAAAAGTTTTGAAATGTTCAATAAATATTGTATGTCACTTGTTCTCGTAACAGTTTATTAGCTTCAAATTTTGATAGTCATATAATTCACTTATAGTGTTATTTTGGCCTTTAGATGCTTTGTTCATTGTACTACTCATCTCTCTCTTTCTATCCGTAAGACTAAATTTTAATTTTAAATTAAATTGGGAACACTGAAACTGCAATTTTCATATATATATATATATATATATATATATATATATATATATATATTAATTTTTATATATATATATATGCACTACAGAATAATTTTCATAATTTATAACATCTCGAAGAGTTATGCAGCATAAATTCCACGAATTCTTCATGAAATCCATGTTTTTAGCTTTATTTTTAAAAGGATATAAATGCTATTAATAATACTTTAATTTTTCTATTTATAATATTTCAAAAAAATTATGAAATTTAAATTTTAGATAGTCCTTTTGTTCTAAGGAATCATATTTTGCAAATTTTCTTGACACTCCAACTTTTAAATAAATAAATTTTTATATCTTTTGCGATCAAATCTGACCAATTTATTAAATTCTGGATATTACAATATCAGATGAATCAACATTTTCATAATCTAGGTAAGCACTCTTGAGAAATCTTAGAAGATGATTGCTTTCTTTGAAACTTTAGGTGTAGCGGATGGCGCTAGGCCTGAACTCCCAATCTTATGGTTAGTAGCCGCGTAACATATCCGTTGGGGCAAAAGTGCACTTCGGTCCGAGGGATGATATCTGGTTTATATGTATAGCAATCAACACAGAGTATCTCCCCAGTGAGGTTGACGAACGATACTTATGTGAGTTGGTGGTGATGCTAACAACTGTCGTATTTAATGCGAGTTTAAAACTTTGAGTCGCCGATAGAGGGCGCCACGACAGTTGAACGAAGCTATGTGCGAAGGTTGCGTTTTATCCAAGGTCGGTCGTCGGGGTACCATTTTAGGTGTAGCGGATAGCGCTAGGCCCGAACTCCCAATGTTATGGTTAGTAGCCGCGTAACATATCCGTTGGGGCAAAAGTGCACTTCGGTCCGAGGGATGATATCTGGCTTATATGTAAAGCAATCACCACAAAACGATCGATGAAGGGATCTAATATTGTCCATTTATACATAATAGTAATATTGAAATTTTCATAAACCTGTCAGCCTCAAAGATTGACATACTTTATTAAAGTGCAAATCTTTTATATTTACGATATTATATTCTCAAGAACATCTTGTTATACATGATTCACAGGGCAGAGGATCAATGTAGAAATTTTAAATTCATAATTGCTTAGCATTTATTTACTGAATTTATATAACACAAATATTTATTTCATTAAAACATTGATATGTTTGAAAAAAGTAACATTTTGAATTTAAAAATAATTTTAAAAAGATTTTTGCTGCAATATTTTTGGATTCCATCGTGGAAAAAATCCCAAATTTAGTTTAATTTTTAATTAATGGAAGTTTCAGAAAAATCTCTCTGATGTTTTTCACCTCCAAGATATATATGTGCCAAGTTAGATAGCTCTAAATCACATGATTTGGTTTCTAGAGCACCAATATACACACATAAACATATGAGCAAACACATTCCTTTAATTACAAATTACGGGAAATTCTGCAAACTGATTGTTTAAATGACGAATGCAAATAATTTGCTGATTTACTTAAATGCTGGAGGAAAATATTTAAAATTGTTCGTTTTTATAGAATAATGAGATTCAAATTTTCATAAATCAGTTAATTTTAATTATTGCTTCAGTTCATTTACCCAAATTACATAAAATGTAGTTATTTATTTCATTTAGACCATTTTAATTGTAATACTAAATAGTATTTATTCCTATATTCTGCATGATTGCATTCATGAAGTTCATTTATTGAATTAGTAATATAAATCCTGTGAGCAATTATAGAAAAATTTAACTTGCATTTATTTTTTTAGAAAATACATTTATTTATTTCATTTCAAAGAATCGCATGCTGAAAATTATATTTTTCTGTATTTAATTTGCAGTAATTATTAAATTATTTTTTCCTCAAAGTTTTTGCCGACGTGATGGCAACAAGTTGATAAAAGTTTTTTTTCCATCCTCATGGGGATTGTATTGTTATTTTGGGCGAAATAAATTATTGAAAAATAGGGTTAAAATATTTATTTAAAAATTCATTATAAATAAAAATTTGAACTGTAGATTAATTGTAGAATTTTTGAACTGTAGAATTTTTTGATCTTAAATCTATATCTATACTACTACCAGCGGGTGACCGAGCTCCGCTCGGAGAAAACAGGTATCGAAGCTAACTCGAATATTTAAATTTTCAATTGTGATTTATCAAAACAATACATGCCATAAGAAAATTTGTGAAACCATCTGTGAAAAAATAATCGGTCAAAGTGCACCATTGTAAACTATTCTAAACAAAGTTAGAGTTTGGAAAGGGAACTATTCTATACAAAGGTAAAGTTTGAAAAGTCATAGGAAATAATCATAGGATTCTAAAGCAGTGGAATTAGAATCGTACTTTTAAAATAGAAAATTTAGTAAAAATATCAAAGTTATCCTTATTTTTTTCTAATGAATGTTGAAATGTCGGACTTTGTTGACAGTGATTTGAAATCGAAATCAGTTCCTTAAATGCTTTTTTGGAAATCTGAATATTTGGAAATTGGAATTTTGAACGAATCAAAAAGAACGAATCTTTTTAGTTAACGAACGAGCGCTAAATTCAAAATTTCATTAACAAATTTCCCTTAATAAAAAGCAGTGGAATTAGAATCGTACTTTTTTGAAAGAAAATTTAGTAAAAATATCAAAGTTATCCTTATTTTTTTCTGATGAATGTTGAAATGTCGGAAATGTGGGGTGATTTTCGACTTGGCAACCATTCCTCGTATTATAGTATAAGATAAAATTAAAACTTAAGCTCCAAGCATGCGTTACGAGTAAAAGGGAAAAAATTATCTTATTAATATGTTGTCATCAGATTGACAAAAACTCAAATTTAAAAAAATAAATTATTATTGCGCATTAAACATATAAAAATGCAATTTTCATCACGTGTCTGCGTGAAATGAAAAAAATATATATGAATATTGATATAGATGGCAGCACGTTACCACTTGAAAATTTAAGTAGCCATTATGGCGAACTAATAAAGTTTGAAAATATCCTATCTGTAACTCCGAACTGCTCAACCGTAGCGCTTCAAAACCGGCGCCAATCGATTCCTCGTGGCCAAAAACCCCAGACCCCCAAGTTTACCGGAGTTTTTTAATTCTGGGGCGATTTTCGACTTGACAACCATTCCTCGTATTATAGTATAAGATTATAAATGTGAAAGTTTGGATGGATGATGGGGTTCAATCACGCCAGAACGGCTGAAGGAAATTGGATGAAATTTAGCACACAGATAGATTATAGTCTACCGAAGAACGTAGGCTAATTTTTATTCCGGTTAATTGAGTGATTAATTTTTTATTAAATAAAAACTAACTTTTCCGCCCAAAAATAAAAAAAATAACAAAACATCTGCCTGAGCTTTTTGAATCGTTTATTTTCATTTTTCTATTTCCGGTGTTCTTTTAATATTATCTTTCTATTCTAAAGGAATGTTTATTAAATTTTTTTCTTATGCTGTTCTTGTGTTAATATAATTCGTCATTTCCTATTCTTTCTCTTGTTTTTTTTTTCTTGCTGTACTTATTTTTTTGCCTATTTTCATCATTTTCGATTAAATTTTTTAGTGCATTCCGTATTACTGCATTTATTGATATTTTTTTCTATTTTCTAGTAATTTACTGCAACGGGCATCGAAACCTTGTGACTGTAAATGCCATTTCGATAAAATTTGGTGGCAAACTATTTTTTTATTTGGCAAAAATGACTATATATTAAATCTGCTCCATTGTGTGTTTTTGTAATTAAATTATATTTGTGTTAGCTATATATATTTTTATATATGCTTATAGTGGTATGTTTCCGTTAGCAAATAATTTAGAATTCCACCAAATTTTCTTAAATTTCTTTGGCGATTGTTCGTTTGCGCCCGACAAACGGAAAAGTACCCTTATGGTTTTAATAACATAACATCCCCCCCACGCTAATGATGTTAGACGTAACGGTTATTTCAAACGATTCCGTTTATTTTTGTAGTGTATGATGAATTTAAAATAAAACATTGTTAATTAATAGATCTTTTGATTCTTTCAGAAGTGCTTTTGAATGAAAATAAAACAAAAATTTTCTAATCTGTATTGCGTTACCCCAGCTGGCACTTAAAATTCACGTCTTTGCGTTGCTCCAATTGACGTTGAAAATTTAAGCATGCATACGGTTTCGATAACATTTTAGACTGACTCTTCTCACATATACACAAAATTTCCACGCGTACGAAGTCGCGGGTAAGAGCTAGTTTAATATAAAAATCGTTTTTGTGTGATAATATTTTCGGATGTTCTTGTAAAAAATCGTCTAAATTTTACTTAATTTTTAATTAATGAAAATTGTAAGTAACAATTTTGTGGATCTAAACCATTCTCAAATCCACATGAGCACACACAAAAAATGTCATCAAAATCAGTTCGTCCCTTTAGGAGTCCAGTCACATACACGCACACACAGATGAATTTTATATATAAAGATAATATTGTTTACCTAAGTTTCTCTAAGTAAGATCGTCTTTCAATTGTCTGCACAGTACTTCTGCAACATGATATGAGTTATCTTCAGCCCTTTTCATAGCTTTGATATCCCTGGCTGTTCTGAAATGGAGTAGAAGGCAGAAGCCTGCCCCTTTATTATCCATTCTCTCTCTTTTCTATTGAGATCAGTCCAATTTCATGAGATTCCCAATATTTTCTTTTCCCATGAGATTTCCAGATTACAGCTCATGAGTTAAGGCTGGACTACTGTAATTACATAAGAAAGTAGAATACATTTTTCTGACTGGAAAGCTACATTCAGTTTACAGAAGCATTATGATGTTGTTTAGTCTCACGCTTGTATGTTTATTTGATGGTTTGTTCATTATTCGAAACTCTGGAATTTTATTCAGATTAGATTAGAGAATTTTTTTGAAACAAATAACTACTTGAAAATTCTTATTTGACTCAGATTGGACAGATTAAAATATCAATTCTGACTTTGCTGAATGGACCAGAGAAATTTCAAAAAATTCACTTGCTGCATTTTGCTTGGTTGTATGAAGATAATAAGCTCAAGTAATATGGGAAAACATGCATTTATTTGTCATATCAATAGAGGAAAACATTCAAAACTATGTACTAATTCAGAACAGCCATCATTGACTTTGAATTTAATACCTGAAAGGAAAATGCAGGGGAAAAGTACACATCATCCAAAAACATCAACCGATTTTGAGCTTTTTAGTTTGATAACAGAACTTAATTTTTTATGGAGATTAAAACTTGTTTTTTTTTTTTTTTTTTTTTTTTTTTTTTTTTTTTTTTTTTTTTTTGCATTCGTCCTTTAACGCATGCATTGATATATCAAAACTATTTTCACATATATTAAGATTTTTTTCTTTCCTTTGGTACAAGAACAAAGAACTGTTCAAAAAGTTTTGACAAAATTTTATAGAGCTTTAAATGTTCCAGTTACAAAAGATATGCTTCAATATGCTAAATTTAGCAAATGCAAGATATTATTGTAATTTTAAAAGAGCAATAACAAAAAAAGTTGTTTAGTGAATAGAAAAGAAATAGAGACAACATAAAGCAGATAATGCATATGAAATTCTTGCAAAAGAACAAAAATGAAACTAATTTCTGAAAATTCTGCATAAGTCACAGAAATTAATGCTTAAATATATGAATCTGCAAAAATAAATAAAAAAAATAATCTTGCATTGTAAGATTTTTTTTTGTTACGTTATCATGAAATTATTAGTATTCTAAAGGCAAAAACATACGCTGTTTTATTTCACCTGCATCTTTAATTTAGTGTGACTTACAATTAAAGAGCATTAGGAGTTATCATTATCTTCTCCGCTCTTTTAATAAATAATATTTTTGTCATGTTAAATTCTAGTCAATAAATAAAAGATTTTTTTTTCTTCAGTAATTAAATATAAACTTTTTTTTAATATGTTATAATTTCAAGTAATAAATTATTACTTCCTTCTCTTGCTTTTTATACTCATCAAAACTATGGAGTATTGATATTCCATTATATTACATAATGTTATTCAAGCATTTGCTCATATATTGCATGTGCAGGGAGGAAATGTCAATTTTTTTTTCTCCAAAATTCAGTGGATTGCATAAAATTTGGTTTTTTAATAACATTTTCGAATGTTATTACTCAGGTAGAAGTTAGAGAATCTCTCCATTAATCTGTTTTCTGATAGGTTGTATGAGGAACGAAGTTCTCAAGTGGAAACGCGGTTAGAAGAAGTAAAAATAGGAGTGGCCTTAGAATATACTCAGCCTCTTGAAGAGCTGCACCAAAATTTAAAGAATCGCCTAGAAGTTTCAGGTATACTATATATTATTTACTTTTAAAGATTTTTTTTCTCCTTTTATTCAGCTGTTTATTTAACTTGCTATCCTTTTGTTTTTAGATATTTTAAAAGAATTAAGACTAGTGAATATAAAACATATACATGAAGCTGAAAATCAAGCATCAAAGCAAAACCTTGAGGTTTGTATAGCTCATATTTATGCTTTAAAAGAAGGTAGTAAATATGAAAAGATAATTTTTATAAAAAGCTTAGTCTCCCCCCCCCTTATATAAAACTTATGTATTTGAAAAATAAAGGCTTGATAAAAAAAAATTTGATGTTTGACTAGCATAGAGCTTATATCATATTAAACATGTCTTAAACTAAATTTCCTGTTTAATGAATGTTCATGATAATTCTAACATTGTCATTTACTTCTTATTTGATGATTTTCTATAAAATGTAATTAATTTTTTGAAATCCTGTAAAAATTATGAAAATTGATATATCTGAAATTTAATTAATACATGTGAAAATAGTTGATGCAAATAAATTTTTATTTAATTGATTTTCTTGGTCTTCATATCTCAGCTTATTTTTCTAGCTTAGAAAAGAAATGATTCATAGAATAGAAATTTTGTTTTCTATATTTAAGAAATATTAAAATTAATTCATTATCACTTTAGAGTATCCAATCTTGCAGAGAGTTTTAATAATCAAATTTATCATAAGAGTTTTCTTCATATTAGAGTGAAAAGACTCTTATTTCTTTTTTAAGAGTGAAAAGGCCTTATTGTGGGATTCTATAAAATGTGATCTTGAAGACAAGATACGGAGATTGGAGGAAGATCGTAATAGTGTAGATATCACCTCAGGCAAGATTATTTTTTTTTAATTTACAAGATAAATTTTGTGGCTTTGAGTTTTCTTCAAAATTTTATCTGTACTAATAATCCTTTTTGTTTTCTTTTTAATAGATTTGTGGAATGAGCAAGTGAACCATAAGCGAAACAAGAGGAAAGCTGATCCCCATTCTTTGGGGAAAAGGAAAAAACCTGTCACTGTGTCAGATATCCTTTTTTCCCCTCTCCCTCTCTCTCTCTTTGGAATTTTAATACACTTTTGACAAGTTTATTTTTCCATTAAATTTGTTGTGATATTTATATAAAAATATTGAAAACAATGATAAAATTAAATGTTATTTAAGATTTTGAAATTTTAACATTTAAGTAATTCTATAAAAATTATAATCTCATGTCATAATCATTGAATCATTTAAAATTGTCTTTCTTTTTTATTTTGGAAGTAATTAATTATGTGTTGTTACAATGTATCATTGTTACAAAGCATTTAAAATTTTTTTTAATGATTAATAAAAGTAAAATGTGTAGATGTTACTCACTTTTTTATAATTTTGTAGTTTTTCTGCTGTGAAAAGAATTTTGATCATTCTTTCTGACAATGTACTATTAATGTACATTTTATTATATTAATTATTGATAGAGAAGCATAAGAAACATAATATTTCTTATGAAATTGAATTTATTTCTTTTGCATACTTAAAATCTTAAATAAGGAAAAAAATTCTTTAACTGTTTTACGTCCATATATTGTGTATATGTTACATGAAAATGATATTTTGGAAGATTGGACCACTATTCGGAAGGTATGTTTCAAAAAGTACTAGGCATGTCAAGATTCCAAAACTATTTTCTTTGCAAGTGTTGTTGTTCTAATTGATAAGCTTTAAACCATTTCAAAATTCAATTTTATTGCATAGGCTAAATTGTTTGACATCATATTTTTAAAATTTCAAATGTTAACTAGCCTTTGTAGCATTATGAAAAGTACTTAATTTTGAAAAAAAGGTCTCTAAAAAGAGCTTAGTTTTCTAGAGAAGTTAAAGAAAACGTTCTTGTGTGTGCTCTCGCTAACAAATTAAAATATCACTCAGTGACTTTTCTCCTCTTCTTCACCCATGTGATTATCGCTTATTGAAATATTAGAATATTAGAGCAATCTCTTGAATAACCTATTAAAGGGCTGCATTGGATTGTAATTTATTGCTGTTATTTCATTAATTATTTGCTTAAATCTAGTGCTGTAAAATTTTAACTTGAAGCCATAAAGTTTTCAATTTATTTGATTTCTTTCCTGTTTTTATTTATTTTTAATGTCCCATTTGACCAATAACAGCAGATTTTAGTTCTCTTCTAGATCTGGCACTTGAAACTCTTAAAGAAATAAAAATATGGATTTTAAAAACTCATTCTTTATAGTTCAGAATCTATCATTAAAAAAACAAAAACAATTTTTGTTTTTTCACTTTTAATTACTCTTACAGATTTTTTCCCCCTGCCTATTGAAATTTTTCTCTGTAATTACAGGTTTGTTTTGATTGATAAAGCATCATGTAGTGAAGTGAAGAACATGAAATTTAATAGAAAGTTATTTATTGGTTATTGAGTATACTAAAAATGGATTATTCTAAATTTTGAATTGAATTCTATTAAAAATTAAAAACAGAATTTTAACATATTTCTGCAATATCATCAAAGCTTTTTATCTCAAAAAAAATTTACAGGGTTTTAATAGTTTAAAATGGTGACTTTCCAGTGATACTGATTTTTTTTTAATGAATGCACTTTTAAAGTAATTTTTTTCAAGTTTTGGGCACATTGATTAAAACATTTTTTATTGTAATTAAAATTAAAGCAATGTCATTACTTCAAAAGTTTGAGTCATATTAAAATATGCTGCTTTGATATATACAGGTGATTATCAAAATAATGGAAGTACCTGTGAATAAAAATGATATTATTGAATGTGCTTCATAAACATTAAAATATTATAATTGCCATTTGTTTTTATAAATAGCAATATATATTTTGATTGTATGTATTAGCTTTATTAAAACTCTGTAATACTTGGATTTTTTTTTTTTTTTTTTCAAAACCATAAAATGTTGAACCTCTTAGATTTTCAAAGATGCCAAATTATAGAAGCTTGTCTAGTTGGAGAAAGTGTGACTGAAACATCCCAACTTTTAGAAATTGTTTGAAGTACAGTGTCTAAATTCAAGCCAAAATACTCACAGCATAGTAAAACAAGCTTGACAAAGAAAAATAGTGGAGAGAAAGAAAAGCTCAGTGAAAGAGGTCGACATGTATTGAAGTGGATTGTAATGTCTAAAAAGTGAACAACCAGCAAAGCTCAACCCTGATCTGGATTATCCGCTGTCAGTGATTATAGTTGATGAGCATCGCCATAAACAGAATATTTATGGCACAGCACAACTCTCAAGCCTCTTATCACAGGTGTTTTTGATAAATGTCTTCTACAATGGTGTCACACTCACAAAACTTGTTTAATTGATACGTAAAAGAGAGTAATATGATCTGATGAATCGTGTTTCACACTTTTCCTGAGAAATAGGACGATTGCATGTTTGGAGGATACCTGCACAACTGTATGATCAGGATTGTCACCTTCAGCTATTAAGAATGGGGGTGGATATATCATGATATGGGCGGCCATGTTATGATTTTCTGCTGGAACAACTAAAAGGAAGGCCAGTATGGAGAAATTTTAGCTAACTAAGTTCATGATATGATGCAAACTTTGATCCCTGCAAGAGATGGTATTTTCCAGGATGATAATACACCTATCCATGCAGTTAGACTTGTCCAATTGCAGGTTAATGAATACAAGGATGAAGTAAAACATTTGCCTTGGCCGTCACAGTCGCCCAACCTCAATATAGTTTTGCTGTTATAGTCTATTTTAGAGTGTTCAACTCAGAATTAATATTTGTCACCAGCATCTCTCCCAGAACTTTCACAATAAATTTTTTCTTAACTTTAAAGCAATGTACAGAATAAGATTTTTTAATTGTTGAGTGCTGTTGAAATTTAAGGTAATGGGAAGTATATTATCATAAACTAATTTCAAAAAATGATTTTTTAATACATTAATTGTTGTTTTTTTATTTTCATTTTACTTCTAATTATAGATCTGGCCTTTTTTTAAACTTTGTTTTCATGGTTTATAAAACTAGGAATTGTGAAATAATTTCCTTAATGATTTTTTAAAAGCAGAAGTAAGAAAATTCCATATAGCTGCAAATAACTGTTTATTGTTCTTAAATTGCTAAATATAGTGAGGTAGCATAAAAGTAAATGTATCCCTTGCATTTCAACCAGGTTTCATTTGTTATTGCATATATAAAATTCAAATATGAAACTTTTTGTCATTATATGCTTCTATACCAATGTCGACATTTTCAAAAATGATGTATCCATCATTTGAAAATGATCCCAGCTTTTTATTGTTAATCTTATTTTAAAAAATTATTTAATTTTTTAGGGTTCTGATTGTTTAAAATTATTTTTATACTTTTGTCAAAATTAATTTTTTTTTTTTTTTACAACAGAAGACATTGTTCTTCTGCAGTGTTGTAAATTTAACTAACTTGCAGTAATGTCTCACTACACAAGTTGGTTATTATTATCTACTTCAGCTGTTATCTTGACATCAAATTATATAGCATTAAAAAGAGTATTATTTTTTATACATATATAGGCATGCCATTGTTTAGTATGCTGTCCCTTTTCTTTTTAATATTAAAGGAAAATAATTATATGTGAAAAACAAAATGGTTATAACTAAAGTTCCACTTTGAAATGGTCATAAAAGGAAAACTACTGGACCAAATATTATCAAACTTGGTAATAGTTTAAAATCATGAAAATTTCTTTTTCTCTAAAAATAGCTCAAAAACTCGCCAGTAGTGGGGGAGGTGTGGTATCCATTATTGTTTAACAAAATAAGACATCAGTTTAAAATGTGTTTGTTTCTGAAATATGTTATCGAGCCCGTTCAATTTGGTGTCCACCATTTTCTAAAAGAACCTTAAATCATGTTACTGCCTTCTTAATAATAACTCTTAGCAGATCAGGATGAATATTATACTCGTGTCAATGTATTTTACCTTTGCATACAGCAGCATTCCCTCCCAGGTGGTAAATTTTTTTATATGCTGAAAAGAAATTTTCATGATCTTCTTTAAAACTGTTACCTAGTTTCATAACATTTAGTCTTGTAGTTTTTCTTTTATTATCATTTCAAAGTGGAACTATAAGTTATAGCCACCCTGTATATACAAAAAATTTTTATCCTCAAGTACTAATACCGAATCAGAAGCAAGCAAATAAAATTGTTTAAAGCATTTGTAATTTCCTTCAATATGAAAACACTAAAAATGGAACACTAAATTTCCTTCCTGAAATGAAAACCCTAAAAATGGAACAAAAGCTTATATATATTGTTACAAGCGAGCGAACGTCGCTGGATCGCGGATAGAAGAGCAATTGGCGACAGCGTCAAAGAGCTTGGCGCCAGCTGGGTTGGTTTGGCGAAAGGAATAGTCTGGCAGACGCTGGTTTCTCTCGGTGATTTCCGAAGCCTCGGGGCTCTTTCGCCCGGCTATATAAGGGACGGGCCACCGCATTCGGCAGTTCCTCTCTCTGAAGAGAAGCGTTTCACTGGACTAGCGGATTTTCGCTTGTTATTAGTTAGCTGTGTTTACGTTTGCTATGAACGTTGTATTATCGATCTCGCTGTGACTTACTGTTTGCTGTGCTATACGATAGCTGTTTTGCAGTCTGTGTTTATAGTGTGCAAGGCTTGCATTTACGCTGTAAGTGACTGTTGACTGCTGGATTGTGTTTATCTAAAGATCTACTTTATCAACTCATCCTGTAAATAACTGTAAATAAATTTGTTTGTGCTGTCCTCAAATAAAGTCCATTCAATCCGAATCCGCTACGCTAAAAACGTAACAACTGGTGTCAGAAGCGGGATTGAATCGTGAAAACTAGAGCAATGGAGGAAGCAGAGAAAACAAAATTCGAACAACTTTTTGCTTTCATTAAAGAAATGGAGAAGAAGATGGAACAAGGGCAAGAAAAGATAGAGAAGATGGAACAAGGGCAAGAGAAGATGGAGAAGATAGAACAAGGCCAAGCTAATATTGTTGAAGCAATCAACTCCAAAGTGGATGCTTTGGTGGAAAAGGTTCAAGAAAACGATACAAAAATTCGTAATATTCAGCAGAGTTGTGAGCAGAATGTTGAAAATCTCCGTAGAGTTGAAGAGAAATTTGACGAAAGATTGAACACCTTTGAACAAGAAATTGAGGGGAAAGTCGAGGAAAAATTGAACAAAATGGAAGGTGTACAGGTAAAATCTGAAAACCAATCCCCAAATGTTCGGGAGCCTGAAATAATTCAACCTGTGCCAATTATTGCTAAATCAAGCATTAAAGTGTCCACTTACGGCGGAAAAACATCTTGGCAAGTCTACAAGACTCAATTCTCCATCTTCGCACTAGCCAATTGTTGGAATCCAGTAACGAAGGCTCGTCAGCTGGCTGCATCACTACGGGCTGAAGCTGCAGATATTTTGAGAACTATTCCCGAAGATCGACATCTGGAATTTGATGCACTTTCAAATGCTCTGGAGTTGCGCTTCGGAGAAAAATGCCTCAAGGACTATAGCCGTCTTCAATTAAAGACTCGGCAACAACGATCGAACGAAAGTCTGCAAGAGCTTGCAACAGATGTAGAGAGACTCTCCCATCTTGCCTTCTCCGACTATCCAGCCGAGGTATGAGAAACACTAGTCCTGCAGTATTTCATTGACGGTATGAGGGATCCAGAGATACAAATGTCCCTGCGAATGGCTGAATTGAAGGATTTGAAAGCAGCTTTGTTTTATTCCATGAAAGTTGAAGCCCCTCAACAAGCTGCAAGGAGGGATCGCCATTCAGTTAGAGGTGCTACGGTCCAAGATGCATCGAATCCTTCGCTACGAAACCTATTTGAAATGAAGAAAACTATTTGCCAGTTTATCCGGAAAGGAGATGAAAGGCCCAACAAACATGGCCAGAGAACTGTGAAATGTATGAAATGCGGCGAAGAGGGCCATGTTCGAAGGAACTGTTCAGTCCGCTTAGATAAACGGGTTAAAGACTCTTCTAGAAGCAACCAGGAAAACCGTATGAGAGTTTTACAGATATCTTCAAGAGGCGGTGGTGAAAATGGTGTATTTGTTGATGCCTTCGTCAACTGCATCCCCTGCCGAATGATCGTTGACACAGGAGCCAACGTGACCATCATGCGTAGAGATGTTGCAGAACAACTCGAAAGGAAAATTCTCTGGGCACCGTCCTGCGTCTCCCTTCAAACGGTCACTGGTGACAGAATCCCAGTTATAGGGAAAAGGAATACTGAAATTAGATTTGGGAATGCTACTTATGACCATGTCGTCTACGTAGCGGAAATTGCAGATGATTTTATACTTGGACTGGACTTTCTGAAGAAATATGACTTCGTAATTGACTTTAAAAATAACTCCCTGCGTTCCACATAAGAAGTCGTGACTCTTTTCCATTTGAGATCTGGAGGAGGAAATGGAGACGCCTTGTTAAGAAAACCCTACTCTGAGGGTTGTCACAACGGCTCCCCTGCGGAAAAGAAATATGGTATTGATACATCAATCGCACCAATTGATACCAAATCGCAGAAGCCGTTCCACCTCAATCTGATCCCTGGAGTGATGAAGAGGTTCGCAAGAAATAAATAAATGATCCTGACATTAAACCGATTATGCAATTTATGCAATCCTCCAGGCCCGTTTAGAAGACGTACACAGATTTGCCCGAGATCGGATCAACATAGCGACGGATAAGATGAAGACCAGGTGCGACACTAAAGCCACCGGACATAAATTCAAGGAAGGCGACAAGGTATGGTTCTGGAACCCGATTCGACGGAAGGGACTCTCTCCGAAGCTGCAGTCTTCCTGAGAAGGCCCTTATACAGTCCTGAAAATACTGAATGACGTCGTGGTTCAAATAAGGAAGTCGCCGAACTCAAAACCTAGAGTAGTACATTATGATCGGCTAGCCCCTTATAATGATAACTTGTTGAATAGTTGAAACCATGGTTTCCTCATTTATGTAAATATGATCTGTATATTTGTAAATATTGTTCTTTATGTTAATTACTTTTCATTGTTTATGTCTGAAACTTTGTGTCTATGTATTGTAACTTTTGGTCTTCTGCTCGGGAGCTGTACTGCCCGGGACGTGCAATCCTTAAGGACGGGTCAGTGTTACAAGCGAGTGAACGTCGCTGCAATCGCAGAGGGGAGAGCGATTAGCGACGGCGTCAAAGAGCTTGGCGCCAGCTGGGTTGGTTTGGCGAAAGGAATAGTCTGGCAGTCGCTGGATTTCTCTCGGTGATTCCCGAAGCCTCACGGCTCTTTCGTCCAGCAATATAAGGGACGGGCTACCGCATTCGGCAATTCCTCTCTCGGAAGAGAAGCGTTTCACTGGACTAGCGGATTTTTGCTTGTTATTATTGAGCTGTGTTTACGTTTGCGGTTAACGTTGTATTATTGAGCTCGCTGTAACTTACTGTTTGCTAAGCTATACGATAGCTGTTTTGAAGTCTGTGTTTATTGTGCATAAGGCTTGCATTTATGCTGTAAGTGACTGTTGACTGCTGAATTGTGTTTATCTAAAGTTCTACTTTATCAAGTCATCCTGTAAATAGCTGTAAATAAATTTGCTTGTGCTGTTCTCAAATAAAGTCCATTCAGTCCGAAACAGCGACGCTAAAAAACGTGTGTGCGTGTGGTTCAAACAGTTTTTAATGAAAAAGAAACTAATGGCAAAACCTTCAATAAAGCTATAAAGCTTTCTTAATCCAAATATTTGTGAGCAAAATTGTAGATTGTATCCAAATTGCTTTAGCATAAAATATCCTTTATACATAAATTACTAAATACATACAATATACTATGTAGTTTTAGAGTATAGTGTAATAATTTAATGCTTATAGTAAACTAATAATAATAATAATTTGTTATTGTACTTTATTTCAGGCTTTAAAAGCTTCAAAACAAAGCAGCGAATGTGAGTAAATGAAGTCTATCATAATAATCTGTATAATTGTGTAGAAATCTCTTCAAAAATATTTAGTAAATTAATTTGTAGTATTATTTGAATTGACAAATGTTTACATTGTAAACATTTTATTTTTAAAAAAATATGAATTATAATGTAATGTGTGTATATATATATATATATTTCTTCTTATTTCTGGGGATTTTATCTCATTAAAAAATAAAGCTTTTAAATTTGATTTATGCATAAATAAATGCATCTGTGTTTTAATAGCTTCTTTAAATTTGTATTTTTCAAAATAAAATTTCTAATAATAAATTATAGTATTTTACCATTTGTAAATTAAGGAAAATTACTTGTCAAATTAAATTTTTAATTAAATATTTTTTTAAGACTAAATGCCTTTTGTAATAATTTTTAATGTAATTTATTTTTATGCTTTTGTTTGTTCTTTTATATGTGATCTTTATAAAATTCTCAAATATTTCTTGCCAAATAACAACAAAATAAATTTTAATATAATTATATTTCCTGTATTCTATTTTGATATCAGGAGAAAAATTATTCCTTCCTAAGATAAATATTCTTTTTTCTAATTGCTCTCTTATTCAAAAAAAAAAATTCTTATCATAGTTTTCCTTCTTGCACGATTTTATAGGCTCTTTGTAACTTTCTAAACTCCACGCATGCTGTTCATTGGTTGGGGCTGATATCTTTCTCTTTAAGTCTTCTGTGAAAAAGTGAATTTTAGCGATGTTTTGATGTTCCCACAGATGAATTCAGTGCTCCTGAAAGAGTAAGTGCCCGTTTTGCTGATGGGAAATTGTTATTCAAAGGAGATTCATTTAGAAAAGGGGAAACCGTCTATGTAGATGACAAGATAGAAAAACCATGGCTGTAAGATATATATGTATATATATCTATATTTATTTATTTATTATTATTATTATTATGAAAAAGGATCTTTTTATATGTATTCATTTTTTTACTCTTTAGATTTAAATTTTTCAACTTGAAGAAAATCTGGAATAATTTTATTAAAAAAAAAAATGGAAATTTAGAATCTTATTTTTGTAAGAGATAAAATGGTTTTCCTATTTATTTACTTTTCTCAAAATAAATTTCTATATTAAATCAAAGCTTTTTAAATTATAGGTTGTAAATTTAAATGCACTGTATGTTTTAGAATTAAAAAAAATCAACTGTATAAATTTTCTGGTATTTTTATTTTTTAGAAAATCTTAAATTATAGCATTTCAATTATGTTGCATGTACAATTGAGAAATTATTTCTTTCCTCAAAAATTGCTAATTGTACTTTTTATTAAGTAATCTCAAATGATAATAAAAAGTTGATTGCTAAATAAAAGTAACATATAACTCCAATTAAATATATAGCAACGATGTATCATTTTATATTGAAATAAATACATTTCATCTCCCCCCCCCTCCTAACCTTGCAAGTAAGTAAATCTTCATTAGAAAATGTTTTTTAAAAGCATATGTTAATAAATAATAGTATACAATTAATAAACCCCTTGTAAAAAATATTAGTATAAACATTTTCAGATTGCTATAAAGCCTCTATCATGTTTGCTAAGGTTTGAAATTGATTTCAAAAATTCATTCTCTAAACTAGAAGTTATCATATAAAAATAAATATATACTTGCCAGGTTATTGATGAAATATATATCCCAAAATTATTATTTATTGATATTTATCCTGTATCTCTATGAGATTAAAAAGACATGAAAGCATGTTAAAAAACTAAATTTCTCATAATATGATTTTAAAATCCTTGTTTGTTTGGTTTTTAAATCCTTAATAAAAATGAAATTCTTGTTTTTTTAAATAAATAAATTATATATTTGCAATCTTGAGCATTATAAATCAGCATTACTAAAATAGCATGTATATGCTATTATTCATTTTATTCTTTGTTTGAAGAGAGGAGAATTTAAATTGAAACTTATTTTTGCTTTAAATAAGACTTCAAATGAAATTAATTGATATGATATCATTTTAATGAATTTTAAAATATCAAAGTCTTTTCTCCACCAGATTCCTAAGGAGAAAGTGGAAATATTTTCTGTAAAAGTGTATTATATATATTGAATTGATAAGGCACTAATATCTTGAAATCAATATTCCATGCTAAATTGAAAGGTAGCCGAGATTTTATTCAAAAGGAATTTTAGTCTTCATTTCATGCTGTGGGTAGATAAAGAATATAAATACTAAAACAATTAATAATTTTGATAATGATCTTATCAATTATCATGTTATAGCTTAAAAATGCAGAAATAATGTAACTGAGAAGAGCGTCGTATATTAATTGATGATAGAAGGTCTGTTTTCATATCAAAAAAGCAAAGCAACTCAAATAACAAAGCTTGAAGTTACAGATAATCTTACTTGGTTTTCATAATTTAATTCTCCATTCAGAGATTTCAATGGGAAAAAAATAATGGATGCAAAATAATTAATGAACTTGATAGTAATCCTGAAAATAAAACAAAGTATGTAATAGGGAAGTTTAGAAGCTTATTCTGTATTAAGCGATAGTAGTTCAATATAAACTATTTTTTGAGATAAAATTATGTAAATTGTAACTTAAATTTACATGATAATAAATTTGGCATTGGGAAAAAGGAGCTGTTTCGTGTATACAGAATTGACTAAAATGCTGTATTTAATAGAAGATAAAGAAACATTTCTTTTAAAAAAATTGCTACAATTATTAACAATAAAAACTTGAACATGCGAATATGAATTTTCTTCTCAGTTTGGGCTTATCTGCTGTACACTCAATCAAGTTATGTTTAATTGGAAACTGTTGTTATTGTATTCTCAATCAAGCTGGCACTGAAAAGAATATTTTTTTTATTTAAATAATATTTCTGTACTAATAATAAAAATTAATATGTGTGTTTTTGAAGGTTCTACAAGGCAGATTAAAGGATTCGAAGTTACCCAATTTGACGTACTTTGCAAGGTGGAAGTACACCTTGAATTTTTTTTATTTGATAAGAACATTAATGAATTACAAATTAGCATTGGTTATTTTTTCAATAATTTCAGGAAAATAATTAGAATCTTCAAAAATATTATGACATTAAAAATGTTAACCAATTTTAAAATAATTAAATCAATTTTCTATTCATACTAATTGAGTCTCAGTTCAATTTTTTAAAAATATTTGTACAAATTGTTAAGTGTTTTAATAAAAGTTTTTTTCATTATTATGATGAAATTTAAATCATTTTCATAGTTTTATAAATATTTTATTCTGAATTAATCATTTTTTGTTAATAATCAGATATGAAAATGCAACTTAGGTTTCACATATTACTTTTTTAAGAGGAAATTGTAGTTAATATTATTTGTATTTTATTGTAATTTAATGTAATCAAATATTATATGTTTAACTTAATAATGTAGGTAACTTCAGAAACAAGCAAAGTTTCAATGCTGCTGATTTTTCCAGAAGGTTTCCATGTTTAACGAGCAGGAGTTATATTCCCAAAATTTTCGTGCATTCTATCTAATAAAAGTGTTATTTTTCCCTTTCATGAAAAAAAAAATGTGCATTTAGGATAAGATTGAGAATGCTTAGTTTGGCTATGACATGAATTTATCATTTTTAATGAATATATTGTGTGATTGTTGGCAAGGCTTTTGTTGTTAGTCCCTGGTCTGCAGTTAAAAGTATCCACATATCAAAATTGTGATTTTGACTAATTTTTTTCTAATCCATTGAGACCAAAACTTGACACAAAACTATGATTCTAATCATAAAACCAAAACCACATTTGGGATATTTAAATGATTGTTTTTCTAAGCTATCATGTTCATATGCTTCTGAAATTACAGATGGTCCAACCATTTTGTATTCGGCTCAAAATTTGTTATGTGTCTACAATATAGATATTAAATATTTGCTCCAACTTTATATTAAATACTAGCTGCCCCGACAGACTTCGTACTGTCTCAAGTTATTGGGCTTTTGTAGCCTAATAACGTATGTACGTGTTTCATAGCACTTAGAAAATAAAAAGAATCGTTTAATACATAAATCCTTTCAAGAATAAAATAAACACATTAAGAGCTCTTAATGCCGCATTAATGTATGAAAAAGAATTTTTATCCCTAAGAACAACTACAATAAAACAATTTTTTTATCAGAACACAATCAATATAAACATGAAAAAATGAAACAACATGAAATAAAAATGAACAAAATGATATTCACACACGTTTGAAAGAGTTGAGTTATGCCTTAATACTAAACAACGATTACTTACAAAAATAAGTAATCTATTTCGTACATTGAAAAACTTAAATAATAATGTAATTATATTTTCATTGTAAGGCTTTATAGTACACGATATTTTTTGTTTGATTATTTGACGCGTAAACAAATAAATTTGACCGTTTTCCAACGTGGGAGCAGGCAACATACAACTGTCCATGAGAGAAGCATGGGTTTTCAAGATTAATGCCGCAAAAATTAAATGATTGACCCTGGGATTTATTTATGGTCATAGCGAAAGCAAGCCGCACTGGAAATTGCAGTCGTTTAAATTCAAATGGTACATCAATTGGTACAATTGGGATTTGTTCATTAATGTTTTTACTGCTAGCCGTGTGCCATTATAAAGACGTGGTGGGTTGATATTTCGCAACATAATGACCACCGATCCTTCTTTTAATTGAAGATTATGAGGCGGCAATCCTGGAAAATCCAGTGAATTTAAAAATTCTGGTGGATAATTAACAACATCATCTTGGTTAGTTGCGCAATCAATTGATTTATATGTTCTTAATTCGCCCACAATTTCATTTTGAATTTTGAAATTTATTTCATTTACATCTGTATTTTTGGCAGCTAAGATTGCTCGTTCACTCAACCAAAAAAGATCTCTGTAATTTTGAGTGACGTTTGGGAAAACCATTTGAATGAGCTCGGTTTTTGATTCAGTAAACTGACAAAAATTGGCAGGCAATGTAATGCAGCCAGTTAAAAAGTCTACAGGAATTTTGCCATCCCCAATGTCAATGAGCTGTTAATCACGTGCTGAAAATGGTATTTTTCTAGGTTTTATTATCTGTAGTCATTATAAAAAAAATCAGAGCTTTCATAAATGCAATGGCAACACGTTATTAAAAGTTGATTTTTTTAAAAAAAATTATTTTTCGCCTACAGATTTATATTGACGTCAAAACCCTCCTCCCAAAAACAAATCATGTTCTGACGTGATAAAAATTAAAATAAGTCTTGTTACCTTAAAAGTTGGCATGAAATTGTCACGAAATATATTTGTTGCCCCAAAGGAAGTCATTTGGAAACAGTTATTATATTTTTGTATGTTTGTAAGGAGGTGTATGGAATTCGTACCAATTCCTGAAACCAATGAGTACAATGGCTCTGGTGGCCGAACCAATGGCACTAATTTCACTTTGCCATTTGCGCAACACAATCCATTTGCTTCATTCTTGTATTTCAATGCCTTACAATGTGAGCAAACTAAGTTTATAGATCCAATAGCAACGCATTGGTAGGAACTGTAGTCAATTGAAACATCGTAGCTGAATGCCGCACGTGAAATATTGAAAGTAGCTTGAACACGACACATTGCACGTGATTCTAATATTCTAATCCTTTCAATTTCATTTCGTTCTTCAAGTTGTTGTGCAGTCCAAGTAGATTGAAAATTAGCTTGGTTTGTAGCATTTCTAGTTCTACGGCCCAAATTGCTACGCCCGCGTCTTATAGGCGGCTTGAGTCTAAATGTAAACACACTAAACAAATAAAGTTACACTAACAACAGTTACACAACACTAACAACTGTTGGTTTTCAAGACATGCGAAAATTTAAAAACAGCTTTGAAAATGCCGCGCTCAGAGGAAATAATAGTGACACACACATCCTTCGTTTCTTTTTTTCCCTTCCCTTTTTTCTGCAAGTCCTTTTTTTTTCTTTCTATTTTTTTTTTCTTTATAACTTTTCTTCCTACAAACCCTTTTTTTCTTTTATTTTTTTTCTTCGCTGTCTAGACTTTATTTTGAGCAGGAATAGATAAAATATCCATACAGACTAAACACCAAAAAAAATTAATAAAAAAGAATCGTTTAATATATAAATCCTTTTAAGAATAACATTAAAACATTAAGGGCTCTTAATGTCGCATTTATAAAAAAAAAGAATTTTTATCCTTAAGAACAACAAAAAAACTTTATATCAGAACACAATCAATAGCAATATTAAAAAATGAAACATCATCAAATAAAAACGAAGAAAATGATATTCACGTCCGTTGAGAAGAATGTTTTTAATCAGTATAATCAGCTGCATAAAAGCAAGTATTTTCTTTCTTTTTTAAACTTCCCGTTATCTATGAATGAAAACCAACTGACTTCGCGTATTTCTTTCTAAACAAATCATAATTTATTACTTCCTGCTATCTCACTCGGTGTGGGGGAAGGAAATGAAGATTTTTGGCGGGAAAGTAAGAAAAGTGTCGTTTTAACTATTTTCCACGCAGTTTTTTAATTTTTTCTCTTCATAAGAACCATCCTCGTGTCTTAACGAAAATATTAAAAAAAAAAAAAATAGCCGAATCGGTCGAGCCGTTCTCCAGTTTTGCGCTTAGCAACGCATTTCGAGCTGCATTTTTATTATAATAGATTTGCTCCAACTTTTGTAATTTTGTATTTAAGCAGCTGAGCAGATAAATGTCTTCTTAATAGATTTTGCTAAAACTTTTATAGGAATGTACATGTATGGCATGAAGACCATATATCTGTAGCTGATATGTTTCATGTCTGTAGCTGATAATGTTTTTTATTTATCTTCACATCAGATAGACAGACATGATGCCGATTCCCCCTCTCCACCCTCAAAGTGTAAATGTGGAGATTCATCGAAATCTTAAATTCAGATTATTTTTTTTCAACAATTGAAAAATCTTAAATAAAAAAAGTGTCAACAATTGATATACTTCATGGTTTGTATATGAGAAAGTAAAATTATATTATTGCTCTTTTCTCATTGTGATACTTTTTTTTATTTAAATTAGTTATATATACACTGAAGTGACAAAAGTCATGGGATGACTGTTAATATCGTGTTGGTCCTCCTTTTGCCCGGCGAAGTGCAACAACTCGACGTGTCATGGAGTCCACAAGTCGTTGGAAGTCCTCTGCAGGAATATTGAGAATGCTGTCCATATACTGAGCCATGCTGTCTATAGACGTCCATAATTGTGAAAGTGTGGATGGTGCAGGAGTTTTGGCACGAACCGACCTTTCGATGATGTCCCATAAATTCTCGATGGGATTCATATCGGGCGATCTAGGTGGCCAGATCATGCGCTGGAATTGTCCGCAATGTTCTTCAAACCAATCGCGAACAGTTCTGGCCCGGTGACATGGCGCATTGTCATCCATAAAAATCCCATTGTTGTGTGGGTACGTGAAGTCCATGAATGGCTGCAAGTGATCTGCAAGCAGCTGAACATAACCATTTCCAGTCAATGATCGGTTCAGTTGCACCAGAGGACCGAGTCCAGGCCATATAAAAACAGCCCACACCATTATGCAGCCGCCACCAGCTTGAACAGTGCCTTGCTGACAGTTTGGGTCCATGGCTTCGTGGGGTCTGCGCCACACTCGAACTCTACCATCAGCTCGTAACAACTGAAATCGTGACTCATCGGACCCCGCCACGGTTTTCCACTGGTCTAGGGACCAGCCGATATGCTCACGAGCCCAGGAGAGTCGCTGCAGGCGATGTCGTGCTGTCAGTAAAGGCACTCGAGTCGGTCTTCTGCTGTCATAGCCCAAGGAAGACAAATTTCGCCGCACAGTCCTATCGGACTCGTCCCTCGTACGTCCCCCATTGATTCCTGCAGTTATTTGACGAAGTGTTGCGTGTCTATTAACATTGACCATTCTACACAGACGACGGCGGTTAAGTGCAGGTGGTCACTCACTGCGCTGTGCATGATGGGATGTGGTGCCTGAAATTTCATACTCTCGGCACACTCTTGATACTGTGGATCTCGGAAAGTTGAATTCACTAACGATATCCGCAATGGAATGACCCATGCGTCTAGCTCCAACTAACATTCCACGTTCAAAGTCTGTTAATTCTCGTCGTGCCGCTATAAATCACGAAAAACCTGTTAACATGAATAACTTGAACTCAAATGAAAGCTCTGGAAAATGAACTGCGCCTTTATATTTTTTCGCTGCGATACTACTGCCATCTGTATATTTGCATATTGCTATCCCATGACTTTTGTCACTTCAGTGTATATATTATATGAATTGTAGAATGTATTAGATAATCCTAAAAAAAATTCAGTGCTGAATGATTCTCTTCATACTGTAATTATATTTTTAACCTTCTGAGTAAGGCGAAGCGTTATTGCGCTTCACTTACCGTGAAGGTAAGTATTCTTCTACACTCAAACGGTTAAAGATGTTTCAACTCAGTATATTAATTGAAATTAATCCTTTCTGATATCAAATTAAAAGTGTGAGATAATAGAGAATGAGGCAGGTTTATAGAATAATTGGCAGGATTATGTAGTACTTCTAAAGTAATACATTTAATACTTATTATATTTTTTGTTATTATACCTAATATTTTATGAAAAAAATTGGTTCATAAGAATACAGGTTATTATGATCCACCCTTTTTTAAGTTCTTTAAACTAACTCCATTGTATTACATCAATAAAAAAAAAGCCTTGAATCAGAATGCTTATCCTGAATTGCAGAATTATTAAAATAGTTTATATCTAAACTGCTAATCATTTATCCAATTTTGAAATCTACCTCAAATGGCTTTGAATTTTCGTTAATTAGCATTTAAATAGATGACCATCCTATTAATGCTTATGATTTATTCCTCATATAAACTAATTAAAAATGGTAAAATCATGCCAATTTTGCGATAGTGATTAATTTTTAAATTAAAACAGATATTATTGAAAAATGTGAAATTATTTAAATTATAAAATATTTATTTTATAAATCTTTTGTAAAACAATTTATCCTGATCATATTGCTGTTCATAAGATTGTCAAATTATTATGTCAGAACATGATATTGTTTGGGGAGTGAGGTTTTCGGTGTCAACAAAAATCCGTTGGCAAAAAATAAAAATTGTATTATCTGTGGGAGCATCGCAGAAAATCAGCTTATAATAATGTGTTGCCTTTGCATTTACAAAAGCTCTGATTAAAAAAAAGAAGTTAATTATTACAGCAAATAAAACCTAGAAAAATGTAATTTTGAGCGTGTGATTATAGGAAATGAAATAATTAGGAAATGTGATATTTTTTAAACAATAAATGCAAGACAATTTTTTTGTTGTTGTTGTTTGCAATACTAAAGTTACTAATCCAATGAAGCAATTAAAATGACTCTGAAAAGATAATTTGACTTGCACAAGCACATGGTGCTTGGCCGTTCCAGAATTATGTTCTGACATGATATTTTATGAAATGTGCATAGCAGATTTCATTTTAATCTTTATTTTATTATTGGTCATGACAGAAATTTTAGCATGATAATATACTGTGAATGACATTTTTTCATTCATCCGACAGTATACATCTGGTGCCAAATCAAGTAGTGTAGAAATGAAATCACCCAGCAACTGCTGTAGGAACAGTCATATTCTCATTTGAAGAATAATAAAATTACATATTTATGTTTTCTAATCTTGTTTTATATCTTTCAACTATAAATTGTTTTTGTATTTTGCCATTATAATTGTATAAAGATATACAATTATAATGGCAAACAGCAGTTTGGCTTTTAAAAGAATTTAATATAATAAAATTATATTAAATATATTTTATTTCCTATTAAATAATTCTTATATTTGATGTTATAACAGGCTATTTATTTTATATTTTATTTTGTGTGTATGTAAAAGGAGGAGACACTTTTACCAACTTAAAAAAATGTATGTGTAGTTACAGGATATGTAGCCTAATTAAAAGTCCTTAAGGACTTATTTTTTATGGTCCTTATATAAGGGCCTTTTAAGTTCTTATTTATTATTGTCCCAGTACTTATGTTTTTCTTATGGTGCATATTCGTGGCACTCAAGGTTTTGCTTTAGTTCTCTTATTTTTATGGCAGAGAGAGGGTAATAACCTTCAATAGGATAATGCAATGAAGCAATGGTGAGACATTCTCGACTGATTTCGCATGTATTTATGACATACATTAAGCCATTTCACAAAATGCATCAGTGATGACCCACTTTTACCCTTTTAATATATATGTAGGTTAGTAAAACAGCAGTTTGGCTTTTGGAAGTTCTAAAAGAAAATTTCTCTGTCGTAATTATTCCTTCGTAAATTTCTTAGATTTGATTTTTCTAACGATATATCTTACTTGTAATTTATAAAGTGAGTGCTTCATAAAAATGATAAATTATTATAAGTTCTTGTATTCTAGAAAAGCAATATCCGATTATATTAAATGCTTTTCATGTATAAATTGTCAGTAGCTTGTTCTAAAATTTTTGTATAAGGAAAAATGAATTATGAATTCAGTAAATTTTGCATCTATAAGAAATATTTTAACAGAGGACAAGTAAATGTGGGAAAATAACTCATATCTTTTGTTGTACTTTTATTAGAATGGATAAAAGACAGTATAAAGATGCTATACTCGTGGAGTTAATAGATTTCCTAGTAAAATCACCTGAATACAATATCAATAATTCTCATGTTAGGAAAATGAATTGGATGAGGGTTTATTATTATTATTATTATTAGTTATATATTAGAAAATTATAATTTAAAAAACATGAAGTATTTGAAAATTATCGTTATCATGAACAAGAATCCATTGAAAGCATTAATTAAAATATTAAAATTGGGAATTTGGAAGAAAAATATTATGTTTCACAACATGTATCATATGACCATTTAAAGCAATCTGCAGAGTCGAATCAGTAAACATTATTAAGGAATTGAGAAAGTTAGTTACATTAACCCATTCAAAATATCATCCACTTTTAGGGAAGTAAATTTTAAAAGAAATAGTTGTCATTGTTATAAAGAAAATTAGACCCTGATTTTTTTATAGAAAAAGAAGTTTCTCTGTGTACAAGAAATTATTGAAATTGAATGTAAAACTAATGCACTTGTTTAACAAAATAGAAACTTTTCACTACTAAAAAAATTAATTAGTTGGACAAAATTATTGATGAAAAAAATTGAATGAATTCAGAATGAGTGGAGAAATCTGAAGAGAAACAAACCTTATTCCTTAACAGTTTTTTTTTTTGTTCTAAATTTTTTTTACTTATGTTCTTAAACTTTTGAAGGAACTGAACGTTAACGAAGTAGTATTCTTCCCCTTATATTACTAACTGAAGGGTAATTGAATGATTTAAGATATGCAATGAATATTTTTAATAAGGTTTATCAAGAAAAACTTGCATTAAAAAACATTTTAAATAACTTATTTCAATGTTGGTAAAAAAATATTTAATGCACATTTTTATCATTCGAATTTATAGTTCTTTAATAATAATTTAAAAATATTAGCTGAAGGTTGGTTCTTATTTTTTCTTTAAAGGTGCTTATAAAGTGCTTATCTTTTAAGATAAAATTAGTTAATGCTCACTGTTTTGTATAACAAAATCAAATAATGCACATTTCTTCATTTTCAGAATCAAATTTTATCATTCTTGAGGTCGATTAATTTTCTTTTATATAAAAATTTCATAGTATTTTTATTAACTCTAACAATTTGTTGTATAAATTTGTTTGGTACAATTCATTATTTTATGAATTTTAGCTTTTTGTTTGTTTGTTTGTTCTATGATGTCTGTAAAATCTGTTATTTATATAAATTTTGAACATCTTTGATTTAAATCTGAAACAATAAGATTTGAGTTCTGTTATGATATAGAAAAATTGAAAATGTTGAACATTAATATTATTTAATAATAATAGGCTCTTAGTATCCTAAACTATTTGATGAAATTCCCCAAACCCTTACATAAACTTTAACTTTTAAACTAGGCATTCTTTTAATTTTTACAGTATTGACTTTTTTTAATTTCTCATGAACAAAATTTTATAATATAATATATTTTTAAAAAATCATAATAATTTTTGCTTTTTTTTGTTTAGAGCCCATGTGATATCTGTCAATACCAGTGAAGTTCTTCTCCAGAAAACTGATGGAGCATGGGCAAGGATTGGCATCAGTGACTTGCAAGGTGGCAAATACAACATTCGTCATGAACTTTCATGAGCACTTTAAAGCATTTGAAAGCATTGAAAGCATTTCACACTTTAAAGCATTTGAACAGATTTTATCATCATTTTATTTTTTATTCTCACATCCAACATTTGTATCACATATGTAAATATGTAAAGAAATTCATTATAAATATAATCTTACGAAATTCTTTTTTTGCTTTTTGGTTGATGATGTGATTCATGACTATTTTACTTATATTTCCTGCCTTTAGACATGCATAATAGGAAATAATCTTATGATTTACACATTACACATTATTAAATTTCTCCTTTAACTGAAGGATTTCTTTCAAAGAGAGGGCATTTTAAATACCTTATAAATGTTCTGATGGATGTGATCATATGGTGATAAATAGTACTTCTTTACTCTTTAGTTAGTAAAATTAATTTGTTAGAATAAAATTATCTTGTAATAATTTTAGAATAAGTAGGACATTACTTTTATTGGCAAACAAATAATTAAATTAACAAGGAATTAAAAAGTAAAATAAAATTATATTTTTTCTCACACTTTTTTTACTACTATTCTAATTCACATATGTTATTAACAAAAGGCCAAAGTGTCAGGTTTAGGAATTAAACTCCATATCAGTTATTATTCTTATAGAAAGTAAAATTAAAAAGTAACATTTTAAAATGCCTTTCATTATTTAAATATTAGTAAAGACAATATTCAGGGTCCATTTTGGTAGGCTTTAAAGCAATTCTCAAAGTTATAGTTTGAATAGTGTTGCATGCTTTAAATTGAGTCTCAGAAAACCTGTTGATTACAGTGAACTATAGTAAAATATGCTGAAAAGGATTATTTGTGACATGAATAACATTTTTAATTCTGGGGCCATTGTTTTTTTATGCAAATATGTTGAATCTATTTATCTTCTTAAGTGCATGATTTTTAAAACTTAGTTTTGATTCTTTGTAGGAAAATGAATACCAAGAAATTTAATCATTTCATTCAATTTTCGAGGGTAACCCACAGAAGAAATGCATTGATAGGTTTTAATTTTTTTCTTGAACAATTCTACTATTGCACTTTTTTCTAGAGTAATTTCGAGTTTCCAATTATGGCACTACTTGTATATGTTTTCCATTTTTTTCTAAGGATTTTCCAGGAATTCTGCCTACAGAAGACAAAAATATTGGCAAAATGGGTGAATTCAACCCCTTACTTACAGTTTCGTGGAAGCTGTGTGCAAAGATAACAAATAGAATTGGTGAAAGAACGCTATAAGAACAGAATCATTTTCTCTTTTGATATCGAGATTCACACTAACAAAGTATTTTTTTTGTTCGTGAGCTTCATTAATTTTTGCTTGAATACTGTAAATTGCAGTTTGGCTATCTCTGAAGAAATGAAACCATGTAAGCTATTGTGAAGCTTTTTGTTACAAGTTAGAAAGTAAGTAATGCATGGAGTGAGGGTAAGTTCAAAGACTGCAAGAATGGAGAAATAGAGTACATGCGAGAAACAAATTTTATCTTGAAGATTTGAAGAAAAAAGTATATAATGTTGAAGCCTCTCTAACAGACGAACAGTCCAGCGTATATCAAAAGGTTCTAAACAGCATCGAGTCTGTTACAGGCCCATTATTTTTCTTAGATTCACCTGGTAGCAATGGAAAAACATTTCTCTTAAATTTTTCTTCCTTCAAAGGTCAGAAGCAATAAAGACATTGCCTTGGCAACTGCATTATCTGGAATAGCTGCAACGTTATTGGAGGGTGGAAAGACTACTCATTCTGCTTTTAGATTACCCCTTAACCTCAATTACTCAGAGAACCCAATGAGCAGTATTAATAGGAAACGGAACATATCCTGAATGTGCTGGCAAAATTATTATATCCCACGAACTCTCTACGGTAGTCACGGAGTTTCCAGATCTCCACGCCAAGATTTATCCTGATATTGCTGATATAAAAAATAAGCCAATTGAATGACTTAAAAAGTATGTAATCGAAGCTACGATATTTACTGGATGTGCTCGAGGGGAGTTGGTTTTAATACTCTGCATTCCACTAATTCCGTCGGGCTATCCTTTTAAATTTAGAAGAGTGCAGTGTCCTTTAAAAGTTTGCTTTGCAATAACCGTTAATAAGTCACAAGGATAGACATTAAAAGTAGCAGGGATCGATTTAAGAGAAGACGGCCAATTTTATGTAACTTTCTCCAGAGTCAGTTCATCAAGCAGCTTAATAATTTTAGCACCAGAACCCCCCCCCCCAAATGTTGTATACAAAGAAGTTTTTGCTTAAACATAGGTATGACAATAAAATGTGGATGGCCTGTGTTTGCAAAGTAAATCAATACGTTAAAAGGATCCTTAAGGATCGGTTAAGGACAAGGGCATATATATATAAGGAGTCCAGGGGCCCGGGACCCTCCCAAAATTTGAAAAAATTATAGGTAATAAGTAATTATTATTGGGAAGTTTTGTAACTCGGTGCACCAAGCATTGTTATCCCCTGCTAATTCCATTACCCGAGCAATGCCCGGAACAGGAATGATAGTATATATATATATATATATATATATATATATATATATATATATATATGAAAAAACAATAACCCACAGAATGTACTTAATCCTTGTAAAGCGCTGGAAATCTTACATGTCTACCAGAGCGTGCAATTTTTTTCGTTTGAATATTTTTGTTTAGCAGATTTGATGGTTTTCAGTTTCTGTGTCTGCTGTCGTCAGTGTTTCGGTTTTCAGTTTCTGCTGTCGTCAGCGTTTCGTTGGGCAATGTTTAGACATGACCTGATTCCAAATGGGAAACGTGAATGTCAGTTAACAGATCTTAATTTATCAATGGATACATTTTTATCCTCTTCCTTAATTTTAATAGAGAAATATTTGTCATGTCTTTTCAGAATTAGAAAAAGTTCATCATACGGTGGTTTCAAAGACTTTCGAATTTGTCCACGCTTATGAAGACATTTGTACTATGGCCCGAATCTTTGTGAATGAAAACAGTTTTAGATTTTTGGTGAAATTCTAATGGTTTTAACAGTTCCATCTGTTTCTGTAAGTCTTTCACAAATGTATCAATATAACAGCCATTTTTAGGTTTTTCAAAAATAATAATAATAATAATTCTGGGCAATTTGATAAGTTGTCCATAAATCATTTGGGCAATTTTGTAATTCGTATTACGGCGCAAAAGAGATCTTAGGACTAACAATTCTTTAAGTAAGGCTTGAATTCATTTAATGGAATTATGCGCTCTTATTGCGGCTTTTAAGGTCCGATGCATCCTTTCAGTTTTCCCATTGCATTGTGAGTGGTAAGCTATTATTGTTTTTATGGAAATGACATATAATTACGATATTTGTAAAAAGTACGTTTTACCTTCAGTAGTAGGTAAAGGGCTTATGATGTCAATATGAATAATAGAGAAACTATCGTATGCTTCCTTGTAATTGATAATTTGCGAAAGCGTATGCCTGTTAATTTTATTCTTTTGGCAGTGGATACAAGACTTTGCCCATTGAATGATATCTTTCCGAATGTTGAACCATATAAATCTGGAAGATATTTGCTTGACAGTAGATTTCACACCAGGGTGCGCTAAGGCATGAATTTTGTGAAAAACTTGCATTCGAAATTCTTGAGATACAAGTAGACGAATTTTTACAGTTGAAATATCGCACCAAAGTAATATTCCCGAATCCATAGGATATCGTTTGAAAATCAAAGATGGTTTCAAGCGTATCTCGTTAAAATATTGATTATCAATTTGTGCTTCTGCAATTTTATCATAATCTATTTCAGAGATGGCTTCTATCCTGGATAGGGATTCTGAGATAGTATTTTCTTTTTCGCCAACGTAACGAATATCCGTTGAAAGCTCCGAAATGTTCTGTAAATGACGTAACTGTCTAGAAAAGGCCTTTTTTTTAAAGCAAACGTCAAAAGTTTTTGATTGATGTAAGTTATAAACTATCTTCAAGAATATGCTTGAATTCTTTGATTGAAAGGTATATTCCTAACAGTTCCCTATCGTAAATACTATATCCTTTCTGAGCATTAGATATCTTAGAAAAGAAGGCTAAGGGTTTCCAATTGTCTCCTTCCAACTGTTACAGCACGGATCCAACAGCGAAGTCTGAAGCACTACTGAAGAGAGCTAACGCTGAGTTAGGATTTGGAAAATTTAATAATGTAGCATTCGCTAGATCTTTTTTGCACTGTTCAAATTTTTATTTTGCTGCATCGGTCCACATAATTTTACATTTATTCTTTTTCTTTGGACCCTTTAAATACTCACAATGAATTGCTTGGTTTTTGGCAGCATCTTTGATATATCGCCCGTAGAAATTAATGAAGCCAAGGAGGGTGCGTAGTTCATGAATAGTTTCCGGTAAACTCTATTCCAAGATAGCTTTTACCTTTTCAGGAAGGTGTTAAGAGCCTTTAAGAGTAATCAGGTATCCTAAAAATTCTGATTCACTCCAAAAATTGACTTTTCAAGAATTATACGAAGACCATATTTATTTAAAGGGGAGAAAACTGTGTTTGGGTGCTTTGAATGTTCATCTTCTGTTGAAAAAGCTATTAAAATGTCGTCTAAATGGGCCAGAACAAAGTCCAATACAATAAACACTTCTTTAACGAAACGTAGATAAGGCGTTTCTTAACCCGAAGCGCGTAACGTTAAATTTATATAAACCGAATGGCGTTATGATAACTGTTTTATCTTTTTCTTCTGCTATTAATATTTGAAAATAAACCTTAAATAGATCAATTTTTGAGAATATGTGTTTGTTTTTTAGGATATAATGGAAGCCTTCGATTCGTGGAATAGGATAACAATCCAGAATCGTTTGTGCGTTTAAGCGCCTGTAGTCCCCGCAAGGTCGCAAACTTCACCCTTCTTGCCGACTAAATGGAGTGGACTGGCTCATTGAGATTTTGAATGTCTAATTATATCAGTATTTAACACAAATAACTCCTGCATGGCTGATTTTAATTTATTTGTATCTAACTGGCGAGCTTTAAAAAAAAAAACACGGAGACCTTTTATAGTTATATGATGTTTCGAGCTAGAAATTAACAAATTTGGCTTGACTAAATTCGAATATTGTAACAACAATTTAGCATATTGGGAATTTTTATCAGTCATTTTTATGCTATTGGCATTTGTTATACGCGTAATATGCCTTCGAATTTATAAATTTATGACATCATTTATCAATTTTCTGTTATGCATATCAATTAGTAATTTAAATTTGGTTTAAAAGGTTGCACCTTGTAATGTCTTAGCTTCAAGTAACTAAACACTTTGACACTAAGTACATTTATTCACAGACAGCAACAAAAAAAAAAACAGAAACATTTAAAATTAATTTTAGAAACAAGATTTAGACATTTTTGAAGCCAGCTCTGTTCCGCGTCCAGACATGCTCAAGCCAAACTCTTTCTCCTCCAACTCAATCTCGCGACCTCTTTCGTCGAGCGCGGACAGCGCCATCTATCTCCATTTTAGGACAGTACAGACTCCTCCCCTCTTGGAAACTTTTCGACGTAGGCGAAAAGCTGAAAATAGACTCAAAACAAAAACTACTACACATACATAGATACTGTAAATGACACAAAAAATATATATATGAAGATAATTATATAAAAGATTAAATGTATATATAAATGCAAAAGTATATATAAAAAATATATAAAAGTATATATAAAAAAAAAGAAACTTTTTCTTTTTTAAAGACCCATTTCATATTTGCCAGACAGTACACTACTTGACAAGAAGAGGAGGGATCCTACTCAACGCGTCAGCATTTTTGTGCTGCGTACCCTTACGGTGAATTATATTGAAATTAAAGGATTGGAGTGCCAATGACCACCTCAAAATTCTAGAATTTTTGCTTGCATTGGTTTTGAGCCAAGTTAGAGGATTGTGATCAGTCACAATAGTGAAGCTCTGGCCATCCAAATAGCATTTAAGTCTCTGAATTCCAAAAATAATAGCAGCACACTCCTTTTCACTAACACAGTAGTTCTTTTCCACGTTCGATAATTTCCTACTAAGATAGACGATTGGATGTTCTTGGTCCTCTTCAGTCACTTGAGATAGTACTACGCCTATCCCATTATCGGATGCATCTGTCTGTAATATGAATGGACGGTTATAGTCAGGAGAATGTAGTACTGGTTTGCTTGCAAGAGCCTGCTTCAATGATTTAAAGGCTTTCTCACAATCTTCCGTCCAAGGCACCACTCCTTTTCGACATTTTCCTTTTAAAGCATCTGTTAGAGGCGCGGCAATAGTAGAAAACATGGGAATATAATGAGAATAATATCCCGCTAGACCTAAAAATGCTCGTATGTCTGTTTTGGTACGTGGAGTTGGAAAGTTCTTAACAGCCTCTATCTTCAAACCTGAAGGCCTTCTACATCCTTGTCCCACTATATGTCCTAAGTACTTGACTTGACTTTGCGCAAATTTACATTTAGATGGTTTAATGGTCAAACCAGCCTTTTGTATTCTTTGCAATACGGTTTCTAGGTGCTTGATATGGTCTTGGAAACCAACAGAAAATATGGCGATGTCATCGAGATAAGGCACAGCAAAATCTTCACAAGCCTCCAGCAATTGTGCTACCATTCTACTAAATTCATAAGGAGCGTTCTTAAGTCCAAATGGCATACGTAATGGTATATATGTGCCAAAATTTGTGACGAATGCAGACAACCTTTGAGCATGTTTAGACAAAGGAATTTGCCAATATCCTTTTGACAAGTCTAAAACTGTTATAAATTTTGCAGAAGACACTGTTTCAATTCTTTCTTCTATATTCGGTAGCGGGTAAAATTTTGTCTTCGTAATTTTGTTGAGATTTCTATAATCTATGCATGGACGTGGCTCTTTTCCAGGTGCTTCCACTAGTACCATAGGTGAGGTATAATCAGAATATCCTACTTCAATAATTTTCATGGAAAGCATTTTCTGTATCTCCTTACGTAGGATTTCATTTTGCCTAGGTGATGTCCTATAAGGCTTTGACAGCACCGCATTGTCCGACACTAGTTCGATGTCATGAGTGACGAGGTTAGTTTTTCCTGGAACATTGGAAAAGCATTCTCGATATTTCCAGATAACATTTCTCAATTGTTCACATTGATCTTCTGTCAATGTATTTCCAGTCAATTCTGGGGTGATTTCTGATAAATCCAGAACATTCGGAGTTGGTTCCAGATGAGGAATCTCTAATTCATCAACTCCAATTCCTTCTTCAGATTCTAAGGAAAGATAATTAATCTGTTCTGGTCTCTTGTAATAAGGTTTTAACATATTCACATGGTATACCTGAGACTTGTCCTTCCTATTTGGTACGTACACCACGTAATTAGTTTCAGAGAGTTTTTTCAAAATAGTACCTGGCCCAGTCCAGCGTGGGCTAAGCTTGTTTGCTCTACAATTAGCGAAAATCAGTACTAAGTCTTTTTCCTGAAACTCCCTTTTCACAGCTTTTTTGTCATACCAAATTTTGTTTCTTTGTTGGGATTTTTCCATTTCCTTGACAGCAAGATCTTGGTAACGTTTCAATCGATTAAGTAGAGTGAACACATATTCCGTCACTGGAGTTTGTTCTTCTTCGGATTGGAGCCAATTTTCATAGAGTAAAGTAACAGGTGTTCTAAGGTTTTTCCCATGAACCAGTTCAGCTGGGCTAAACCCTGTAGATTCGTGAGTAACAGTTCTTAGAGCGAATAAAGCGGCGTGAACATGTTTTTCCCAGTCCGGCCCTTCTTCGGCACATAAGACACGGAGTATTCGACCAAGCGTTCGATGGAAACGTTCAACAGGATTGCTCTGTGGATGATAGGCTGAACTGTGCACAACTTTAACTCCAAAACGTTCAAAGAATTCTGTTGTGACTTCACTCATGAAAGAAGTCCCTTGATCATGCTGAATTTCTCTCGGAAATCCCATGCGACTAAAAATTTGAAGAAGTGCATCGATGACAGAAGTGGATGTGATATCCGTTACAGCGACAGCATCAGGATATTTGGAAGCCAAGCACATCGCTGTAATCAAATATTTCTTTCCAGATTCAGTAATCGGCAATGGTCCGACAGCATCAATATTGATTTTAGCAAACACTTCTTGAATTATTGGAACTAATTTCATAGGAGCCTTTTTCTTGTCATTAGGTTTTCCCACACGTTGACAGTGATCACAACTTCGGACATATTCTTCTATTTCCTTGTAGCAATTCGGCCAAAAGAAATATTTTGCAAGAATGTCTTTAGTTTTTGTAACGCCTAAATGACTTGCTGCACCGTCATGACACAGAGTCTTGAGTCTTTCTCGAAATTCTTTAGGCACTACCAATAAAAGTTTATCTTCACCTAATTTATTTGTCTTCCCTTTTACCAAAAGTCCATTTGGGAGAATTTTGAACCCAATTTTGCATTCTGTTTTACCTATGTTTTTCACCAAAGATTGTAGTTCTTTGCACTCTTGTTGAGCAGTGATAAAGGCTTTAGAATCAATCTTTAGTAATGACAAGCCCTCGAATTCTTCTTTAGAAGGAAAAGAGAATAAATCATCATCTTCGATATCTTCTGTAGCTGCCGTCTCAGTTTCCTCTACAGATAAAGGTTCATTTTCTTTGATATGCACCAACTCTTTTTCCTCTTCCAATCGTTTCTGAGCTCGTGTTTGGATTGCATTGAGTTGTTGGGAAACAGGAATGTTCTCCATCTTTTCTATAAGGGCTGCAGTTCTATTCCCTAACAGATATCTACCTTTATCGGCTTTGTTAGATACAATTGCTGCCTTAGTTATCAAGTGTCCAAACTCACCTTTCAGCTCAACTTCAGCTAGTGGTAACCACACTGGTGAATCATCTAATGGCTGCTGAACCCAAACCTGCTCACCTGTAAACATTTCTGGTTTTATTACTTTGAGGCTCACAACATCAATACTGGATCCTGTGTCCCGCAAAATAGGCATAGGGAATCCATTTACTTCCCCCATAGAAGTGTGTGGTAACATTACATCATCTTCGTAAGCTTCAAATATATGATTTACAGTTGCAGAACTTTCTTTATTTATCAACAAGGGACAGTTTGGTCTAATATGATCCGTAGAACCACATTTATAACATTTAATTACTCTTCTTTTGTCAAAGTCTTCATTATTTGCATGCTTCTTAGCACCAAAATCTTCTTTTTTAATATGAAAGGATACTTTATTTTCACTCGGAGTTTTAGCTTTCCAAGTCGGAGATCTCTCTTTTGAAGAACCACTGAAAGGTTTTTTCTTCCAAAGGCTACGGATGCTATCATATTCATCCAGCTTTTGAACAAGTACTTCTGGATTTTTTATATCCGACCATTCGTCAATAAAATGTTCTCTAGCCTCCCAAGGCACTTTTCTTTTAATCTGCTCAGTCACAATTAAATCGCTGAGTTCGGTGAAGGTGTTTACTTCCAGTCCTTTCAACCATTCTTCAAAGTAGTTCCTCACTTCATATAAGAAATCTGTCCAATTGCTATCCGAACCTTTTACGTGGTTATGAAATTTTTGTCGAAATTTTTCAGTCGAAAATCTGTATCTTTTCAGCAATAATTTTTTTATATGAGAGTAGTCGTTTGAAATTTCTTCTGACTCTCTGGCAATGAGCTGCGACATCTCATAAGGTAACAATCCAATTAAGTGAGATACCCATAAGTCTTCAGCAATATCAACTCGCTTAGCTTGCCTTTCGAACAAAACGAGATACAGACTTATATCACCATCTTTAGGATCAAATTTTTGCATAAGATGTCTAATTTCCAGTTTTGGTTTATTAGGCACCAGAGTCATTTCACTCGACTTGGACTTATTTTCTAACTCTAGTTGCAATTTCTTCAGCTGAAAAGCATTTTCTAGCTCTTTTTCTTCAAGAATACGTTTTGTTTCCATTTGTCTTTCTTTAAGAATACGCTTTGTTTCCATTTCTTTTTCAATTCGCTTTGCTGCCATTTCTTTTTCGATTCGCTTTTCTTCCCTAATTTCTTCTTCAAGCCGTGTTTTCTTTACTGTTTCTAGCAATTCTTTAATATACTCAACTTCATCTTCAAATTTATCCATTGAAGAAATGGCATTTTTAATATCGATAACTGTTGCAGAAGCATCGATATTGATTGAGAGGCACTCCGCTAGTTTGAACAAATCTGCTTTTAAAACTCTCCCCAAAAAAGCCATTCTGATGAATATATATAACTCAATGTGACTTAATAATTTTAATCTAAATACTAAATTAAGATTAACTTTCTTATTTTGAATTGGATCCCCACTCTTTACAAAAGTCAACTAGTTTCAAAAATTAAAAATGCGCAAAATACAAGAAAAACTAAGATATTTTTTTTTGTAGAATCTAAATATTACTATTAATAAGATTCTTAGTAAACTCTCATAAAATATAATATCATATACAACTGTGCGGTTCTTTATCATAAATTTCAAAATAAAATACGAAAAGAATTTCTTTTTAAACCTAAAACGTACACAAATATGATTCAATTTCCTCAAAACGAGAAAAAACTAAAACATAATTCCACTTTCTGCTTAAAAACAAAATAAAAATAAAAATGCAACAAGTGATCAAAATAATACCGTAATAAATTTTCTTTTCAAGCGATGATACACTGTTGAAGAAAAAAGAAACAAAACGGAATCATTTTGTTTCGACCGGAAATCATCCGTCTCAGATCAAAGCAGAACTATAACGAATTAAATATATTTTCTATACTCAATCTTCAAAACAAAACTGTAGTACCGTTTTGAAATTTGTTTCATATATTCTGATAAAATTAGTCAACTTTCTTTTAGTTTAATCAGTATATAGAAAAAATCAACTAAATTCCTATGTTAAAACACAATTATTTCCAGTTGATTTATTTTGCGCTTACAACTCTATAGCTTAAACACAATAAATGTAACTCTTTGCATAGAATTTCTAGTTATTTATACAACCACAAATAACTTTTATGCACGGAAATTTTATATTACAAAACAACCATACTGATAAACAAACAACCAGACAAAATTTTGCTATAAACTGCAAAATTAAAGATATAAACTACAATTATAGTAACAGTATACGCAATACTTTACACAACTATAATTATTAATCAAAACTGAGTAATTTACATTCGAGCAACCGGAATTAAATATGCTGTACAAAAGTATACCGCATTCTCTTTGCATATAACCAAAAGCAACTAGAGTAACCAATGCTATACTAGTACACTGCACAATAAAAATTCCTTGCTAAATAAATTCTCAATTTTCTTTTTTAAAAAGCATTTCATTCTAATATTCAAAATATATAAATCCACTATTCAAATTTTAACATTTTCAGAATAGATACTGTCTGGCAAAAAATGAACTTACCCCCAGCATGCTGAAAATTAATAATAAAAAGTATGTAACAGAACTGACTTCAGTCTTGAGGTTTGTGTGGATCGAAATCCAAAGAGCTGCCACCATTTATAAGTCTGTAATGTCTTAGCTTCAAGTAA
>JAOUZG010030170.1:234128-244890 GCA_026289955.1 Argiope argentata
ATCGGAAAATTGATGAGCAATGAAAATGTAAATGCATTACTCACCTCACCGGCGATCGCTCCTTCCGCGCCGGAATGAAGTCACATCGAACATGTTGACACAATCAGACTAAAACATTGAAGAGAGCCTATCTAAAAAATACTTTTACGTTTAATTAGTTTAAATATTTACATAATTATATACAGGATTATTATTGATACATATGCGATGGAGTTTTTTCACCACACATCGTCCCAAAGTTTTTCCGAAGCCGAAAAGTTCCGGTTTCCTTCTCAAGAATTCCAGGAGTTTAGTTGTCTCAGTAGAAGTGGAAGTGCTTTTCGTGACAATACTTTAACTGTAACATTTTCGCTCCTATGGGATAACAGCCTTTGTCGCTATATCCCTCAATATTTATATTCAAGTCAAGTGGAGTTGTGATTATTTAAATCATTTTCAACAGCGTCAAAAATGGCAATTTGTAAAAAGTAATGTAAAACCTGGCATGATGGTAGTACTAAAAGAAGATAATGTACCCAAATGCAAATGGATACTAGGTCGAATAATTGATGTAATACCTGGTAAGGATGGATGTGTACGTTTAGTGAATGTAAGAACAGCAAACGGCACTTTAAAGAGGCCGATATCTAAGGTTTGCTTACTTCCTGTTAAAACAGATAATTAATTGTATGTATTGTTTAATAAGTGTAATATCTATATTTTCTCCATTATATTTATAAAGTGTGTTCATGTATTGTATTTCAATTGTTATTATTCAATCATGTATTATTTTCATGAAGCATAGTATTTCTGTATCTTCCACGCATGTTTGTATTTGATTTGTTACTAATTATTGTGTGGATTGTATTAATTGTAGTAAATTTAAGCTTTCTAATGCAACTATTTAAAATTTTTCAAATTTGTCAGAAAAGTTAATTATTGTATACGTATGATGTATTCTGCAAGAGTTGGAATTTAAAATTCCAACGCGTGGCGGGATGTTTACGCTCACTTCGCAGCCCGCCAACCTTTCCTGGGTTTGGCGACAGTTGACCGCTAACCAACACCTTCCAGAGTGGCGAAAAGGGAAAACCCATCAGTTCAGACTATGCTATCGTGCGAGCTGGACGCAGCGATAGTTGCTCCTCTACTAAGCAGGAGACGAATTGCTCAGCTTTTGTACTTTACATCTACCTCCTATTAAGCGAGGTTGCTATTTAAATATTATTATTCTTTAAATAATTTAATTTGTATATTTGTTGATTTTCATAATAAACTGTTTTAAAAACTGCAGTCCACTACTTTATTTTACTGAGCTACAGACACATGATATCTTTTAATATACCTTAAAAAGTTCTGAAAATCTAAGTCCCATTGAAATAGAAACGAACATTTGTTGCATTTGAATGCCTCAAAAATAATTGGATGGAATTTGTATGGATAAAATTATAACATTATGTATTTGATTTACGTCCGTTCTTCGTCTAACATGTTAAATTTTAGTGAATCTTTAAAAATGACTATTTTTAAAAGAGATCTTAGTAAACGAAATAGAGTAAATCATTAATATGTGAATAATAAACATAAATTGAAATGCCACGTTTTTCAGCTATATTATTTAAAATGCTGCAGATGAGAGCCTTATTATTTTACTTTAAGTTCCTTGTTTTGAAATATCTGCCTTTTGCTTTATTTATAAATATATTTTACATTTTTTTTTGATTTTAAAACTATAATCAAAAATATGTTGACGCCTTGTATTAGTTTTTCTGGTAATTTGGGTACTTGATTTTACTTTTCTACTTTATTTTTAATCTTTTCTGAACTGATAACTATACAGCTTTGCACTAAGAAATCAAGATCGTCTGGGCTCTCTGTCTATTATGGCCAGTAAACCTCAAATATTTGAAAAAAGAAAAGAAAAAAAAAATGTTAACTGAATTAGCAACAAAAAATTAAAGTTACAGAAGGAAAACTGCATGTAATAAATCACCAGTTATTATAATTATAATAAAAAGCTTTTAATTAATTATGTACTAACTCATTATATGTAGCTTTTTTATTTATTATTTTATTGTAAAAGGCAAAATTGATTATTATGTGATATCCAGAAGCTGAATTTTGGAAATTTTACTCCCCCTCCCCCGTCCGTCGGCACACAGCCATACCCTGCAGTGGTGTTCAAACAAGAAAAAAGGCATATTAAAAGTGATACCTGAGTTTCCCTTGCTTTGACATTAACATAAACATTCATTTTGAACAAAATTATTTAAAATATAAAAAGACAAGGAACGTTCAAAGAAGGGTTTTTCTTCTATGAAGGGTTTGACTATTTGACCAATAATATTGACACCTTGTGTCACTATTGAGACCTAATACATAGACCATTTTTTACAGACACCAAGCAAGAATTACAATACAATATAGTCTTTAATGTGCGCAAAAATTTCAAAAACAAAAATAAACTATAAAAGAAAACATACAACCAATTATTAAAAATAGAAAAGAGAAACGAAAAGGAAAGAGCATACCAGTAGCTGGTAAAACTATTACAAAAAAAGGAATCCCACTGCGTTAAAATTCTGCATCATCATTCAATAACTGGATGGTAGAGCGTTGGTCTCGTACTCCTTAGGTTACGAGTTCGAAACTCACCTGCCAAAAGATTCCCCGAATGTGTGGCGGCTGGCGCTAGTTAAATATGTTCGTGGTCACTAAGTCCTCCACATCGAGAGTAATGCCACTGAGGTACTGGGTCAGAGATGATCATTCTCGGTTCCAAGTCTAAATTACGATCTGAGATGAGTGAATGAATATCCATGAATGGAGTCCGCCCCCTAAAAAGGGTCGTGGCGTGTGTGTAGCTAAGTTGCACTCTTGACCCTAGATGGCGCTACTTGTTAACAAGAGACGGTATCTCCGGCCTCAATATGCTGATGTATCAGCGGGGCTTGTCCATGGCAAGTGCCATAAGTAACAACAACAAAACTGGAAGTTTAATTAAAATAATTAGAGGTAGAGCCATCTATTGAGTTAGTTCATAAGTAATATAAAGTTTATTTGTATTTGTGCCAAAGGATTAAAAGTGAGTTAGCCCTTCTCGAATTAAAAATTCTAATGTTGCAATAGTCTCTAGGGGCTTCATCATTAGTTAAGTTTTTTATAAGATTATTATTTGCTTCAATATAGAAAAATTCATCATTACGAACTCTTTTTATCTTGTGAAATTGTGAGAAAATTAGATTTTTGGAAATTTTTGAGTTTAAATTAAAATGGTAAATATTAAGTCATCTTAAAGTTGAAATCACCCCTTTTATCGTAGATATCAACTAATGTTTTTCTATTAGAAATTTCAATTTTTTAAAGTCCAGAAAGGTTACTTCAAGATTCTTTTATTTTTTCAGTTAGAATTAACTCTTTTAGATAACAATTAGTAACATATTTCCATTATCTAAGTTTTTTAAAAGTAAACCATTAATATATCTCCAATCGTTTATTAAATTGTGTTTAATTATTTTATTTCTCTTAGTAATGCGGGAAAATATTGGTTAAAGCACTTAAAAAAGCTGTTCCCATTTGAATGCCCAACACTTGTTTTTAAAAACTAATTCCATTAAAAATGTAATTTTCGGTAATATTAAAGTGAAAACATTCTACCCATTTTTTTTTTCAATTTCTGCTATTAGTTTACACTTTCCCCATACATATTTATGTGGGTTTGAGTGTGAATGGCAGAACTTCCTCCAGTGGAAAAAAGCGAGCGTCATCACGTCACTCCCATGCATGTTGTCATCGCATGGAGCTAAATCTCTCTCTCTCTCTCTCTCACACACACACACACATGGATACATAATTTTTTTAAACTTGTACTGGATCGCACTTGATCTTAATTTTTTTTTCAAATATTAATTCTTTAATTTGGTTATTTTTCATTCATTAATTAAAATCTTTCCTACCAAAATTCTTCATTTCCCCATCGCCAAATGAGTGAGACCAGTTTGTTTGTTTTTCCCACGCTAAGGCCAGGATTAACATGTTTTCGACAAATTATTTTAAACGATTTTGTTTATTTTCTTAGTATTTGATGTACTTAAAATTAAACATGATTAATTCATAAATTTTTCGGATTCATTCTGAAGAACTCTTGAATAAAACAAAGGAAATTAAAAATTTCTAATATGTATTGCATTAATTCCCCAGTGTAGTAAATTCATGGGAACTTATCAGGTACCAAACAAACCGATTCTGTTCAATTTTCATCAGTCCTGCGCATATCGGGATGCCCGCCGATAACGTTGACGAAAGCATTGCAGTTGGATGTTACGCTAGCTGAATAATTATTAAAAACCTTTTTTTAAAAAATATTTTGAATTGTTTTCACCAAACTTTCGTAGTAATGTAATTTTATTTCTTATATTAAAATCTCAATTAGTATTCTCAATGCAATTATTGTTTTTGTCTAATTAATTAATATCGCTTTCTAATTTGTTTGCTACCCTTTTATTCTTTACTTTCCCATATTCTTTTTTTTGTCCAAACGATACATTTTGATATATGGTTATGGCAGTTGTTTTGAAAAATTACGCATTTTCTTTTTTTAATGTCATTTAATGTTGAATTTTATGAATATAGCTTTTAAAAATAATTATTGCTCGTATATAAGTTTATATCTTGAAACTGATTAATAAAACTATTACATTTTTTAAAGCAATGATTTTTATTAGTATTAAGACTTTGGTGTTTTCATTTTGCTCAGAGGTAAGAACATAAAACTCAATTTTTTATATATTGAATAAATTTTGTTTGTAATTTTAAATTATGAAATATAAAACGTATAGATACCCCCCCTTTTTTTAAATTCTATGCAACCTATGAATCAGTTGGGGATACTTACTTTACTGTGGATGGTCGCCAAAGGTTATCGCCAACTAGTAAACAAAGCGAGCCATATGTCATCGACGTCTGTCAGCCATTCATTTCTTCCCCGTGAGTGCTATGATCTGCTGGATGTGAAGCGGTTCTTTTACATCTGCTTTGGCAAATAAATCCTAATTTTCTTTTTCCCTTCTCTACAATCCGGCTTTTGCTTCCGCTTTGTCATTTTGTAATGGAGTTTTAATATTATTAAAAACGAATATTAATAAAAATGAATCATACAAGTTTAGATATATGCTAATTAGCAAATAATTATTCATAAAGTTAAAGTTTTTTTAAATACATTATTTTTTATAGTAATCATTTGTTCAATGTTGTTATTATTATTAACATTATTATACAAATATTTTTTTTACTATATTTTAAATTTTTAAGGTCGTTAGTTTAGGCGCGTTCTATTCCTTAAGTTGTATTGAATAATTATTCCTTGTTTTATTTTCAATCTTTTTTTTAGCAATTAATATCATCTCTTCATTTTCAATTCATGTTTCAGAGTAAAACTGACACCAACGTTGGACAAAAGAACTGAAAATTAAAAAAAATTATTATTTGAATAAAGTTCCGTAAAAATGACAAAAAATAAAATGCAAAACTATAAGAAATGTGCTTATAACTCTTCCAGCTGTATCTGTGGAATCTTTAGACTTCCTGTGTTCATTATAATATTTTTGTGTGTTCCTTTGCAGAAATTAGACTGAAACACTCAGATAAATGGAAGGCGGGCTCCTAAAAATTTGTATAAAATTAGAAGTAACAAGTTACATTTAATTAATCTTTTGATTACGCATTTTTCTGAAAATCAAAAAAAAAAATCTTATTAAAAATTTTATAAAAGTTATTAAACAGTATATTCCTTATTTTCTGCATATTTCTTAAATTTTTATATAAAAAAGTATTAAATATGACCTTTTTACAGGATCGTCTACAAATACTATTTTGATTAAATCTATTGATAGAATTTTTTTTCTTTTTTGGGGGGAGAGGCAGAAATTGAAGCCTAAAATATTTATAATTTTTAAATTAATAATTGAAAATATTCTGAAATATTTTTATTGTTATGCAACTATTATTAACAATTACTAGCTTTTTTTAATCTAGGGGTTTGAATAATTTATCTTCCATGATCTCACAAAAGTTCAGTGAAAGTCCAAAAACAAATTTCGTATAGCTTACAAAAGTTTAGATATTTTCAATCTTTCCCATTTAAATTATTCAATTTTACTGTCACTTAACCAATAAATGAAAACGCTCTCTTACAAAAAAAAAAAAAAAAAAACCCACTTAATTACATTAGACCGGCTTCTAAGTATTACAGATCATGTAAAACAAAGTAGCAAGTTGGAATAAAGTAAAACTAACCTATAATTTTTCAGTTTAAAAAAATCTTCTTGTGGAACTAACGGAACTTTTCTACAATTTTTACAGTTTTTGAAATGATATAGAGAAATACCTAATTGAAAGAGTTCTGCGAAATGAAATCTGAAACTACTAAACTAAGCAACAACACTATATTCTTCTAAAAAGTTCCAGAAAATTAATTAAGTCCCTTTCACGACAAGATGTGGAATATAGCAAACCAAGGTAAATAATAAAGATAACTGTTTTACTTAATTAAGCATTATTTAATTTATTTATTTCCGTTAATGGTTAACATATTTTTTAAAATTTAACAGAATGAAAAAATTTATCCGACATTTATGAGATTTATAATAGCTGCATCAAAATTCTTTTAAATATTTTTTAAAACTCTTTTTCAAATTAATTTTTTTTGTAATCTTATGCAAGTACTCAATCTATAGGAAATTCAGAGTATCAGATTGAACACAAGCTATTTCAGTTTGAAATTCTTTGAAAAGAAATTTTTCATAAATTCCAAATTAATAATGGTAAAGGGTAGAGAATTTTTATAATATACAAAGGAAATTCCGCTGATAAGAGGAAGAAGGAGGATTAAAGGCAAAATTATTAATTTTTGAATTAAAGGAAGTTTTTTTTTAATATTTGTAAAACATTAATTCGGCAATAAAACTCAAATAAACCCTGCTGCTTTATTTCTTTTCCTAAAAGAATAAAATGAAAGTCTTCTAATGTCTTCTTGGCTAATTTTAACAATCACTTTACATTATCAAAATATCCTGATCCCGAAATTGTGTATTAAAATGCACACAAAAATGTCCATTTAGTGTGATCACAACATCGCTTAATGTTATCAGTTTCGAAATAAAAAATAGAGTGTTATTCGCCCACTTCTAAGAAAAACATCTGCAAGGGAAGTCATTTTCCCCGTCAGATGGGTATTCACTTTCTTTTGTCTGGACAAAAGTGACATGGATTGCAGAAATCTGTTGAACAGACATACACTGAATATATAGTTGATTTTTCCTCCGATTGAGTTGTGAAAGAAAAATGGATTTAAAAAAAGATAACCTAATAAAAGATTTGAGAGTTAAAAGGCAAAATTGAAAGGTATGAAAATTACCTAAAACGACTAATGGTGCCGAAAAATTTTCAAAGTCTTTTTAAAATTTTGAAAAATCATTACTTTATTTTGTGAGCAAGACCAAGCAATAAACCTTAATGATTTCAACGAAGACAAATACATTAACGGAAGCCCTCCGATAAAAATCAAGATGAGTTATGCATTTGATATTTTGTAATACGGTGTAAGCACCGATAAATAAACTTTAAATATCAATACAATTACGAATTTATACGAACGAACTATTAAGGAATAAATCTTATTAAGATACAATTAATAATTTTTATTTTTATTTTTGAAATATATTATCAATATCCCTGAAACGTTATTTCCCCTTTTCTTTTGATCCGATAAAAGTATAGTTGAATTTACCCAATTCATTTATTGCTATGAACCAAGCAGGTCCCGAAGTGATCATATTAAGAGATAGCTACTGTTCATAATTATATAATAAATGTCAAATAAACATAATTAATCCAAAGCTATTTTTAAAAATCTATAATTCTCAAAGGTTAATTTAGTTAAATCAATAAATTTTTAGTAAATAATCTATGTATTTGGTATAATATATTAAGTTTCTCCCTTCATGAAAAAAGAAGTGAAAAACAAACTAAATAAGAGTTTATCATACAAATATATTCAGTTTTTTTAACCGGAAAAATTTAAGCATCATCATCATATCAGCTAAATGTAAACGGCTTTACTTTGATATTCCTTTCTATGACATAAGAAAAAATAAAAAGTTATGGGTTATTTAACAAAGAAAAAATGGATACATGGAGAGAAAATATAGTCTAAAAGAATAAAAATGATTGACTTGGAAAGTGGTAGGAAACTATATTGTAGAAATTTATTGTGAGGAAATTTTATTGTGAAAATATATATATAGATGAAATTTTTCAGCTTTGAAACGCAAGACAAAATATGTTAATAAATGATTTCATCAATATTATAGGATTTTTTTTATGATCTGTTCTACTATGAAATAAATGCTTCTTTCCTCTTGAGAAAAATGGTAGAATACATATCAAGGATACTTCTTTATAATTAGATTTGTTAAATGAATTCATTGGTGTGTTACGGAAATTTTGAGACGAGGGCCGACTCAATTGTTGCCCTCATCACTTGACAGCAATTGAAACTCACGAGGTTTATCTCAGAGCAGTCATCATGTTGGACGAATTTCAAAATAGAATATTAATTTAATTAAACTAAATCGGTAAAAGGAAATATCTCTGGAACAGGATCTTACATTCTCTTCATACATGACAACTTCTTAATAATATGTATTTGCTTTTTAAAACTAATTCGGCACAATCTGAAACTTTTGTGCAGCTACGGGATTTTAAAATTATTTAATAAAACTGATATTCTCATTTAAGAAACATAAAGCTGCAAGCTATAAGAAAATTATACGCATTATAATATTTCATATGAACATGATTTTGATATTACATTATACCAGCCTTACCATCATCGTTATTAAATCACCACATCATCATTAATTCGTTTTATTTGTTTCAAAATAAAGCAAAAACATATACTTCGTTTAACATCTTACGATATTCTTATAATCGATCTTTTAAGACTCTTAAGAGTAGTAATGCACAGCTTTAGTTTTGCCATATGAAACGTAAGAGTCCTATTAAGAACGCCAAACTTATTAAGTAAAATAAAATCTTATTTTATGAACTCAACCTGGAAAAAAACCCCAATAAAGATGATAGTTCCTGACTTCAGAGACTGATTGTGGAGTATTTGAACTTGAAGCTCTTAACACCCTGACTTAATAATTTTGAAAGAAAATGCAGAACATAAGCAATTAACAGGAAGATTTTGATTGCACAGAGAAAAATAAATACTTCTAAATACGACACAAAAGGGAATATTTGTTGACGAGAGGACAATAAAATAAATTTTGAAAGATTGGGAGGTGTGTGTGTGTGGGGGGGGGGTGAGTGGTAAAAAAATTTATTTAACAAAAATTCAGCAAAATTGTTTATAGGATAGGGAATGCCTGTAAAAAAGAGATATGTTAACTGAACACGTTACAATTTTTTAATCAAAAAGGGAAAACTTGACTCAAAAATGAATGAAATAGCGAAGAAATAGCAACAATTTTAAAAGGCAGAGTATAATCTCAGCATTTGCACTTTTGTGTTTTTTTTATACATTAAAAATAAAAATAAAATCTTTAAAAAGTAATTTAATATTAATACTGGCAGAAATGCGCGCTTGATATACTTGATTACAGAGATAACTGTTTCAAAATTTCGATATCATCACATAAATTTTTATTTAAAATAACTTAGAAAACTGATTGAAAAAATTAGAGAAAATTTGTATGGCAATGGAGCTGATGTCACCATGAAGCGAACTTTTTTCTTTTAATTTTAAGTTGGTATAAAGTATAAACATATTTTTTTTTATTTGGTGATTCTAATAGAAAGTTGAAAAACAGAAATTTGAAATGGTAAAATATAGAGATTAAAATTTACTCAATGCAGAAAAATTTTCAGATGCAAATCTTTGTCTAATATTACGTCCTCTAATAATCATTATTTCAAAGAAGGGATGTCGCGGGCTTCTTCGCATCTGAAACATTTAGTGGGTAAACTACACTCTTCAGCATGAAACCCCCCGAAATTTTTACATCTTTTAACGTTATGGCATCGAAGCTGAGTGTGACCGAATCTTAAGCATTAAAACATAACAGGATTCTCTATAAATTTTGTCATTCAAAGGCCTTATCTTTATTTCAAAGCGATTGGCTTTCCCGATTTCATCGATTAAAACAAGTGGAATAGGAACTGCAGTCTCTTTCTGTTTAAATCTCACGATTTTTGTAGCAATAATATCTTTTGAAGATAGTTATACGTTAATGTCCATAAAGTTGAAATCCGTATCTATATCTCGAACGATATTGTTACGTTTTTAGCGTAGCGGGTTCGGATTGAATGGACTTTAGTTGAAGACAGCACAAACAAATTTATTTACAGCTATTTACAGTTATTTACAGGATAATTGATAGAGTAACAAATTTTAGATAAGTACAATTCAGCAGTCAACAGTCACTTACAGCGTAAAAGAAAGTCTTACGCACAATAACACAGTTTGAAAAACAGCTATAGTATAGCACAGCAGCAGCGAGCTCAATAACACAGCGTTAACAGCAAACGCAAACACAGCTCACTAATCCTTTAGTCCAGCGAGACGCTTTTTATCTCAGAGCAAACTCTGAACTAACTCGATCAAATCACTATAGCAACTGACTAACTCACGCCGGCTACTCGTCCTTATATAGCCGAGAAGCGCGTGCACCTGAGTCTCGTGGAAATTCTCAAAACATCGCGCACAATCTAGCGGCTA
>JAOUZG010030170.1:244900-263957 GCA_026289955.1 Argiope argentata
CGCCCGCTTGTAACAATATATTTGGTTGCAATGTTCGTATCTATGATAGGAATAGCTGCTTACGGAATACCATTGACAAAGTTCGTCACTTTCTCGACTGAATTTAAGAGCTGGGTAATTAGAGTTAATTTTTTTGTATTTATTAAGAGAAAAGGTGTTACCAGTAGGGGTAAAGGTTAGAAAGTGTTATTGATTACTATGGTTTTGATCCATGGTGACGGAACAGTCGTACTGTCAATGCACAGTTAGATTTTTGGGCAACCCCTTCTTAGGATACTATTACATTTATTATAAATCGAAAATTTATTTACCAAAGTATAATTAATCTTCCTATCCTTATATTCAGGGCCGGCCTTCTGGTGGGGCCGGCGGATGCTATGCACCCGGGTCCCCAAAATTATCAAGAACTAAAATAATATTGTAGATTAATTGTAGCGAAATGAAAAGAGGAGGAGAAAAATTTAACTTTAAAAATCAACAAGTTTAAAAATACACAGGTATATTATTGTCTAAAACAGGTATACATCTTATAAATCTGAGGCAATAATGTTTTGTCATTAACTTCACAAATTAAGTAAAATTGCATATTTTGTTTGAAATTCATGCTATAAAATATTTAATATTGTTAGGTCGTATCATGTTCATGGCAAAAACATATCCTTTTATGTCAATAAAAAATCAACAGAAAAGAGGGGGAGGAGAAGAAACGCTGAACTTCAAGAAATCGCAAGAAGATATGTTTTCTTGTCTACAAAGTTTTTCTGGAATTAAAATTGCTTCGACTTCAGAAGTTACAATTAAAACAGTGTATACACAGTTTGAGAAATTTGAAATGCCCTAAAATAATTTATTGATGCAAATATACCCTTCTCGAAGCTAAAAATCTAGGAGATTCAATACTAGAAGTGACATTTATTTTATGTTTAATAGTATGGTTTGCAATATATCCAAATTTATCAATATCAATAAATTATTTCAATCAAAAGCAAATGATCTTGATTGAGTTAATTTTAGTCCATAAAATTTAAACTGAAATCAGAAATTTAATACATTTTTAAATGAATCTAAAGTGATACTGGGTAATTTGAGTATTTCAGAAAATTTTTCCGAAAAAAGAAAAAGATTATATTTCGAAATCGTAAAATAAGTTAGCTAAATTCCTCTATCAGTTAAAACACGATAGAGGAATTTAGATATTTTTTAACAGTATAATTAATACTTTTATGCACAGATAGAAGATAGATTTAAGAATATTTCAAATAAGTTCATATTTTTCAAAATTAATTATTTCAGTCATTAGAGAGAATGCTGAGCACTCTTCCAACAAATTAAAAATTAATAAGAAATTGTTTTCGGTCAAGTATTGTGCAAGGAAGGTATAAATGCACTTGCTATATGAAGCATAGAAAAGAAAATAAATAAAAAAAGGAATGTAATTTTAAAAAATTAATTTTTCCTAAATAAAATAGCAGAAAATAAACAACAAAAATAAAATTGGAATAGTAATATACGTTCATGTTAGTATATGTGAATGCTCGTTTTCGTGTATTTATTTTTTAGATAAATCGGCTGAAAATGAGTGTAAATATCGTTTGTTTCTGTAAATGAAATGGAAAAACTTTCTTTATAGTTTCTATTTTAAACCATCCGTTTAAACACATCACATGACTTTTATGATTGCACATACTGGATTCTTTATCAGAGATTTTTTTTTCTCCATTTTAAGCACAATTTTTTGATTGTGACCTTTTGATATTGGCAACAACTTATTGTTGCAGTTTTATTATGGCAGACAAGCATTGATCCATATCAACCTAAAGATATCTGTCTGTTTTCTGATTCTTACTCGCTCCCTGTTTTTCAATTTAATTGTCACAAATTTTTCTGTATCGATGCATGATAATACAGGAGATAGATGCTGTGGTTTTGAAACATGAATATCGTTGCATCTGTGTCTGCTCCATCTACTCCAACAGAGCAGGTAAAACAAATTCACAATGCATCAGCGAAGAAAAAAGCGAAACATAGCAATCGAGTGCATTTCCCCATTGATGAGATGCTGGTGACTTGCTATCTAGAGCCACCGGATCCTTGGTCTAAAGGTAATTAACAAACATAATGTTGTCATCGCATTCAAAATTAGTTTCTGCGCTGTCTTTTAATCTGATTATTAATTACATATTATGAAATCCAAGGAAATTACTGAATGACCTTGTTCATTAAGTAATTTCCTTGTTAAATTGTTTATTTTGTCAATTTTTTTAAAATCACTTTTCGTAAGCTTACATATGTTTTAATTTTTTGTGCAACACTGAACAGTTTCAACTCATTCAAATTTCTGAAAGAATTAAAAAATAAATCTTTATGGAAATGTATTATTAACTATTACTAAATTAATAAAAACTTATCATTATGCCTTATAAAATTATTTCGATCGTTTTTTTAAAAAGTTATTACAGTAACAGAAAATAGAAACTCATTGTTAGTTGATCTAATAAAAACTCTACCAAAAGTTATATGAGCTATCTATTTGTTTATTTATCACCAGTTTGTTAAAAGATATTTAAGTTAACTCAATAATAGGAACTAAGCTTTTATAGTAAGCTGTACAGTGTAAATACCAGCATACAAATTAATCTACCTATTTATTATAGAACTGTACTGTGCAAATATTTTGCGGTGTTTTTATCTATGCACTAAATTTTTATTTTTTATAGCTATTACTTTTATCAAAGACATACCATAGACAAAGCATATTTACTTTTTTCTTTGTATAATTATATGATGATACCAGTAACAGCCACTACCATTTTATGGCATTGGTCAAAATAAATGTATTAATGCTTTGTTTCAAGGATTTTCAAAAAAGCCTGTCATATATAAGGCTTTAAATTTTTTTGCAATACAATATCTCCTAGGCCATAGTGAGATTTATTTGATGACAAATAACAATCATGATTTAATGTTTAACAAAACAAATTTATTTTGTTCCTCCTTAAAACCTGTGAAAAAAATTGTCATATAAAAGCTTTCTCACTGTACAGTTTCAAAATGATGTAAGGTGATGTGAAAAACCTTGATATTTAATTTGGACTCTTTATTAGTTTCAGATTCATATCCTGTTTTTGAAATGAAGTGAGCTTAACAATGGTTTTATGAATATTGATTGATCCTAACAATGGCCTTTCGGTTATAAAAGGCTCTTATCATGTATCTATTTATAATTTATTTTCAATTACGCTAATTAATAGAAAACTGTATATTGTTTTACTTTCTTATAACAATGAATGTTAAAGATAGCACATATTTTTAACTAATCTTGCCAAATAGTGGAAAACTCACTAAATATTAACCAAAGAATAAAGCAAAGCTAACATATTTGGTAATGTATTGCTTGTAAAAAATAGAGTTTGGCAGTTGTAATGTAATCTTTAATTTAGACCAAGAAATTGTAACTATGGTACTTGAAAGATATTAATTTTAAAGTAAAATTAAAAATTTTAAAATTTGCAAGGAATTCCCTGAGATAGAAATTTTAATTAAAATATTTTTCATATAAACTTAATGTTTGTAAAAACGCTTATCTAAACTTCTATAAAAATAAAAAGTATATCAATTAAAAAATCCTTTTAAGTAAGGAAAATGATAAAATAATCTTTTATTAATTATTTAATGTAAGATAAATAATAAAAGTAACATTAGGTCTTTTTGCACAAAATACCTGTCCTATTACATTTTGTTTTATAATGTAAGATGCAATGGTTTTTTTTTGTAACATCACAAGATTTATATTTATTAAAAGATGACTTTTTGTAAAAATAAAACTAAATGTTGTAGAGGCCAAGAAATGCTGTTACATAAACAGTGTTGTTTAACATCAATTTTTCATTTATTGTTGCCTATATTTAAATTTTATATAATAAACTTACATGTCACATTTTAAAATTCTAATGATATTATGTTTTGCTTTTTTATTATTATGACATAATTTTTCTTTATAACTGTTTATATGGTCTTAAATTAACTACTTAAAAATATGATTATATAATTAAAAAAAATATTTTCTACCAATCTCAAATTTTGTAATTTTTTTAAAAATTCTGTTTAAATATTCCTGTTTTTGATAGATGCATTTACATTAACTTATTTGGAATATGAGATCCTAGGAACATGTATGGTGTGTGATCACTATAGTTTGTGTAATTTCAGTAGGCAGTTCAAGGACACTCAATTCCACTGTTCATCACTCTTCCTCCTTAATATGGCTTCGACAATGCTTTACCCCACACACCAGTACGTTTCAGTAAGGATGTTAAGCAGGTAGTGTAAGCAAACAATTTTGATCATTTGTGGAATCTGAGATATTTTCTTAAGTAAATTAAACAAATATTAATAATTAAAAATCAACAAGCTAGCTGGAGTGGTCTTGGTAAAATTTTCTCACCCATTCTTTAATAAAACTGCAAAGAATGCCTTGCATGGTGTAGAATAGTTATAAAATATTAATCTTTAACCTGAATTTTGCATTTTTTACTGAATCTACCATCTAATTCTAGGCCAATTTTTTAGCATTTAATCATTGGCAAATGGGCACTATTTGTAAATCGAATTTCCATTTAAGACATGTTTTCCTTCTGATTGAAATAAAAATTATAGCTACTAAAGTATTACCAAATTTGATGTATTTAAAACTTTGTATTTTTGAGTTAGAAAAATTAATGCATTTATTTTTATAAATTGTTATCCTTATTAAAGTAAATTTTTGCGTGTTTCATACTGAAATAAATAAAAAATGTATAAAACATAAAAATATCTAATTTAAAGGTTCTTTACTTATCTTAATCATCACTTTCACTGTCATCATGTAAATTGTTTGAAATAATCAAGCTTTTTTTAATACTGCATCTAGACATGCTCTCAATTATAAAATTTGATTAAATAAAGTAGGCAGTTTTGCAAAAGTTAAATTTTTATGCATCTATTATATCAGATGTGATAAGTATATATTTTTTTTCTTAATTTCATCTATACATATAAAATGTCTCATTTATATCTAGAAAATTTGCATATATATGCTTAGTGTAAAATTTCATTGGATTGGTCATAAATTTGAAAAAAAGCATTTATTTCAATTTTGCAACCTGTACATCATCTAATCATTATGGCTCCAAAAAATTTGATAATCATGCATAATGTTGTTCACTTCCATTATTTGGCAGTTGTACCATTGTCTTTTTAAAGAAGGGAAGTGAAACTTGAGGAACTGTATGTTTAAGATATTTGAGTGACATATAGGAATGCTCAGTAAGTAAAGATAAAATAAAGAATTTAATGGAATTTGTGCAGTTTCTAAAAATATTATCAATATATATATTTGAGGAACTGTTTTCTTTAATTGGACCGATGAAACAATTTTAATAGGCTATGTTTTATTATATTTTGAAGTGTATTTCTCAGAAGATTTATTCCATTCTTAAAACTAAAAGAAAAAAAGCTATAAAATATTTACTGCTTTTGCTTTATTGAAATTAGTTTTCATTAAAAAATATATAGGTGGTTAAAATATGACAAACTTTCAATATTTCTGTTCTTTTCAAAATACTCCTTTTAAAGTAAGCAACAACAAACTAATTCTCTTTTAATGCAATAAATATAATTGAAAATAAAATAAAATCTATAAAATAATAATCATTTAGAATGTGCTATGATTTTATTTACGAACCAATTACATTAGATTTTTTTTGTTAATTTATATAGTATCAATAAAACCTGAATTTTAAGTCAAAACTTGTCACAGCCTAAATATTCAATTCTCTATGTATTAGATATCCTATTCTACCCAAGATATAGTTTTCAAATTTTGTTATGGAAAAAGTCCCCTTTAGATATCTATCTTCTTTATCTTTTTTTAAAATTATAATGTCAATATTTAGAAGAGACAAATTCTTGTGAGAACTTATCAATTTTGCTGTGAGAAAAAAGTTGAATTTCAAAGAAAAGGTTCCTTAATCATCAATTATTCTATCAGTGCGAGAAATGGGCTTTTTTAGCCCTTCTATAGATAGTTTTCCTGCTAAAGGTACTACAATGCGAGTGTAAATGAATCCCATGTTCCCGAACAAATTATAATGAACTTGTATAAAGCAAAAAGTTATAGGAATACCTTAACAGATGTATTTAAAAAAGAGAAGAAAAAAAAGAGTGTCACTGTTGTTTGCCTCAGCATTACTAGGCAGACAAACAATAACGAGGTAGAAAATGTGACCTTGAACTGCTTACAGGAAATATGGATCATAGTAAGTAGAGAAAAGAAAAAAAATCAATACATTTATATGATTATGAATAAAACAATGGGTGATATAGAGCATTTATCCATATGTAAATAAATATAGTTTTAATACATAATTCTGTAAATTTACAATAACCAGAAAAATTAAACCAATCTCAGCATTGACCACTTGTTCAATTTCTCCATTTTTTAAAGAAATTATATGAAAGCTCATAACTTTTTGATGTTAATTACCCATGGATCTTGGTGCTGTTGATTGATTGCACATTCAAATGTCAACTTTCTTTTGAAATGGCATTTATTGTTTGTCCAGGATCAGTTTGTCCCAGACAACCATCTATGTTTATGGCAAGTGTTATAGAAACAAGTCACTGTTGGAAGAGTTCATTTCGCAGAGGTAGAAATTCATTCTCATTTTTTATGTTGGCACATTTAGCACCAAATTGGTGGTATTTGATATTAATTTAGTTTTTGGAAGCAAATTTAAAAAATAATTTATTAAGCTGAAAATTATTTGTATGCTTGGAATATTGAAAATGTCTGATATTCTTGTCATATGTATATAAAGAACAATGCAAATCAAATAGAAAAATTGAATACTTATTTGTATGTTTAACTACTGCATCAGATGAGGGGGAGATAAATAAGAAATAGAATCGTGCATGACAAAAAATTAATTTTCTTCACTTTGTTTAAAATTTATGTAAATAATTAAGATCAAATTCTTTGCAGTAAATGCAAGGTAATCTGTCAAATTCAATATAAAAACAATAACATTATAATTTTAAATATTTCACAATTTTTATAAAAGGTTGCTTTTATTCTGTTATAAAGTAAAATATTCGTTGTTAAATATGCTTGAAACCTTTCCAAATTTTTATTTATTTTTCTGATTTATATACTGTTTCCCGAAACTCAAAATTAACAATTACCATTTTATCAATTTTTAGATTTTTAAAAATCAAACTTATTCTATAACTTATTTTCAATATGCACAAACTTTCTACTGCATAATTAATTTCATAAAGTTTAGATGTAAAAGTATTCTGAATTTGAAAATAATTCGTGTTCCTTCAGGCGGTTGCCAGATGTCCCAGACTTAAAGGAACCCAACTAAATAAGCCCAACATCATTTTACTTTATTTGCAGAAAGAAACTGCAAAAGTTTGTTTTTGCATTAAAGATTACCATTTATTCATTTTCGCTGAAAAAGAAATATGAAAAGAAAAAGAAAATTGAAAAAGAAATATAATTATTTCAAAGAAAACTTTTGCTCACAAACTATCAGTTCAAATAATAGGATTATAAATGAGCTTTTCAGTTAATATATATCTGTAGTTAATGAGTTGCGAAGCAATAAAGTATGTCAAGTTCCTGCATTTTAAAAAAAAATCAATTCAGGGTTGAAAAATTTTACTCCTAATGTCCTTCAGGTTTCTATTCAAAGCCCATCCATGCCATTTGAATCTGTCACTTTTTTATTATCACAATCAATGCTTCTAAATAGAAGAAACCTCATTAGACATTTTAATCTTTCTATCTCACATTAGTGCACATAAATTTTTAGAGTCTTGGAATCATATCTAAGAAGGAAAATTATTGAAACAATAGGAAAGCGAGAAAACAAGTCTGAATTTTGTCTATATTTTGTCTCTATTTGTTAATATTTTGTTAAAGAAAAAAGTTAATGCGTTACCTATAATATAATATTTTCTTCATATCGTTATATCTTTGAATAATATTTTGCAATAAAAATTTAATAGAATTACTTCTTAACAATTATATGTACTTATTCAATTTCAGAAAAGAAATCAAATTGTTTTAATCTGTAAAAACTTTTATATAGCATTATAGAATTGCTATTTTTAATTTCTAAGTAATTTTTTTCTTTTAAAACTATAAACACAATTTCACAGTATAAAAATAAACACAATTTAATTATTATTTGACGCTAAGAGCAAAATCTTAAAGCGAGAAGACAAATGAGCAACAGTTTTCTTTTTTTTATCACTGTGGGTGGGCAACAAGAAAAAGAATACAACCTCAACCTAGACTTCCGTCTGATTTCACCCATTCAAAATGGATCTTCACTACCCAAACCTGTTTCTATATTGTCTGCCGTAAATATAGACAGTTGTCTAGAAGGGTTCTCGTCCTCTACAGACAGTACCATAATTAAGAAAATAGAGGATATTCTTTGTTTTTTTTCCCAATGATTTTAGATATTTTGAGTGTGATTGAACTACTTGCTGCTAAATGGAATTACTAATAACTAAATAAACATAAATTTAGGATTTCATATGTATTTGTTATGAAACTGAGGATGATTTAAATTGATTATATGATAAATTTAATTGATTTTACTTTTGACTTTAAGGAGCAAGATTATTACATATTCCACATTTTCATTTATCAGTTTTAAAATCTTACTAAGCAGTATAGTTTTTTCATTAATTTATATTTAATTATAAACATCATATTAAAAGAATTTATATTTAATTATAAACATAAGAAAGAATATATATATATATATATATATATATATATATATATATATATATATATAATGTTAACATATGTGGTACAGAAATCACTCTTGTAACTTATTTCCAAATGGCAACAGGCAAATGTAAACTAACCTAAGAACAAACTTAGATTTTCACAGTTGTATTTATAACTTTATACAGTAGTTTATAGCTTCAAAAAATGGAGTTGCAATTTATTATTAGAAAAATTCTGTAGAAAGTTCCATGAACTTTATTTGATCAAAAGATCAAGATGTTAAAAAAAAATCAAGAAATAAATGTCAAACAAAATTTAATTAAAAGCAAACATATTTTGAAATATTGCCAGATAAGGAATTGTAATGACTTACCTTTGGGAATTGAAGGTCTATCTTCCAAAGCTATTGTCTTGCAAAAGTGATCTTAGCATTATCTTAAAAATCAAATATACAATACATATGTATTTGATTATATCAATTTCATTTCTTCACAATTTTTTTTCTCCTTTTTTTAAATAGATTTTTTAATTTAGCGTAATACACAATTATAGATTTTTTAATTTAGCATAATATGCAATTAAACAAATATTTGAATATTGTAATTAAATTCTAACTCGTCCTTAAAAACTTTAAACTTGTGCTTGTGCCAATGTTAAAATTAGATTTTAAAAAACTGTTTACTTTGGCATTAACTTCAAAATAGAATTTTTGCTTTAGCTTTTATTTTGTATTGTGCACATTTCCTATTTCATCCTTCCTTAATCTGTAATGCATTTATTTAATTAAACTCGTGCCTTTTTTTCATATTTAATAAAATGGTAATTTTTAACTCTAAATTAATTGTTCAACAGCTTGAAAATAAATAAATTACTAGTCTGGGCAAACAAGTTGGTCATCAAAAGCAGCTGGTCATTTAAATTTTTATAAAAGGTTATAAAATAAAAATGTCAGTATTAAAAAAAGTTTTAGTTTTAGAAAAAATTAAATTTAAATGTTTAACTCATTTATAAATTAAGCAATTTATAAATTAGTTCATATATTACCATTTTCACCACATGTTATGAATGATTTTTAATTTTATTTATACATATAGTATATTCAGTTTGACTTGGAATCAAAGATATTTTAAAATAATAGATTTCATAAAAATATTTAGTTTTCATCCTTCCTTAATCTAATGTTCTTATATTCTACTGAGTTTAAATCTCCTTAATGGCTTGAAAGTAATTTGTCAAAAGTTAAGCCAATTAAAAAAGTAAAGATTTATAATTATTCTCTGAAATTCCCAAATTTTTATATTAACAATTACTATAGTATTTGTTAGCCTTTGTTGTAAAGAATATAACTTCAATAGTTAAATCACTGAATTTTTGAATTCAATTCATTCATACTTCCTTTTTTTAAAATTTTGAATCGATACCTTCTAGTGTCAGATTTCATTTATTTAATATTATGCCTTCCTTTTTTCAGAAAATTTTGTTAAGAGTGTGTCAGACAAATAGTTAGTATTAAGTATTATTTCATTCATAATATAAGGAACTTGCAAAGCTGATATGTAATGAATTAATACTGACTTGTGTTATCTTAATCAGTTTACAATCTATACCTTTTTAATTCTTTGTATTGTTATCTATTAATTCTTTAAATAATTCCCTTTTTTTCATTTTCTATTCTTTAATTTAATTCCTTTTAAAGTTTTTGATGTCAAAATTACTTTGTGATATTTGGCAAAAAACATTATGTGAAAGGATCAGGAGATACTGCTTACCTATTTAGAAAATATCTTCTGGAATAGTTACAAAAAATGCTACATGAGCAGATCAATAACTAGTCTGATTTATAAGTTGATTGTCAAGGTGTGTGGAAGAATTTCTGAATGTTCTTATTGTCATTGGATATTACTTCTTAGAACATAACTTTTGACTTAAATGTATTGTTCTATTCCAAGTACTCATTTGGCCACTTCTAATCAACATATTGTTTTCAAGACAAAAATGGTTCTCTTCTTCTTCATACTCCTCTGAGAAGCTGTTTCTTTCCATTTAACTCTAGTTTGATATCAATGAAATTGCATTAGTAATGATTTGTAATGGATGGATGCTGCATGACTCTTTTAGAGTTATCTAGCAAGTATTCAATTTCATATCATTAACTATGTCACTCTAGTACCTACTGCAGATTTACAGTCACAGAAAAAAGTATTGGGACCCTTGGCTTTAATAACTACTAAGCTAATCATAAAACTATTTATATCATTGAAATAGAAAACAAAATGAATTAAGAAATATTTTAACATTTAGTGTACAGATAGTAAGGAAAATTATATAAGTATTTCAGGATTATAATTTGATCTAACTTTTTAAAGGTAATTCAAACACAAGTAGGAGTCAAAAAATTATTGGGACACTTTTGAAATGAGAAATTCAACAAATATATAGCACATCAACAGAACTGAATCTACTATCACATTTGCAGACTATAATTTTACATGTAAAATTTTCAACAGTTACGTTATAGAAGAAAAGATGAGAAACAGCGATATTTTGGTTGGTGTGGGGAATCTTGTAATAAATTATTGGAAAATCAATTTGCTGTATAGGACATAGCTTGAAATTGAGAAAATCTTCTGTTTTTAACATTATTCACAAGTTCAAAAACAAATAGTATTCAAAAGGCAAAGTCAGGTCTTCCAAGGACATTTAATGAACATGAAGAGGAGTGGATTATGGAACAACTTCACTTTAATCCAAAATTTAGTGCAATAAAATTAATTCTGCAATGTAAAAGTTAAGTGTGGAAAATCTGTAAATCCTGAAAATGTCTGAAATGTTTTGAGAAAATATAAATATTATGGCAGAGCACCTCTAAGAAAGCCCTATATCAGCAAAGCAAATTGATAGGCTGGGCTGACATTTGCTAAAATGCAACCAAAAAAGTTTTGGACAATGCAATTTTCCTTCATGTAAACAAATAGAACATTTTTGTATTGGATGGAAAGCAAAATGTTTGGTTGCAATCAAATACATGAATGCAGGTTAAAAATTTTCAGCTTACTGTCAAATAGGGAGATGGCATTTAAATTTGTCTGGGTTTGTATGACAAACACTGGTATCAGGAGGCTTACATTTTATTGGTTATACAATGGATAAACACATCTATCTTTACATTCTCAAGCAAAGTATGAGCAAGCCTGGAATTTCAAGATATTTTAAATTGCACAAAGATAATGATCTGAATCATAGAGGATCCATCATTAAAGTTTGCAAGTAATGGTTCCTCCACCACTGTCCTAGTGTTATTAAGGCTCTTGCATAAAATCCAGACTTTAATCTTTATTGAGCACACTTATTATTTTATAGAGCACACCACCTTTTTTATTTGCAGCAAAAGCTATAGGAACTTTCAATTTCTAACAAGGTAGAGTTAAGAAAACATTTGATCGAAGTGAGGACCAAAATCAATGGATCATTTTGCAAAAATTTGGTCCAACCCATGCTAAATAGATTATGAGAAGTCATAAAAAGCAAAGGCAGCCCATCAAGATATTAACCTCTAAGTTTGTATTGTTTTTCTTTATTTTTAGAGAAGTATCGCAAAACATTTTTGGGCATGTTTTTTAAATTTGATTTCACTTATTTTCAGTTATAGTATTTTTCTCCACACAGCTGAATTTCATGAATTTAGAAGCTAGCGAAGTTAGGTGTTGCATGCAATGGAACACTGCACTGCAAAGGGTTACTATTGTTTTTTGTGTTTCTTTTGTTTCTCCTTTCATGTTTGTGTGTTTATAAAAATAAGTGGGTAACCTAAGAAGAAAGTGAATTCGAAAACAAAACTTGATAGGTTAGTTTTAAATTAATTTTTATGGAATTACAGCATTTCATACCTTGATTATATATGCTTGTAAATGAAGAATATTTTTAAAAAGATTTTACTTTCCTTCTAGTGTATGGAAATACATTAAACACTCTTATATCTGCATATGTGGCTGCATGTGATAAACAAGGAATAAAACCTTTGTCATGTGTTTTAGACCAGTTACAGGTATTTATGTGTTTTTCTTTCATAAAAATTACATTTTGTAAAGATTTATTTGTCTTTTATTTTTATGGTTACTTTTATGTAAAAATAATACTTTTAAAACTGGCATTTTATAACTATATTCTTTTGCTTAAATGCTCAAACTGGATGTTAAAGAATTTCTGCGTCACTGATAATACTTACAATCAGCCTTTTGGTCAGAATAGAAAGATATACTCCAGAAATTTGTTTTGGTTTATTTTTTATTATTTAAGTTTCTTTTATACAAATATTATTTTTTAAAACAGTTTATTTTCGTTTTTAAATTTTAACTTATAAAAGAAAATTTTATTTTGTATGACATTTAAATAGTTTTGAAAATTCTTATTTAATGTTTTATAATTGAAAAATTATACAATATTTGTGAAAGCTCTATATAATCTTGAGCCTGCCTTATGGGGCATTTGTACTGTTGCATTTTATAGGTGTCTTTTAAAAATTCTAAAAATTGCCAAATTCATCTTTAAAGAGTTAAAAAAATAGTTTAATAATAAATATATGTTTCTTATATGTTTTTCTCAAAATGCCATTAAAACTTACAGTATTTTAAAAATATTACTTAAGTACATAAAATTTCATTGTGACATTTTCAGATTATTTATATATATTGTTGGTAGCTTAAAGCATACATTGTTTTAGCTTAAAGACTAATCAAATATTTGGAAATTAAGTGTGGGAGGAAGAGAAGGAATTTAATATTGCCCATAGTGTTTTTGTAAAAGTGAGCTAGTTGTGATACTGTCTGTGCCATTGATGGAAGTATTTGGATTAAAATACCACAAAGATTTAATTTTTTTAAAATGTGGACAAGTAGAATTAGAAGGATAAAAGACAACTTTGAACTTTTTATTGCTTATCTTTTATATTCATTCATAACAGGGGTTTACATATTTGGTATGATATTAATTCCATTTGAAAAAGAATCCGTATTGAAAAAATTGGAAAACATTGAAGAAATTTATTTTTCCATTTAGAAAATCAAGAGTTGAAAGCTATATTAAAAACAATGCTATTAAAGTGAAACAAATATTTTGTTTTACACTATGAAAATCAGGCAATTCTTTTAGTAGATTTAGACTTTCCTGCATATTTGAATTATCCTTGGATCAATTTTTAATTGTTCATTATATATTTTTGTCTCTATTTTTATATTCATATGTTAAAAATTAAATTGTATACATTATTAAATGAAATGGACTTGATAGATCTTTAATCTATAACTAGTATTCATAAAATTTTCAATTTTTTAAAATTAAAACTGAATAATCTAATATTATATTTAAATAAGGAATTTGTTAACTAGGTTAAACTTGCTAATTTAGTAACATTATCAAAAATACTTTTTCATGGGAGAAATGACAAAATATTTTATTTTTTATCTATATCAGGGTTGCCTTGTCTTTTAGGAGAACTGGAAAAAGATGAATTTAAAATCATGTAAAAAAACCGGGATATCTGAAAATTTCCATAAAAACTAGGAAATTACTGAACATTTTAAATTTCTTAGTTATTTTCTGTTTCATCTAAAAAAATGTAGATTTTTGAATTTCAAAAATAAAAGATCATAGACACAGCTCCAAAAACAAAATAACACCCTTTGTGACTATGTAATTACAAGAAATATCTTTTTTCTACTAGCTTTCCATTTTTTCTTTGTAAATCACTCTAATTATGAGGCAGTTGTTCTCTTTTCATGAGATTTGCAAATTACAGTGAGCATACACAAGATTGCTATAACTTCATGGAAGAACATTATAAATTTCTCAGGTGGAAAAAGCAGTATTCAGTTTGCAGAAGCATTGCAATGATGTTAAATCACTTGAATGTAAGTTTATGGAATGGCTTGCTTATTATTTGAAAAGTTGCAGATTTATTCAGACTAGATTAAGAATATTTTTTAAACAATGATCTGTTCAAAATCTGTATTTAATATAGATTAATTGGATAAAAATACGAATACTGACTTTCTTGAATGGGTTAGGCAAAATCTGTGCTTTGTACTGCTCGCTTTTTAAAAAGATAATAAGTTCAAGTAATTTGGGAAAACAGGCTCTTATTACTCATATGAAAAAGAACAACATATAAAATAAAGATCAAGTTCAAAAAGTGTCATTGCTGGTGCAGTACTAAAAGGAATACAGGAGATGATATCTGAAGTCTAATAATGTCGAATTTGAAAAAAAAAAGAAAAGAAAAAAAAAGTTATATTGAAAACAATTATTGAAAGTTTAACCTTTTTGTGTATTAAAACTTGTTGCATCACATTTGTCCTTTGATGCATTCAATGATATATTGGAAATATGCTCACATGCATTCATTGATAGTGAAATAACCAAACAATATAAGATCAGACATAAATATTGTATGTTATTTTTCAGGGATTAGCTCTATTTTTTTCAACAACCTGTTATGAAATTTTTGAACAATCACAAATTGTTCTATGCTTTGATGAAACTGCTTATTTTGGTAGAGCTTTGATCTTAAAAATCCTAATATTGAGCAAAAATACTATTATTGGAGTAGTGACCAATATTAAAAAGCTACTTGATTGCTAATAAGCTACTGAAACTGAAAATAAAAGCTTTTCATCATTGTGTTTTATATTTGTGAAAAATGCTGTAAAATATATTTGATTTCAGTCCAAAAGTTTTACTGTTTTAAAAGCTGAATCTTTTTTAATTCGACATTTATCGAGCAACCAATGCAATTTTGTGAGAAAAACAAATGGTTGATAGGCTTATACTTTTTATTCTAAAGCACCAATCTTCTCTGCAAGTTCAGAATATATATAGATCCAATTTGAAATCTCCCTGAAAGAAAAAAAAATTAATTAAAAGAACAACTTGATTCCTTTCCTGGATATTTTTTCTTCTTTTTTATGCAGAAGTTTTTGATGTTTAAAGAATTTCCTGCTAAGTTAAAAAAATATAAAAATGATTCATATTTTGTGACATGGCAGTGCGGCCATGGAATTGGAATTTAGTATCAACAAGATATACTTGTTGAAAATCTGTAAGAGAATTCTTTAATTAATCTAAAAACTGTTTATAATGTTTTAAACTTTCATGGGGTTTGTTTAATTTTCCAATTCCAAATGATTTGGATCAATATGCTAAGTTAGCATGTATGGGATATTTCAAAGATTTAGGGGGGGAAAATGCTTTGGAAGCGGAAAAAAAAGCAATTCAATATTTCATTTGCAGCACAAAGCAGCATTTCAAAGGAAATAAATGAAATTGAGGACTGAAAAACTGCAGAAGTTGATGCCCAATTATACAGATTGGCAAAGATAAATAAATAGAAATATGATGAAGTGATTTTGCTTTGCAATGTTTTATTGTAATCATGAATTTGTTTATATAATGGTAGCAAATTGTTGTTTTGTGTTTATTTTCCCAATACCTAAATTTTGCAGGATTTCCAATCAAAGAGCTTGAGATATGTTCAATGTCTTCCTCTCTCATTAATATATAAATTTTGCCTTGCTATATTATATGCAAAAAATGTTGCATAGGAAAAAATTGTTTTTCATAAAATGAATTGGTATGTTCTTTGAATTAACTAAGCAAATGTTAATTTTATTTTAATATACTCTTATTTCAGGTAATGTTAAATTATTGTTTTCTTTCCTTGTTTAATCCAATGATTGAAGCTTTAGAATATTTTTATTCCCTTATAACTAATACATGAATGCTGTTTGTACATTTTCCCTTTTATTGCCTATACACACACAAGGAAAGCATAGAAAATGTTTTATCTTCATTTGAATGGCAACTCTATATATTTGCAAATAAGATAGAGGTTTAAAATATTTTGAGCTATTTGGTAGCTTAAAAATAGGCATTAGTAGTTTTTCTTTTCTTTACTTCTTTGTTCTGTTTTAATCAATAAAATATAATAAAATGATAATCAGCACCAAACTTCACTGCATTTCTTTATCTTTAATATTGTTTTCAGTTGACAATCTTTACTTACAAACATATATGATTATAAACTTATATGAAATGTAACTTCAATTTATCCTGCATTATTGGGTAATTCTTTTCTTAACTAAAAGTCATTGTCAATCAGATTAGATATAAATCAGACTAATTAGATATTTATTTTATTATATGAATTGAATATATAATATTTCAATGGAAAGACAAATTAGAATTATTATTGAGCACAGTAATTAACATTAGTTGAATGAAGACATTGTCAAAATACTTATTTTAGGTTTAAAATTAAAAGTGAATTTTTATGGATAAATCATAAAGGTTATCTATTATTTTGCTAGAAGTTATTTATTTTATTTTAAGCTTAGAACTTCTGAATGCTGTTTTTTTAAACTTGAACATGCATTTATTTAGGAATATCAAAGTTCTTCATATAAATTAGAGGCCAATCCTCGAGCATTTGATCTTTCTATTTTAGGTAAGTTTATATGTCTTCAAATTGATTATATATTTTTATTTTATGATAATGAATTAATTTAAATGCATAATATTAAAATTACAAGGCATCACTAGTTAATATGTACTTAATTTGTTCATTTGTTTGCCAGACACTTATTTACTGTAGTTTTTCGTGAGAATTTGATTATTTCCTTCTGTATACCCAATAAGCAAGGAAAAATACATTGTGCGAGATTAAAACTATATACATAATTTTTCATTAGTTTATTTGTTTGATAATGCTAATAGCATGTGCCTTTCTTAGTTTTTTGAATAAATATCATTCTCTATTATCCATTTTTTTTTGAGATCTCATTATATTATCAATATTTTTAAAATAAAATTTTCAAAAGATATTTACAAAACCTCGATAAGTATATGGTTGGAAGATAATATATGCAGCTGTCACAATTTCATTCAGAAGCCATTTTTAGTTGTTTGAAATCTCACTTTCTTTTCATTAAATTTTTGTTCTTGTTTGTTTGCATTTTCTCTTGGCCACCCACTTTAGTCTAATTAGTTTTCTTGTGGCAGTATCTTGACACACAAATCTACAAGTTCTGTGCACAGTGTCATTTAATCTGCCAGATATTCATTATCCAAACAGATGTTTTGTGTCTTATATGTGCTGAGACAAAACTGTTTGCTAATCAACTTTTTACATTTAAAAAAAAAAAAAAAAACGTTATATGCAGATTTTATTTAAATCACTAAATGTTTATTAGTAGAATTTTCTTATTATTAATCTTGAGCTGTAACTGTTCTTCAGTTTATTATTGAATAGGATTTCTATTGGATAGTTAAATAGCTTATATTTGAATATGAATTTATATATTTGAGATTTAAAATATGGACAAAGCAATTGATAAGGTCCTTTTGAGCCCTTTAAATTCAAAGCAGCATCTTATATAACCAAGGAGGTAATGTGTACATGTAGTAAAATGACTATACTTAATTTATTGAGAATGCTTGCAGTGCGCATGGAAGAAAAATAAAGAAGTTACTAACTACAACTCCAGAAATTAAGGATATCAGCCAGAAAATTCTATTTGACAAATGCATACTATACCATAATAAAAACACCAGAAAAAAATTCTTGGGAGTTCTGTAACATTAAAGGCATGCAAAATTCAAATTATAAACTTTCTTGAACTGAACTTAAAAAAATGTTTCTCCCAAAATTGAAAAATATATTCTTTAGCTTTATCATACAGTTTTTCTAAGTTAAACAATAAAAAAAGTAAATAAAATAGTTTAAAAAAAAATTGTAATCATGAGAAAGGGGTATCTGATCAATTTTAGGACAAATCCTTAATCAGTTCTTGGTAAGTTCATAATTTTAATCACAAAATATTTCTGCCAATTTTTAAGAAACCAGAAACTTTTCCATGTGTTTTTATTATGGTTTCGCCTACAGTTATTTAATTGGAATTTTTGGAAAAAGCTGTTATATTTTGTAACTCTTATTTCTCTACTAAGGGCATTGTAGTAATGAATTCAGTATAGTCACTTTATTATGGATAAACAATACTTCGCTGGATGTACAAGAGGCCATTTTAAATTCGAAGAGTTCAAAGTAACATTGCATATCTCCCTGTATGTTTTCAATCATTTAATGAATACCTAAACAAAATATTTTAGCTTTCAGTTTTATAAATTATTCTGTTGCTTCTTCATTTATGTTTTTATAGATTGATTACCTTTTTGTTAATGTATTTTTAATGTATTTTTCTAGTAAATTCACTATAT
>JAOUZG010030170.1:264357-308196 GCA_026289955.1 Argiope argentata
TATTTAATGATCTTCATAAAAAATTATTCAGCACTAATTTTTTTTTTCTTCCTTTATGCCAGAGAAATGATTGGCTCAAAACCACGCTACGTTTTTTTTAGAGTACAGTTTTTATTACATTCCAATGTAAGATTATTTTGTAGAGTACTGATAATATTATCTGCTCTACTATTTTGCTAACAGTTCACATTGTATTGGCACATTTCTTTTTTAGTTTTGTGTGTTTTAATAGTTGTAGTTTTCTGGGACAGTCCCGAAAATCCCCGGAAAAGCTTACATGTCTGTAAGTTAATTTTATTTTGCTTCTTTAAGATGAAAATTTATTTTAACTTTTTCATATATATTTTATGCCTTTTCCACAAGTACATCAGATATCTATGTATTTGTGCCTTTCTGTTAACATAAATGAATCTTTGATTCAAGTATTAAAAAAAAATTCTTGATTTTTTTTCTCCCAGGGGGCTGCTGCTTTTTTTGATATGATTGAATATTATGATTCAGCAGTTCAGTTAAATATATCTTTCACGAAACATATTGATTGTCGTGGATGGCAAGCTTGTTCGCGCATGTTAAAAAAGGTATTCATAATTTTACATTTTTTTCTTTTTATAAATTTACGAAATAAAAGTTTTTTTAGAAAAAATATTTTAATATTAAAATATTGTCTGTATTTTATTGTTAGAATATGCAAATGAAGTTAATATATGAATCAACAAATTATATGCCATTTTCAAAAAATTCAAAATTTTACATTACATTTAAATTTTTTTAAAAAGGTATTTGATCGATATAACATTATTAGTTTTAAAAAAATGGGATGTGTTACAAAAATGTATTTTGGTTTAGCCTTTCAATGGAATTTGGTTTTTAAGAATGCACACTCAGTTAAAGTCTTTAAACGCCTTGGAAGTCATGAATTTTGAAAAACAATTCAAAGTACAAGTTGGTAAATTTTGATAGTGCATTGTGATTCTGCACCATACAGAGTTTCATATTTAAAATGGCCTGTGAAATTCAGCTTCTTATTTTGCTAACTATTATTTCGTAATTTCATATAATAGTTTGCAAAAAAAAAGAAAAACTTAAAAACTCTTAATAATAATAATAGTTAGAATCCTTATTTAATTTTAAAGTCTTAAGGCAGTTAGAATACAAAACTCATTATGAACAAATTTTTTGAATATGATATTAAAAGTATTGTATTATTAATTAATCACTAAATTATTTTTAAATTATGTATAAATTTATTTTTCTAGAACTGAAAGTTGATTATATTTAACCCAGTAAACTTTCGAGACTACTTTACTCATAAGTTTGAGGGATAAAACTGTAATATTTTTAAAAGATTGGAGATTGAAGTTACTATATTTAATTAATTGCTTGAATTGAAATTACAAATTCATAAGCTTTTGTTTAAAAGACTAACAATGGTAATCTTAACTTGATAGAAATTATCGATGCTTTTTATGAAAAGTTTTTCTGTATATGGAAAAAAAAAACTTTAAGTTTCTATGCCAAAGCTTATTTTTAAAACAAGAAATATTAAATTGTCTGCTTGAACAATTCTAAACGAAAATAAATTGTAGTTCAAGAGGTTCATATTCGAATTGTAGAATAACTTAAGTAGTATGATGGGCATCTAATTGAAGTTCTGAAGATAAGAATAAGCATTTATGAGTAAAGTATATTACTTTAACCTTTTTGTTAATTAGTCTATATTTTTTGCCTGATAATTCTAATAATAATAATAATAATAATAATAATTTTTCAATGAAAAATAATGTTTTTTAAAATCCAATTTTATATTTTTGTACTTATTAAAATTTGATTGATTTTATTTTCAGACCACATCCTTAGTGAGTATGAATGCTAGAAGCACAGGACTGAATGAACAAGTTCTGTTGATTATTGGTCGGGCACTTCGTTTGGGTTCCAATTTAGTTTCTTTGCATTTGGAAAATTGTGGTATATTTGGAAGATGTCTTGTCATATTAGGTGCTTGCTTATGTTTCTTTCCACTTTTTTTAAATAATAATAAAGTTTTAAAGTTGGAAATCATGTGGGTTTCTTTTTAAATACAATTGTTGCTATTAAAAAAGACCTATTTAAGATTGAAGATTATTTATATTGATTTTATGAATTATTTTATACATGATTTAAATATAAGAATTTATATTTTGCCGATTAAATTCTTATTCTGTTTTATAAATATGTGAGGAAGGAGTTAATGCAAAAAAGGAAGGAAGGGAGGGAAAGAAAGACGGCAAAACCTTTTCTAGCTTTATATATAGCAATTTCCTTGTATTTTACAATATTTTGACAGAAGAATATAATGTACAAATGTGTAATGTGTATGTTGGAAAACATTTTAAAAAATGGTTTCTATATATATTTTTATATGAATTATAAATTTTTGTTAAATATTTTGTTTTCATCTCCTTTTTGTGTTATCTTTCTTTTTTCAAGCAGTGTTGTAATTTATATGTTGTTTATTTACATGTAGTGGCTGCATTGAAATTGAATACCACATTACGAGAACTTTTCTTAGCGGAAAATAAAATATCCTCAGCTGATGGATTTCAATTAGGCAATTTGCTTCGGACCAATACTCATTTAGAGCTACTAGATTTGAGTAATAATAAATTAGGGGTGAGTACATTGCATTTAGATGATTTTACACATTTCTTTTTAATTTTAGGCATCAATTCAGGATTAACTTGGCTTTATTATGTGCTTTTAATTTAATTTTTTCTGATCACCAAACTGTTTAAATTGTGTTCAATAGTTTTATTTTTGATAATACCCATTTAATCATACTTACAAATTGATTTATATTAATTAGAAAGCTATAATGGTGTGTTATAAAAATTAACATTCCTATGTTTTGTATGCTCCTAACATATATTTTATAAGGATATTTTTATAATTGGTATGAAGCATTAGAGAAATAAATACAATACAATACAAGAATAAATACAATAAACAATAAAAGAATTGTAGTTGTCCTGCTTTAAATTTACTAAATACTCTTTAACTCCTAAGTTAATTCATAATTTAAATTCAACAATATTCTTTGTCTTTAATTCTGACCTGAAATTTATATATTTATGACTTTGTTTCTTTTCACAATATTATATTCTCTATATTCTTTTCTATATCTATTCTATTCTCTATATTCTTTTCTCTATATTTAGTTTAATGGAAGGGAAAGGGTAGAAAATTGAAAAGAAATCTTCAGTAGACCCAATAATGTTATTACACCATTTCTTGTATTTTCACAATACTGAGATAAGAATTGAAATTGTAGGAAGTTCTTATTTTTATAACTACTTATTTTATACTACTGCAAGGAATTTTCAAAACTGTTTTTAAAAAATGTACTGAGATAGCAAAATTGCTTAAAAATTCTACTCTGGGCAAAAATACTATTACTTGATCTCACTTAGAATTACACCATATATTAAGTGTGATTTATTTATTCAACTTTCATTGCCAATTTCAAGAGAGAATATATTTTGAACTAGCTTTTACCCATGACTTTGTACATGTGAAAAACACACACAACTAACCTAAAAAATATTTATTTAAAGTATGTACCTGAAATAAAGTAAAACTGCAAATCAAGTCCATATTTCTTTTTAAAAAGTCATTCAATTTTATTTTTTGATTGAGATTGAGATAGCTACAACAGTATCATATGCATGATTTTTTCATTTTTAATTAAAATGAAGAAGTTGTCAACAATTACAACACAATGCACATGCATGAATTTTCAACTTCAATTGGGACAACGCAAATGTGTGAATTTTCTACGCCTATTTTTTAATTTCCTTAATTATGTTTTATGTTCATTTAAAAGTACTTCAGAATGAATCAGAAAAAGCAATTAATTAACAAAGTTTAATTTTAAATGCATCTCAAACACTAAGATAATAAACAATCATTTGAAATAATCAGCCAAAAACATATTAAGCCTAACCTCATTAGAAAAAGAAAGAAAGAAAAACCTGAAGTCTTGCTCATTTGGCTGTTGGGAAATGAATATTTTTGCTGGCAAAGTAAGAAAAGTGTTGTTTTTACTATTTTCTTTGCAATTTTTCCGTTTTTTCTCTCTATAAGATCCTTTTTCGTGTCTTTTTTTAAAAAAAAAAAATTTAATTTTTTTTTTTTTTTTTTAAATTAGCCAAATAAGTCAAGCTATTCTCGAATTTTGTGCCTAGCAACATATTTGGTGATTCATTTTTACTTATAAAGAAGACTTATATAGTTCTTTAGAAAAATTGGATTTCAAGAAGATTCTATTTTAGTGGGAAATCTTCAAGACCTAAAAAATTGTAAATAGTCTTTTGTTTTTAGTTTGATTTTGCAAATAAAGATTTTTATGCCAATATATACATATTATAAGATGAGTGAAATAAAAAATTGAGTTGAAGGAAATAATGTGCTCAAAATTGACTACGAACTTGTTAAAGATGTTGTAGATAGAGTAATAGGGAAATAAAAACCAAAAACTCCGATCAGGATAATGAAATAGAACTTTAGTGTCTTACTTTAGAGATAACTAAAATAGAATTACAATTAGTGCAATTAAGAGCTAATGAAAATAGTGCTCAGATTTCTGTTAATCAAGGGTGTAAAACTGAATCTGAAGAGTCTCTTGATAACTTATTAAAGTCTGTGAGATTATTGTGTATTAAACCACTGAGCAGAGCTCAGGATTGGGGTTTCTTTTTTACTTTGTTGGAGAGAGCATTTAGTACTGAGAAGTTTAAAGCAGTGATTTTGTTAAGTTTGTTAGGGGATGGAGCTCTAATATCTTAACTCATATTATCAAGCAAAATTTAAATAATTATGAAGAAGTTAAATTATTTGTTTTAAGAGAATTTGAACCAACAGCGCAAGCAGTTTTAGAGAATTTTAGAAATGCTTCTAGAGATAATGAAGCACATTTGCAATTCGCATCTCATGTAATGACAAGTTTTGAATATTATTTACAAATAAGAAGTATAGCTAATTTTGAGACTCAATAACATTTGTTAATTTCAGATAAATTATTCCAAATGCTGGACAAAAAAAAAAAAAAAAAAAAAAAAAAAAAACATATCAATATTAGAAAAACCAAAAGGGTTTACACCTCTCGAGCTAGGAAAAGAATCTTATTTGTATTTGGCTTCTTAGGGCAAAATCATTAATGAGACAAATTCTGGTTTAAAACAAAACAGATTCGAATAAAAGAGTCATAAATGTGTTACACGTGTTTTTTTTTGTCTGATGTTAGTGAGTCAAAATGCTCATTCTGTTTTGAAAATCACTCAGTGCCCTTTTGTATATAATTTAAACAATTACCTGTTGAAAAGAGCACTGTTAAATGTTGCATTTGAGATACATACGGTTTTTGGCAGGAAGTCAGATATTTATTTAACGTCCTGTCGATGACTCATCTTATGAGTAAACAATGTACAGACAAATTGGGATTAAAAAAAGAAAAAGTTAATATTCTAGTAATGTGTTTAAATTATTCTTCCATGTGTGTTAAAAATTATATAAGTCCAGTAATTTCAAATTCTGATAACAGTTTCAAAAGAGAAATAAATATGTTAGTAGTAGAGAAAATTAACAATTTAACTCCAGTAAAATTTTTAAATGTGGAAGGACAAATTCGTCAGAACATTAATTTAGCAGATGATACTTTTTATGTTCCTGGTCCCATTGATTGTTTATTGGGTGCAGAAATGTTCTAATAATTATTATGTAGCTGGCAAATTTGTTCTCAAAATTCTAAACTTATTTTCCAAAATACAGTGTTTGCTTTCATGGCTTAAGGTGGTAGAAATTGTGCAAATAGTGATTTAAGTGTACATTGTGGATTAATTAAAGGAGGGATTTAAATGATGCCTTAGAAAATGTTGATTTAGAGCAAACCAAAAATAGAGAGACAGTTTTGGGTGAGGAACATTTTCATGAAAACACATTCAAGGGATGTTGAAGGGTTGATACACAGTTAAAATCCCACTTAAAGATGATCCAAAATGTTTAGGTGAATCAAGGGACATAGCTCTCCAGTTATTGGATGCACTTGGGATTAGGTTAGAGAGAGATCCTCAATACCTAAAGTACATGAATAAGGGCGTTTAGGACATATGAAAGCGATAAGCACTAACGAGTACTCAGAGATAAGTAATTATATGCCACATCTATGGATTGTTACTCAATTTGTTGCAATATAATGGAGGGCTTGTGCAAGATTCTTATTTGAAATCATTATAAAATTCAGAGAACATTCTTATGCCTTCACGGACAATATTAAAATGACGTATTATATGATTCTCATGCATGAGAGCCAACAATTTTGTGGAAAGAAAATCATGATGATCAAGTAAAAACTTTTGAACTTAAAACAGTTATTTATGGGACAGTCAGTGCTCCCTTTTTAGGAACAAGAGTACTGTTGCAACTTTCTGATGAGGAAGAGAAGAGCTTTCCCTTAGCCTCACTAATTCTTTGACAAAACTTTTACATTGATGATATTTCTTGCTGCATATCTTCTTTAGAGGAAGCTAAGGAACTGAAAAGGCAACTTTCTGGTATAGTGGCAAAAGGAGGAATGCATCTTCACTAGAGGTCTAGCAACCACTTAGAATTAGCTTCAAATAGCTATGGAGGATATGATTTTGAAAATCTCATTGAGAAAAACATCTTAAGTGGCCTGGAAGTCACTAGACAACTTCTTTGTTTTCAAAGTTGCAGTTGACTTAAAGAATCTTACAACCTGAGGTGTGCTTTCCACTATTGGTAGATTTCTCAACTTACTGGGCCTACTTGGTCCAGTAGTTGCAAAAACCAAGATCTTCAAGCAGAGCCTTTGAAATTTTAAAACTGACTGGATGGAGGAGTGACCTAAAAGAGCCAAAGAATGGCACCAGCTTCTTGAGGATTTCAAGAGTATAAACAGTATCTACATTGAAAAGTGCATTGTGCATCCTCATGCAACGAGGATTGAATTACATGGCTTTGCCGATGCTTCAGAAAAGTGTTGCAGGTAGTGATATACCTTCATTCTTATTCATCAATTGGCATACCAACCTGGAAACTTGTGACGAGCAAAAGCAGAATCTCACTGATGAAAAGTGTCATAATATTGCAGCTTCAGCTGTGTGCCATTGTCCTTTTGTCAAAGCTGATAAATCAAGTTGTTATCGCTTTACAAGTGGATCCTACTTCAATGTACCTGTGGAGGGATTTAACAATCCTTTTAGTATGGATCCATAAAGACCCTATCATTCTAAAGACTGTTGTGGAAAATCAAGTTTTTATCATTCAACTGCTGACATATGTAGAACAATCGCACTATGTTCCCTCATCTCAGAACCCGGCTGACCTCATTTCCAGAGATCTTGACCCAGCAAGCCTGCACCACAGTTCATTATGGTGGACTGACCCTCCATTCTTGTCCACTGGGGATATGTTTTCTAGTGAACCACCACCAATGAGTTTAATTAAAGATTTTAAATCCGAGTTTAAGACCAACCAGACAGTGATACAACATGAACTAGAACATTCTTAATTTAGTGACTCTAATAACTTTGTTTATCTGAATGCTAAGGTGAACAATTTTGGGCATGATGTAATTGATTTAAGTGATAATAATTTTCTTATAATTAGGATATTAAGTTATATTTACAGGTTCTTGAACAATTGTAGAGCCAATTTTTCTAAGAATTTTGGAATCTTAAAAGCTATTGAATTAAAAGAATCTGAAATGAAGCTCCTTAAAATTATTCAAAATGTGGACTACTAGGAAATCAGGTGTCTCAATGGATCAAATTTTGTCGATACTGACAGTCCAATAAAAAATTTATTTCCCTTTTTGGATGAAAATGGCATTTTGTGAATTGGCGGAAGACTTAAATACAGTGGTTTAGATTTTGATCATAAATTTATAATTATTTTATCTAAAAATCATAGATTTTTTTATTTAATTGTACAATATTTTCATCTTAAAAATTTACATGCTTCACCACCATTATTGTTATATCTTATACTTCAAAAATATTTGATTATAAGTGGTTGTGATTTGTGTAGAAAAGTAGTTCATTCATATGTTGTGTATTTTAAGTCGAAACCTGTCATGTGCGACGTCTTGGGATAAGTGGCAAGTAGAAATATAGCAAACTGCGTTCCCACGGGAAAGCAACCTCAGATAGCGAAGGAATTTGTAAAAACTGGGGAATGCAGACACCTGGAATTCAAATTTAAGTACCGCGGCCAAGCTAAAGTGTCTGGGCGACTTGTGAGGTCTTCACTGAACTGGACATGTGTTAGAACAAACAACGAGGGAGAGAGGCAGATGCATCCCTGTCAATAGATAAGACGTCCGCCCTTCAAGCCGGCATAAAGGGGGTCAGCGGCCGATGCCCTTCCATTCTTCTTGAGAAAAAGGCAGCAGACAAGACGGAGCCAAGACGTCTCTTTGCTAATCGCTGTTTCTCCCTCTCTTGTTATTGGAAAGATAACTTAGGTCAGATGATCCAATGGAAGTTGGGAATTATCCTGATTGGTCATTTTCCACCGAGGGCCGGCCTTTGAGACCGAGATAAAAAGGGAACCGACTGAAGGAGGCGGACAGAGAGAGCCGACTGACGAAGCGGAAGCTAGTGATTGGAGCTAGAATTCAGCTTGGATTTCTGTGTAAAATTATCAGGAGAGAATTTGGAATATACGTAGGCAGTCACACCCTGTAGCTGAGCCCACATGGAGTTCATCGGAACTTTTGAACCATTTATCGTCTTGACTGAAGTGTGAAAGCTTATCCGAGCTTTGGGGAGACCTTCAATTAGTTGAACAGCTTGTTTTCTAAGTTGCTCTTCCAGCCAGTTCATCACTTTACTTGTCAGGACGAGCAGAGAATCCCGAACCTCGGGCTGAATCTTGCGGGAGTTTCAAGAACTCTGTCATATCTGTTAACCTCCGAGAGAGACTTCTTTACTTATCTGAAGCGCAACACCTTTCCCTAGTGGAACTCTGAACTGAATTACTTGTCTGCTTGTAAAATCATTAATCAAGAAGTTGTTCTTGCGCGAAATATATATGTATTATAGCTGGAAATAAATAGATTTTTATTTCTCCAAGACCTGAGTTTGTCTTCGGCCCAACTCACCACTAGCCCCGGCCAAAATGTTATACATGTTAGACCAGATAACAGGTGATTTGCCGAGAGATCAAGTAATACCTAACTATCCTATCAATATAAATGGTTGATTTTTGTGGACCATTATTCATAAAATAACGGAATCAGAAGAAAGATATTTTAAACAAAGTTTATGTGTGTATTTTTATATGCTTTGTAACCAAAGCAGTTCATCTAGAGATTGTGAGATACTTAATGAGCGAAGCTTTTACTGCGACATTAAAAAGATTTTTTGCAAGTAAAAGCAAATCATCAAAAATTTATTTAGATAACACTCAAACATTTATTGGAGCGAATAGGGAAACTATAAGATTACTGGAGATTGTAATTGAGCTAGATAAAATTCTTGTTGAGTATTTAATCTCAGAGACAATTGTATGGAAATTCTTTCTGCCCCACTCCTCGAATTTCGGAGGCCTTTGAGAGGCAGGAGTGAAGCCCCTTAATTGCCATCTGAAATGTGAGATAGTTAACACTAGGTTAACTTATGAGGAATATTTGACAGTTACAAATCAAATAGAAGGAATCCTAAATTATCACCATTGTCCTCAGATAAAAGTGTTGATCCCAGCAAATCTTTTAATAGGCAGATCTATCAATGCCATAATTGAAACAGATATTACGGGTATAGGTGCTAAAGATTAAAGTTATGGCAAAGATTAACGAAAATTGTCCAACTTATTGGAAACGTTGGCCTATTACACATTTAAACCATTTACAAAATCACATGAAATTGCAAATAATTAAAAACAATGTCAATATAGGAAATTTTGTACTGTTGAAAGAGGAAAATTTACTGAGCATCAAATGGGCAATTGGTCATATTTTGAATATTTACCATTGTAAGGATGGTAAAGAAAGAGTTTGTGATGTGAAGACACAGAATTGTGTTTCAAAAGAGCTATTTCAAAATTGTGTAAATTACCTATGGATGATAGAATTTATTCTGTGTGATATTGTATAGTTATTTAGTGTACTTTGTATTATGTTATAATTATTTTTTTGAGTTGTGATATAATTTGTATTGGTGTTCAGTTTTATTATTTTCAAATAAAATATTTCAAGGCTGGTTGTAAGTTCTGATCCTTCTGGTGATTTTTTGTAACAATCGGAGAGAGTGTTGAAAATAAAACAATAGTAATAAAATCTGAATTTGTGTTTCATTTTTATGTGATCAAGTATCTAAAAATCGAGCTATTGTGAGCCAAAACACATTTGGTTCATTTAAATGTAAAGTATTAGATTTGATATCATTAATATTCTGTGTCTAAGCATATGATTTTTTGGTCCTTGAGTTTTCTGAAAAAATGCCATTGAAAAATTCATTTTTTCCCCTCTTTCACTGATTTTTTTAATGACAAAATAAGTAACATTTAAGGCTTTTCTTCAGTTGAAGTATTAGTTATGTGTTTTTATCAATTGAATTTGAGTTTACTGTTCTTATTTCCTTTTGAACACCAAACATGTTTATTTCTGATTGTGTAAAAAGCTTACCTATTAAATAAAATTAGAAAATTACTTTTGTAGGACGAGGGTTTGACTCATGTAATGGATAGTCTCGGACAGCAGTCCAATACTTCTGGCAGGGGTCTGTACACCCTGATTCTTTGGAATAATGAACTCACTGTCAAAGGAATGCCATGTGTTTCAAGGGCTTTGGTAAGTACAGTGGCAGTGCATTTGTATAAAAATAAATTTTTACATTGTTTAGATTTAAGCTATGTTGTTGTGATGAAAACATGCATTTGTTATAGTTTATGCAGACATTTCTTAGAAATGAACAAAACATTTTTAAATATGTGTAAGTAACTTTTAAATTTATTTTTAATACACTTTATTTTTATTATAGAGCCCCTTAATTCATACATTACTCTTTCTTTATTTGTTTGTGTGTGCTAAGTTATAAAATGGAGAATGGTGTTTTATGTTATGAGTTAGTTATTGTTATTATAATTGGTTTAAAGCATTGAAAGATACTCTGAACAGTTAAAATATTTTATTAGGTCCTTTAGATCTGTTTGGAAGGTTAATTCTAATTTTTTGTTCTAGTTCTTAAAGTAAAGTAGCCAACCTTTTATGAAACTGTGTGTATTTGTAGCCAAAAATCTTGAAATAAGTAAAGTTTTCACATTGGGCATGAATGAGATAGCAATCATTATGGCCAAAATGATATTTTTACAAAATTTAACATATATTTAAAATTGAAGACTCAACACGAACAAAAATACACAACACTTAAAGTCTAACTGAAGTCTCATCTACTGCGCAGCTAGCTTTGCTCTGCTAACGAACTTCCCTTTAAAAATTTCTTAAGGGATTACACAGATGGCTGGAAAATAGATGAGCCTTACACCTCCCTCCAATGGAAGAGCATGCATCCATCTGAAGATGATGCACCTGAAAATAGACTATAAAAAACAAAAAGAAATACATAGATGCAATTCAGAGAGAAATGATAGTTAAAAATTAGTTTTGCGATGAGTCCCATGTAATATAAACTCCTCGAAGATACAAATATACATATATACAAAATAATACATAATAACAGAAGAAAAAATATTTTTAAAAAATCAAGAGGGGAAAAAATAATAAAGAGACTCTTTCATGTTAAATTTTTTATGTAGAATTCTTCTAAAAAACAATAGTGAACATATATAATAATGAATAAAAACAATTTTACTCAAAAATTCTAAGTCTGGAAAGTGCACCTGCATTGCCACGAGCACTACCCCCTCTAAACGAAATTTTAGCATTATACCTTTCTGAGGTCAATGCTAATCTAGTCAGTTTGGCACTGCGAGGGGCACTATTGGTAAGATATGTCAAGGGATTGTGACCTGGATTGGGATCCAAAAATCCAAGTGTCAAATTTGCAGAATGCTTTCAGCACATCAAATGCTTTTTGTTGGATTGTGGACCACTTCATTTGGATTGCAGTTTCTTGCTGAAGAAAGCTATGGACATTTCTTCCATTTAGTCATTATGACGAGTTAAACAAGTGTAAATCTGTGAAGAGTAGAAAGGACGAGTTAAATCTAGTGTATTTAAGAAAGGTTTATTTACCAGTTCTTCTTTGAGTTTAACAAAAAAATTTCCAGCTGACGATTCATAATTAATGTCATTCAAATTGTTCTTTTTTATTCAAATTAGTTAAGGGCAACACTAATTGTGAGAAATTAAGGATATAATCTCAAGAAACTTCTGACCTCACCTTTTGTAGTAGGTTGACTTAGTTTTTGAATAATTTCCACCTTTTCAGGATCAGGAGGATGTTTCGGAGAACCAATTTATGGCCTTAGAACTTGACAGATTTTCTGCCATAAGCACGCTCTTTTTGAGTTTCACTTTTAGCCTTACTTCTTTCAAGGACTTAAATACCTTAGAGATAAGCTCAAGGTGCTCTTTACAGGTTGTCAAATAGATAGCAACTTTCGTTGTTGTTGTCAAATAGATAGCAGCAATAGCAATAGATTTTCAAATAGATAGCAGTGCTCTTTTTGAGGTTCACTTTTAGCTTTACTTCTTTCAAGGACTTAAATACCTTAGAGATAAGCTCAAGGTGTCGTTTACATGTTGTCAAATAGATAGCATCATCATCGATATATAACAGCAATATTTGCGATGTGCAAAAAGAGCATCATCTATGATTTTCTGAAAGGTACTCTTAGCATTTTTTATTCCAAAGGAAATAACTCTCCATTTGTAATGCCCCGAGTGAGTCATATGTTGCCAAAGGCTTGGTCTCATTTTTCATGGGGATCTGCCAGTAACCTTTAATCGTCTAATATACTTATAAAGCTGGCTGGGCCAATTTAAAAAAGAAGGTCTCTTGCATTCTGCATTGCATTGGATATGCATCAGTGATCGTGACACTATTGAAAAGTTTATAATCTACGCAGAGCCTTACACTTCCGTCCTCTTTAGAGACTCACACAATTGTGTGAACCCATTCGCTTTCACCAGGCTCAATCAATCCTAATTGGAATAACTCATAAATTTGTTTATCTACTTCTTCTTGAAGTGCCACTGGTATGTGTTAAGGTCTTAGTTTTTTTTTGGAGTAAAGTCTGGCATTAAACTCGCTGAATGTCCTCTTGCCTTAGCAAGCCTTGGAACAGAACTACACACATTTGAAAATTTGGAAAGAGCCAAAAGTTAATGTTTGGAGAAATTTTCAAATCAGCAGAACTGTTCCATTACATGTTCACAAATGTCCTTATAGCCCAATTCTACCTTGTCTTCTACCTGTCTTGTCTTTTTTATTGAATTTATTACTCTTAAAATAAGCATTAAATTGAGTCCTGAGGTTTTTCTGTTTTAAAATAATAATGATAGTTATAAATGAAAAATGTTTGTATAATTCTTTCTACTAAATTGTCAATGATTTCATTTTTTCTTATATTTATACTTCAAAATATAATTGCATTGTTTGTTCGTTTAGACTGCAGCACGGGCTCTTAGGCGATTCAATATGGGTAGTAATGCTATTACTAGTGCAGGAATTTTGGAATTGAAGCAAAGTTTCATATGTAATAGGACTATTGAAATTTTGGAATTGGAAAATGCCAAAATAACATCCGAAGGTATGTTATTTACTTTTTATATTTGTTCTTTAACAATTTGATCTCAATTATCAATTAAACAATTTGACAATTTCATTTTGTGTTGAAAGTATGCATTTTTTTAAAAAAAATATTTATTAAGTTAAAACAGACATTTTAATGGTTCTGAAAATAAACAGATTTGATTTGATGTATATCAATTTCTTGGCTATAATTTTTGTATCAATTTCCACTATTATATTTTAAGATTGTAAATGTGGTAATAATTGAAGGATAATATTTTAATTTTTAACGAGTCAATTTTAATTATTTGATAGTAAGAATCAGTTTGAAGTTACTTTTTCAGTGTATATATCTTAGACAAATCTAGTAACTTTTTTGTTCATTAAAAAAAAAAGCTTATTTGTTAACTATTTTGAAACTACTGACTTTAATTTTTCATTATGCAAGAAATGTTCTTAATCTTGTTATGCAAGAAGACAGTGTGAGCTAAAAAATTCTAATTTACTAAAAAATAAATAATAATTAAAAAATTGTTAAAGAATGCATTTATTTTATTGATTGAAATATCTTTTTTTCTTAGTCCTGTCCAATTAAATTTTAGAATATTTTTTTTTCTTATTATTATTCTGCATTACACTGTCTTTTGAAAATCTGTAAAAATATATATATGTAAAAAAAATATGTTTCCATTAGTTTTGCATATTGTCTTGTCGTATTTTAAATTTTAAACACGTTTAAAATTCATTATTGCAGCTTTAAATTTATAAATTTATATAAATTATTAATTAAACATAAATTTTTAAATATTTTTTATTATCTATTTCAGGAGCCTTGGCTTTAGCTGAATATATATCTCAAAATCCATTTATTCAGAAACTTGACATTAGAGGTAATGATATACGATTAAATGGTCTTACAGCTCTTAGTGAAGCTGTGATGAAAAATCCTAATATTGTTAATCTGAAAATTGATCCTACTTCATTGGATTTGGTGAGTTTTTAATGTTATTTTTATTCATATGTTTTATTAACAAACATACATATAATTCTTACTTTTATATTTATTTATTTATTTTTGCATTAAACATCTACATTGCTTTGCTTACTTCATTTTTACTTCATTCCAATATATAATATGATAATTAAGATTGAAACTACCTAGTTTGAAATAAATTTTTTCATCTTGATTCCAATGTTAGTGATGTTTTCTTTATATCTTTCATTCAAATTTAAATGAAAATGTAAAATTTAAAGTGAAGCCATTGTATGTGCAAATAAATTCTAAAATAGGGTATGTTTATCATTAAAATTCATTAAAAAATGCTGATTTTGTATGGCCCTCACACACTCACTGGCCAATGAATTAGATACCCAAAATCAACTTTTTATTGGACCACCTTTTGCATGGATAACTGCTCTGATTCATTTGGACATCAAGTCTACAAGCTTGTGGAGTGCATTTACATCCAGAGCATACCATGCATTGGCTGTGCAGCTTTTTAGTTCTTGTAAATTAGATGGAAGAGGGGGAGTATTGTCGAATTTGTCTTTCCACCATATCCCACACATTTTCTATGGGGTTAAGATCTGGGCTATGCAGTGGCCAGGGAAGGTGTTGGAAGTCAGACTGATGCACAGCTAATCACTTTTGAACACTCCTGGCACAATTTATAGTTCATTATCATCCATGATGTATCTGTTGCCATCAGGATAAAAATGCAACATTGCAGAGTGCTCTTGATCTGCCAGTATATCTAAGTATTGCATGGCTATTTGTTTATTCTGGAGGAACACCAGGGCACCACTTCCATGCCTGTAGAACATGCTCCATATCATGATACTCCCTCCAAACCCTTGCACAATGCAAGCAAGGCAAGATGGATTCATGGCTTCGTGGGGTTCTCGCCAAATTTGATCTCTTCCATCAGTGCAAAATAAGGAATAGCGTGATTTCTCCAACCTTATTAGTCATTTCCAATCCTCAAGTGCTTAGTGACTTCTTTCCTGACTCCACTGCATTTGAGTTTTATATGTCTGGCAGAAATGAGTGGTTTTCTCACAGGCACTCAACTATGCATTTCTATCCTCTGCTATTCTCTGTGCATGATTCTAGCTGAAATCTGTTGGAAAGAGCCTTGGTTGACGATTTGTGTCAGTTGAGTTACAGTAGAGTCCCTGTTCTGCCTTACAATTTGTTGGAGATCACTGATCACCATGCTCTTCGAAAACTGTGCTTGAACCACAGTCACGTCTTCTAGAGAAGGACTGTGGGTTCTGATTCCAACTTTTGAAAACATTTGATATGGCTGTTCTTGAGAATCCAGTGAGATCTTTCAAAATCAAGGCACCTGCTAAATGGGCACCAACAATAAGCCCTTTTTCAAATGGTGAAAGATGTATAGTTTTTCCCATTTTATTTCATTCATTGCAAAAAGGACTCTTACATGTTACTTGTACTAGCATTCTAATCATGTGCAACCCAGGTCATAACAAAAAAATTGCATACTTCATCCCTAGCATGCATTCAAATGCAAATATCAAAGGTTTCTAATTCATTGGCCTGTGAGTATATGAGGGCCTTAAAAGTACTTATAATTTCCTTCTAATGGCAGGGACACTTCACCATGCAAGATCTTCATATTTATGGATTAATTATAATTAATTTACTATTATTTTTTTGAATGTTTCATCTTTTAATGTTTAATGAATTTAATGAATCTGAAGTTCAATGGTAAAGTTTTATCTGGAAATACTGATTAAAGGAAGGAAATATTTCATTCATTTTTTAAATGATAAAAAATATATCCCTTTCATTTACTTGACTCTTTTTGAGGGTCCTTTTAAAGAAATAGATAAGATGAAAAAGTCTTTCTTTCTAGTGATAATTTTATGTATTATGTAAAATCATGAGATAATATTAAAGACAAATCAAGGCATTTTAACTATAACTTGCGCTCATAATTGTTTTCCTACACGTAATACTTGTTTGTAGAACATTCGTTAGTTATATTTCAACATCATTTATTGACTTGCTATTCGTGTATTATTTAAATGTTTTTACTTATTAAATTTTTGCCCTAAAGTTTAGAACTTTCTAACTATATACCAGTGAATGTGTATTTTGTTCATTGCGGATACACTGGGGCTCCCAAAAATTAAATTAAAGGGAAATGTTTATGATGCTCCAGGAGTCCCTTATAAGTAATTTATTATTAATTTTAAAAGGTAACAAAAATAAAATGCCAATAAAATTCCATTTTTATTTTTTGTATATGAATTATTCAAGTAGAAAGAACTGTAACTGTCAAAAATTTTGGATTTTGTCCATTCTCCATGATTGAAACCTTAAAAAAAAAAAAAAGACATTTGTGGAATTATATCTGTTTTCTAATGGGGTAATTGAAGACACTTTGAGTAGAGTTTCTTATTACCAAATTTTGAATTAAATCCATTTCCAGAATTTTTTTTGTTGTTGTTAGTTTGTCTGAATACAAATGAACTTAAAGTGAAAAAAACTAGACTGGTAAAATATGGTACACGGTTTTAGCACCTAAAGTACAGATCTAAAATTTTGAACCAAATCTGTCAATGAATTGACCATCTACTAGTCTGTATGCTCATGTAGTCAATAATGTAACAAAAAGTGCATCAACTTTTAGATAATGTAATTTTATTAATTATATTGTTTCTAAAATTGTATCTGTCATAAATATTATACTCACAAAATGGTCAGTCTAACAGGAAAACTGGAAATCTTCAGGGAACTTTAGAAAATCAAGGAAAAAAAGGGGAAAAAGTCAGGGAAATTTATTTTAAAATTGGAAATGCTTTTATGAATCACTAACTTATCAATTTTGCTAAATTGTTGGTATTTTTTCGTAAATAGAATGAAACTTTAGTGGCTACTAATGAAAATTAAACAGTTACTGATTGTCTTAAACAGAGGCTATCAATGTTTCTGTCCATGCAAATATTGCAATAGATTTATATTTACATTTCTGAGGGTTTGAAGTTTTGAGTATGTGTGGTCATCAATGTATATTCCTTCAATTCTAAAGAAAAACTTGTGCATCTTGTTTATAATGGATTCTAATTCAAATTGTGTTGGCTGTTTTGTGTCTGTGAACAAGTTTATTTATTGCCTTACTTTCATAATCTATGGACTAAGCAAAACAGATTTTTTCTCGGCTCATTTATCTTTGCATTATTTTTGGTATTGCAATGATAATTTTATGGTAATATAATTTGGTAATTCATCATTTTTTGTTTGAGTCACAATTGAGACTAGTTTTAGTATGAACCGAAACAGATTAAGTTCATTAAAATAGATAAAATTAACATTCAAATAAAAAGGAAAAATTTACCATCAGATCTAATTTATTCAATATATATATATATATATATATATATATATATATATATAATGTTTTGTTTGGCTTTTTTTATGATGTCATCAACATTATTATAAAAAAGTATTTTGCAGACTATGGGAAAAGACAGGAAAACTAACTTTCAGCTCCTGTTATTGTTAACATTTTCAGTATTCATATGCTACAAATATTTAAAAAGATATATAGTTATCCCCTCTCTTCAAATATCAAATTGATTACACTATGTGTTACGAAAGCAAAAATGTTCAAAGCAAGTGAAATCGGATATAGAATATTGAACCTTTATTATAATTCTTTAACACTTTATTTTAATTTAATAAGTATTTTACTGCATTAATTACAAATTATTTATATTAATTAATTAGTATCTTATTATTTTTACCACTTCTATAAGATTTCTTTTTTCATCGAATTACAAAATATTGGATGCTATTGGCAATATTTCTGTAAAACATTTTTTGTTTATTTTTTAATATTATGTATATGGATTTACCAAATTCATATGGACAGATGGTATGGATGACATGAAATGGATGTTATTGCTAAAATTTTCATCAAACTATTTTTTCATGATATTTTGTGTTGATTTAAAAGTTGACATACATTCAACAAAATGCTCTAAAAATTAATTTATTTGATTATAACTTCAAATTTTTCTAGTAAATTTCTCAATAATAAAAATGTAATGTTATATATGTAGTCATGTTATATATATTTTGATGTATTTGAAACTGTTTGTCATAATAATTAACAAAATTCTTTCATTCTATCTTATCTTGAAATTTATACATCCAACAAATTTTTCATTTTATGCAATAAAACAAGGAATGACTGATTAGTCATTCCTTGTTACATATGATTGATTAGTTAAAAGTTGATCTAGATGAACATACATCTTCTAGCATTGATTATTATTAATTGCAAAAAGAGGGAAGGGTTTTTAATAAATGAAAATTGTGCTTTTTTTTCTGAGCATTGCATTTTATTTTGCATTGCTTTTAGTTAAAATATCTGTTTTAAGGTGGTTTGGATTATTTTGTGCAGTAATTAAGGAAAATAAAATATAGTGAATTGTTCAGATAATATTAGATGCATCTAAAAAAAAATCAGAAAAATTTATTAAGAACCTTAGAATTGTCAGAAAATTCAAATAGCAGAATTGGTGGCTATTCTGAATCAATTTAAAATTTCATTTTTGAAATTATTCCTTCAGTAAATCTGTGCTATTCCTTCAGTTCATCTGTATTGGATTTTTCTAATAATGTTCTGCAATAGATAAAGTTAGTGCAGGCATGAGAAGGGACAAATTATAGAAAGACTTCCTCAAAACCAATCTCTGATAAAATTATATGCTTTTCACGCATGTTTGTCTGTACCCTTGTCTTGGAATGCATAATGGAAAGATATTCAGTAAATTTTGCATCAGTAAGGAATGCTTTTTTTAGCAGAGAACAGTTAAATGTGAAAAAAAAAAGAAAAGAAAAAAAGAGTTATATGTTTTGTAAAAAAAATTGTTATGGAAATGCTATTCCCATGGAGTTAATAGATTTCCTAGTCGAGTCATCTTTATTCCATTTTGATAATTTTTGTAGCTGATAAACAAGATTGGAAGAGTTTTTTTAAATCCTGTATTTGAAGACCAAAAATATACAGAATCATTTAGTTTTTTAATTCTTTTCATTCTATTTCATGAGCAAGCATCTGTTGAAACTGAACTCCACATTAATTAAAATATTGAAATTGAAAATTTGAATGGAAAATATTTTACAACATATAGTCTATGATCAAAGAAAACAGCCTGATAGAATCCTATCTATAAATCTTGCTACAGAATTGAGAATTTCAGCAACATCAGCCCATACAAAACATTGCTTATTTTAGGAATTGAGTTCAGGATGAGATTTAGCATATTGGTAGTATACATTAAAAATGTTCATTCACGAAAATATTAAAGCACAATAGCCACTTAATTTCGAGAAATTGTTCCTCAAACTTTCACCATAGCTTATATACTAATAATATGTTGCCATTGCCAAGGCATGAATAGTATGATAGTTAAGCCACTACTGTAGCATTCATGAGACCTGAGTACGGTCATCAGTATTTTCTTCTTCATTTTTTTGTTTGTTTTTTATGGATTATTTCAGATTAATTTAATTATTTACAAACAAGTTTAATTAACGTTTTTCATTTTTTTGGAAAAATAAATATTTTTTCTCCTTCTTGGATCATAATTTAATTTTTAGAGGAAAAATAATTATAAATATGAAGGCATTTTTTAATTATTCAGAATTATTTAAATTAAATTAGCAATATGAAGATTATTTCATTTTAATATAATTCTCTTTTTTGTATAGAAAAATAAATTATTTTATTTCAATACCTATTTTAATTTTCTTTAAAAAATTAAAGACAAATACATTTTTCTATAAAAAAAGTTATTTAAATAAAATTAAAGACAGATTAAAGAATATGTAAATCATTTATCAATCAAAAATAAATTTTCATTCAACTGATACTTAAATCCTAATTTTATTTTTAAGCAGGAATAAATAATGGCTGACTTAACTTAAATGAGGATAAATGTTAATTAATTTTTTGACATCTTAAAAGTATGTCATTAATTTTCTTTATAATGTATTAGAAAATGAATTGCAATTATCATAAAAACATTTAAAACAAGATAGAGATATTACGACAAATTGCACAGATAACTATTAATTAACTATAAGAGATACCTTAAAGGAGCCAATTAGAAAACCCAATTCATTTACCTTCAAAAAATTTGTGTGCAAATTATATCGAATAATGCTTCTAAAAGCTTTAACCATCTATTGATCTATTTTATAACTTAGAACCCGCTTTCTGCTTTTTCTTTTCAATTATTAATATTTAAATTTTTGCAGACATTTTATTAATATCAGCTGATCTCTATAATTGCCTATATAAATAAGCTTTGTTTGGTTCTAATGAGTAATTTATCATTAAAATCCAAAAAATTATAACACTTAATGATTTTAAAATATTTGTATGGTTAAAAATTATATTTATTTTATCATTTAAAAATTAGATCATAATTCAGACCCATTTAAATGAACATAATTATTTTTTAAGATTGAGTTGTAAGTTTTGTATTTGAAGGAAATACATTTATTTTCCCTTAAAAAAAGATTATCTCATGAATTGAAATAATTTTTAAATTGTTAAAATAATTTAAATAGTTCTGAATGTATATATATGTGTGTGTGTGTATTTTATATATATATATATATATATATATATATATATATATATATATATATAAGCATTTATAATTATTTTTTTCTAAAAATTATAATTTAAAAATTATGTGAATAAATATTTATTTTTTATAAAAACATATTAATTAAAATGCTTTGTATATTGTTAAATTATTTTAAAATGATTTTTAAAAAAATTTCAAAAAAAAAATCGATTTACCCAGGACTGAACTTTTGTTCCATGGATGCTATGCCAGTACCTTATCCATTATACTACTTGTGCCTCAACAACAGTAACAAGTTATTAATATATAAATTATACAGAAAGTTTTAAGGCTGTCTTCTGGCTATTAATTTTCTATTGCTCTTTCTTAAAAGAACATTTTTAATAAATTATATTACTATACTAAATCTCAACACAATTTTTTTACCCCTTCCCTTCCCCTCCCCTTGTTAGTTTTAATGTTGGTGAAAAGTATTCAGGAATTCCTGATAATATCTTGTTGTCATTTATATAAAATTGGATACTTAATTAATATCTAATTTTTTTTTCTTTAAACCCTTAGTCCTATAATAAAAAAGAGTGCGTTATAGCTGGTTCTAATTTTTTTTTCAATTTTTTTAAAAAGTACTTATAAAGTGCTTATTTTTTTTAATTACTCTACACACCTTGTAAAACAAGTTAGTTGTTATACTAGTACTAGGAGACTAACTAAGACTTTTCTAACCATGTTTGTAAAACATTGAACTTTATGATAAATTGTAAGATCTGATTTCTTGAAAATCTAGAATATCTTTCAATGAATTATGTTCTTTCCCTTGATTTAGACTATTCTGTGGGCTTATACGTTTTAACTCTTGAAATTGGTAGCTATTCATGTACTGGCTCTTGAGGCTGTAGATGATAGGAATTGTACAGTTGTTTGTAAAAGAAAAGAACTTTGACGCTACAATAAAGCATTTAAAGCTTGTTTTGCACTTAAAATAATTTCATTCTTTGGGTTTCTCATCTTTTCTATATCATTCAAAATGATCTTTTAGAGAGATTTTTATTTGTGTTGAGGTATATGTGAGTAATTCTCCTCATTGATTTGATACTGCCAGAGAAAAGGAGTGTATAACGTAGAAAAGTGCTCAGTTTCATCACATCAGTAATATTTTAAATAATAAAAATTATTTTAAAAATTCAAAATTTTGAGAGAAAGAAAGTATCCAATGTGACTCACTTTTTAAAAAAATAATACTCCCTTACTAAGATAGCATTCAGATTACGTTACTATTTTTCTTTATGAGTATTGAAACAAAGAATGCCAATTAACTTTTTTCATTTTATTTTTATTTACTGTTTGTTGCTATTTTCTAGTTAAGTATTTTTTGCTATTTTCTAAATAAGTATTATTGACACTATTTGAAATGAATCGGGCATCCAATTTTGTTGAAATTTGAAAGCATTATTTCAATTATAATGATATATTATGTACTTTTTTTTAATTTCTTGAGTTTTTTTCTTTCCAAAAATATATTTGTAAAAATGAAAATTCTCTTATCGATTTTATCTCTGATAAAATATTGTTTAATATCTGTTTGTTTGTTTTTTGAGTATTTTTTTCATATTATATAAATACACTTATTTTCCAAGAGTGAACCCATAAAAGATCGACAAGAAAGACTTCAAGAGATTAGTAAATGTTGCCAAAGGAACAAAGAGGCCAAAAGTAATCTTCCTCCTCAAGATGCCCAGCTGTCTTTTCTGTTCAATGGGATCTTTTCCCATGTGCTTCCTACCTCTGTGTCCAGAGACATTTCACCGAAAGATGATTCCCCACCAAAGGCACGAAAAGGACGCTTTCAAGTTTCAGTGGTTGTTCAGGACAATTCTACTTCAGCTGTCAAATTGGCTAGCGATGTTGGTCGTTCCATGTCATTAGACACTAGCTATCTTTCTTTTGGGAACCATGACCTAGTTGGACAGATGGCGAAGGACAATGCTTCAGATGGATCCAGAAGGCAGTCTGTTAATATTCCTAACAGTCTTCATTTGGAGCCACTCAAAATTGATATATCCAATGATCTGATTGGCAAGTCAGTCAAAAATAATCAATCTGATAGTCTTGTTATGGACCGAGTGAAATGGCTAGAAGGATTGGAAACAACCAATGAAGAAATTAGTACATCTTGCTCATGTAAGGATTCAGAAAACTCTGAGGTTTTCCTGTCAAATGCGGAGATCAAGGCTAATTTGTCTAAAAAAGAAGGTCTCACCCTCTCCCTCGGTGAAATCACTAGAGATTTTCCAGAAACAGAGCCTAAAGTTAGACGTTCAAGCTCCCCAACCATCTCAAGTGCACCTTTTGCATGCAGGAAAACTCATCGTATCAAGTGCTGCAAAGAACTTGAAGGGCTTGATTTGCGCACTACTGTGCCGCTTTCACCTACAAGGTTACATGAAAGTTTTGGTAAGTGGTTAAGTTTTTTCTTTATTTTATATTATTATTAGCTTTTTTTTGTGATAATTTGTTATCACTATATAAGACCAACATCATCAAGAAACAATGCTTAGCTATTTAATAATTAATTTTCAAGAAATTGATTTACATAAAAAAGTAACTTCTTTACTTCAAATTTCAGAAAATTGCTTGTGTTTTGTATAAAGTTTGCTTGTATGAATTCAAAGCCACTTTTAGGGCTTAACTATGTACTTTAAAAAATGTTACAGATCATAACATATTGCATTAAGACATGAGATGCTTTAAGCTTGCCTAATATAAATAATATTAGAATAGAACTTATATACATCAATATTGAGAATTTTTTCAGTTAATTGGAAAAGAAACTGGTGGGCAAAAAAAAGTCCAGATTACTATCATCGTTTATGTATACATATATCTATTTAATGATTTGGGAGTTTTTGTAAAAAATAAAGTTAAGATTTTTTTTCCTCTTATTATAGTTGAAGAAATTATGCTTACTGTAGTTGAAGAAATAAAAATTGCCAACCAGAATTCTGCCAAATGAAATTTGGTGAAAAGATGTCAAATAATGTAGAATTCTATTGTTGTTTCTCATTCCTGTGACCAGTAGAGCTAGATCAGGTCCATGAACTCATTCATCCTGGGAAAGTCCAGTACCAAAACGGGATCATGAACCATGTTCTTCCTGGTAAGCCTCAGACAAGATAAAATGTGGCCAGGAGAGGCCTGTGCAGAAAAACATTTAGTGCAGAGTTGAAACTATTTAGCACCTCTGACGGAAGTCACTGATAATAGATGACCTTTAAGGAAAAAGAGAAGAGCCATTTGATCTTGTTTACTATTGCCCCAAACCAGAGTCCACTAGAGCACTTACTCTAGTACTATGGGTGCACCGGCTTGATTCCTTTTCTGTTGACTGTTTTGTCATTTGCTTTGCTTGGAGACACGGCTCGTATTTGGTTCACAATTGGCAACATTTGCGCCCGGCTAACAAAAAAGTGTCAAATTATATTTTATGTTGATTAATTTTCAGCTTTTGAGTATTAATGCACAGATATTTCTGATGTAAATATATTAATAATCTGATGCTATAAAGAGCCAAACTAAAAAGTAGTAGTAAATTTTATGGCAGTTGTAGGAAACTTAAATGTAAATATATTTAATAAAATTTATGTTATGAAATCTATCTAAATTTATGACAGGAATTTTAATGATAAGAGCATTGAAAATTTTTCCAAAATAGTATAATTCTAGCATTATTGTGACGTAATTTGAAATAAACTTTGTGGAAGAAATTCAATTGAGTAGAATAAAAATATTAAAAGCCAAATTTGCATAGAAAAAAGAATGATTATCTTACAGAAATTTCTCCTTCATCTGCTTATTGAAGCTGTATATTTTTGAAAAGAAAAATTTTATTTCTTTTGCAACATTTTCATTGATTTATTAAAAGTATTTTGCATTATAACTATTTTCAATTCTCCAAAAGTATATTTTAATTTGATAATGCATGAGTCAAATGTTGATCTTGCAGATTTCCCTGATACTCAAGTCACTGAAGTTCCCTTAAACAGTCAGATGAACATGAAGTCCTCTCATGCTGTGTATATGGTCCACTAGATATATGAAATTATAGCTTAAATATTTTATGGAACTGTTGAAAGTTCAGATATTTATGTGAAAGTTTATGAACTTGTAAAAGAATGTATATTTGTGCATTGCGCTCTTGCATTATCCACTCTATACTATTGTATACATGATAATTTTCTCATTTATTATATTCATTAAGTTTGCAAAATATAATTTCTGAATATTTAATCCTTGTTAAATTGATCAACTTTCCCATATTTATAAATACATATTTACTTTTGCATCTGATGTGATGGTGATAGTAGTGTTGCTGGGCCTGTTTTTCTCATTTTATATTAATGTTAGCTGATACTTAAAATGAAGACTTTATTTTATGATTGTTGTTGCATTCAAAGATTAATTTATATGTTTTGTGATTGGAAATTGCATTTTGAGGTCAAATATTTCCATATCAATTGAAGAAGATTACTTCCTTTCTCAATTTCCCAATGAGCTTTTATTGTTATAGGATCCAGAGGTTTTCAGGTTCTCTCACCAGTATGCAGAATTTTATTATGAATTTTCTCTTCTCAATATGAAGTATTTTAATTTTAAATTCTTAGAATACAAGCTGAATTGGGGATTTACAGGCCAAATAACTTACGAATAATTAACACTTTTTAAATTGCTAGTAAATTACTGTTTTTTTTTTGTATAAAAAATAATAGTTTATTTAAGGAATCAATCATTCTTGTTCTAGATTGGTTGGATTTTTTAATGCCAAAAAAACACTTCTTCTGTCCCCTATTTCAAATATTATTAGTTTTATTTATTTTTCATTTTATTTATCTGGCTATGTAATTTTGGGTTGTTTGTCTCTATAGAACAAAAGATTCAGAAAAATATAGTATATTAAATATGTGTTGTAATTTGGTATTCAAGCTTAAGATTCTGTGTTCTTGGGTCAATGGCTCTTATCTTCTAATTTTAAAAATTGAAAGTAGTTTTTTTTTTTTTTTTTTTAAATTTAAGAAGACTTAGGAATCCTTATTTTGATTTTTGGTAATAAATACTGTTTTTTTTTTTCTTATAAATCATTATATGAATTCAAGTTGTATAATGGTGATTTTTTTATATAAAATATTTTCTTTGTTACCAGAATGTATGTTGATTTTATTCAAATATGTCCCAAATTCTGATGCATGGTTCCACAAATGAACCATATCTTTAAGACAAATAGAAAAATATATGACTGACTTTATAGAATTTGTACAACTTTAATACCTTGTAGGGTTTTTTAAAACTATTTTCACTGTAATGTAAAATTTATATTTTTATTATGCTGTATTTCAACATAATTCGAAAACCTCTGGTTCACGTACATCAGGGATGCACAACCTATGGTCTGCAGGACAAAATTGGCCCATGTAGCCTTTGAAGTTGACCCGTGAATGTAGTTAATAAAATAAGCCTGCTTTAAAAGGAAATGAGACTTTTCCAAATAAACAGGGGGAAAAATCTGATACAAAAACGATTCTACATCAGAATAAATATTTACTTTCTAATTTCAGTTTGTTCTCTTCATGGCTACCTGTAAGTACGAGTTTTCGTACAGGAGAAGCTCGCGAACGTGATCGCGACGATCATTTTAATAAACAACATAGCGTGGTTTTGCTAGCAGATCGGTTATTTTGTAATCGCAGTCACAGGACGATCAGATATTCTCTTTTCATTTGGAATTTTTAGGTTCAATATCATTTATTTTATAGAGGCATATAGAATTATTTTAGTAAAAGGGGAGAGAAAATGAAGGAGGATTTTCAAATTCGGAAATTTCAAGATTCATGGACAGACAAATGTTGTTTCTTCTATTACAATGATGCTGTCACATGCTTAATATGCAGTTGCAAGATTGCAGTGGGAAAAAAATGTAACGTAAAGCGGCATTATGAAACAAAGTATAAACATTTTACATCAATGAAAGGATATGAATGATCGCAAAAAATCGAACAACTCAAAAAGTCTTTCAGCAGTCAAGCATTTTTTTCTTCCAAAAACAAGCATCTGAATTGGATTCATATGTGGAATTCAGCTTAGATGTCGTCGAAATTATCGCTAAAGAAGGTCGGCCATTCACAGATGGCAATTTTGTTAAAAAGTATTTGTTGATTGCATCAGAAAAATTTAGTCCTGAAGCAAAAAGGAAATTTAAAAATATATAAATTTAAATAGAATGACTATTTGAAGAAGAATTCAACAGTTGAATGAAAACATTGAAAATCAAGCAAAATTTGCTGACTCAAACTTTGCATATTTATTTTTAGCTGTGGATGAATCTACAGATCTAACATCAGTGGCCCATTTACTTATGTTTGTTCTTGGAATTGATAAAAAAAATTGTTACGGAGGAACTTGAAATGATTCCCATGAAAGGGCGAACAACTGGAAGTGAACTTCTTTCCAATTTGATACGTTGTGGAGATATGTAATGGCGCTTCCTTAAACATAAACAATTGTGCTAGCATGACTATAGATGGTGCAAAATAAATGACTGGTCAAAATCAAATGAAAACTAAAAAAATTGGCACACTTTATACACTGCCAAAAAATGCATGAAAATGCAGTGTGAGGATGAAATTCAAATCTTGTGTAATGGTTTTGATGATCAGTTTTCAGATTTTGAAAAATGACAAACAAAATTGATGTCTTTTCTTCTCTATTTTCTGTTGATGTAAATCTAGTGATGAGAGTATGCAGTTAGCCTTAATTAATTTACAGAATTCTGATTTTTTCAAAAATCAATTCAAAGAAAAACTGATATTAGAATTTTATAGAGACTTGCCTGAGAAATTTTCGGTTCTCAAAGCAAAATGCAGCTGTGTGTGCAACTTTTTTTAGCAACATTTACATTTGTGAGCGAATATTCTCACTAATGAATTTAAACAAATCAAAAATAAGAAATAGAATAGCAGATGAGAAACTTTCTTCTTATCCTACGTATTGCCCCAACCAATCTTAAGCTCCACATAATTGACTTCAACTATTTAGTCCCAGCCATCTCATTGATTTTTACTAATTTTGATTACTAATTTTTTTTGCAAAATTTAAATTGTGTTCTATATATAATCAAAAAATTTCTTCTGTTATTCTATTTCAAGTTTGGCACCGTTATAAAAGATTTTTTTTTTTTGATATAAAGTATTTTAATCATGTTTATAATGTTTATTTTATACTCATTTATTTATTGCCTAATGTGTGCATGAGTTAAATAAGTAAAGTAATAATTGTAATTCAAGCATATTGCCTCACACAGACACAAAACAACAACAGTATTTTCATGTTTATAACATGCTTTAACATTTACATGCTGCTTTGGCCCTGGACATGATCCTTTTTTATATTTTGGCCCCTCATCCTGAAAAGGTTGTGCATCCCTGACGTACATAGAACAAGCTTTTTATTTTAGCATTTATGCTTGTTCCAGTCATATCAGCCAGTATTAGATTTGTCATTCTTTCCTCTTAAAAAACAGTCTTGTTTTTTTAATGTAACAAATGTTGAATAATATTTTCATTCTGAATATAAAATTTTGACAACCGTTTACTGGCGACTTATTAGGGATCCCACAATTCTGTAAGGGAGAATTCATTGTTTTGTATCTATATGGTTATATATGAGCTGTTATGTTATATATTACAATTATAATTACTTGTATTTTACAATAATTGTATAATGTTATGATTTCACGAATATGATGTGATCTAATAAGGCTTAAAATATTGCTGAAATTTCAATGCATGGATTTGGCTGATATTTTTTGTATATGGAAATTTATGTTAAATATATAATCAAATTTTAAATTATGAAGATGATTAATTTCCAGAACATTTCTCTAATGAGCATACTTTATTGTCTCAGGAAAACAGCATACATTTTTGAATAAAGAATACAGAGCCCTCTCTGTTGCTCAGAAAGGTTGCACACTCTTTTGAATAAAGAATAATATAATTTACTGACCATCCAAGTTCAAATTGAAATTAGGTTGTTTAAAATGATTTCTCCCATAGAGAGGATGGGAAATCAAACTAATAAATGCCATTTAAATATAGGCTTTGTACTTTTGAAATAGATAATATGTGATTTGTTCAGAAAAGTGTTTGTTTCCTGTCTTCTGAAATTCTTCATTCAATTTCAAAATATATTCAAATTTTGATGTTGTAGTTTATGGTAGTGTAATTCCTATAAACTATAATAACATAAAACAGATCCTTTCAATAGTTAAAATCAACCTACATTTTCTGGAGCATGGAAGTTTCCTTTCTGTTTTAACTGTGATTCATATTTTGAGCTCATACTGATTTGCTCACAGAAATGGCATATAGATATGAAAATTAGCAATATTGAAGAATACTCAATATAGAGATAAGGAAGATTTCATTTTAGGAACCCTCTGATTTTTTAGTGATACTGCCCTTTTATGTCCTTTTTTATGACACAATAAGAAAATTTGTCATTATCAATCTTTATTTAAGGAAGAAATAACATTTCCAAAAGGAAATATTTGTGGAAATGATAAAAGAATGCAAAAAACTTAATGTTGCAAAGTTTCAATATAACAATGTAAAGAAACTTGCAACTTCTTCCAGATCCTCCCATATAACCTTTAGCAACAATGAAATGAAACTTGATTCTTTCTTTCCCATGTAATAATTGCAAGCAGTGGTTGTGGGTCTGTATCCTTTTGAAATTGGCTTAAGACTTTGGATGCACATACTATTACTGGTAATTTTTTTCTCTTTTTTTTATCGACATTTACTGATTGTTTTGACCAAACCTGAAAATTTTTAATTAATTTTCAAAAAGTCTTTCATTTATAGACCAAGTAATTTTTCTCCTAAATATTCTCCTAAATTGATAAATTTAGAAAAATGTTAACATTCATTCTAATAATCATGTCTATTTCATGTGTTCTGATAATTTACTTCTGTATTCAAAATTAACAGTCTTTTTGGACTGTGCAATTAGTTGAAAATTTTGTGTGCTTATTAATTGAATAATGTTTATTTGTGTTAAAAAGCAGCTATGTTTGTTTATGTGTTTAGTAATTTATTTTACTTTAACTTCTGATTAGTTTTATAAGGACATAGAAATATTTTTAATATCGATGTTGTGATATTTCCAGGTTATTTGCTTATTTATATATATATTTCTGTAAAAATTGTTTTAACAATTATTTCCTAAATAATTGTTTAAAAATTCATTTTTGGGAAAGCAACTTTTATTATTCTAACATCTAAAAATTTTTTATGTCATTATTAATGATAAAGTAATTATATTTCAAAATTCTATGAAAATTGATTCATTTATAATTGTTTTTTTTAATCTTTTAAATTGCAATTTGAAAGAAGTTTCTTTTCTTCTCTTAATGTATGGTTTTTGATTCTAGAAGTAAAAAAAGTGCTTACTTTCATCTTTTCAAATAATAAAGATCAGAGTGCCTGTGTTTGTGTTGGTGCTGTATAGACCAGATCGTTTGACATAGAGCTACCAAATTTATCACTTATATACTATAGAAGATAGAAATATGCACCATTGAGTCATTTTTTTCCCCTTCATATTTCTGTTAAAATTTTAATTAATGAAATAGAGCAACTGAAATTTTGATGTCTCTTTACAATAACTTCAAAAGCATTGCATGAGAATGAATTTTTTTAAAAATATATCCTCCCCTTTCCCCAATTTCCAGCAATAAGATTGTTGCCCTGAAGTTCAAACTGTTTTCGTTATTTCATATCTGATTGCAGGATTTTTTCTTCTCAATATTGAAAGTTAAAGAAAATTGATTCTGTTTAATATTTAGCAGTTTACAAGACAAATGAAATAACGAATTTACACTGTTGGGAAATTTAAAATATAGATGAATGAAATATTTATGTCTTTAATGCTGCTGTGATGTTATGGAGCTGGTTTTGTGCACAATAAATGAAAAGTAAAACAAAGAAAACAACACAATCTTAATATCAGATAATTTAACAAAATTATGAACATGTTATATCTAAACTATTTTTTTGAAAACTTATGTAAACAATATTTCCAGCAATACAGTTAGTTTTCTAAGATGTCTAATTTTAAATAACAGAAAGATTTGTTGTTTTCTTTAACTGGATTGTTCTTCCAATTTTGCTTCAGTACTAGTCGATCAATATTTTAAATATAAGGGACTGAAAAAGAAAATGGAATAAGATTGTATGTAGGCAGATTTGAAAAGACAAATCAGTTTCATTTGGGAGAAAGGATGATCTTTTGGGGATAAAATTGTCAAAAAAATATTTGAATTCTTGTTTTACCTTCTGAATTACAAATATTTAAATCTATTATGACTTTTTTTCATGTTTTTTTGTTTTCATTCTATTAGACATCTTCATCTCTCCTTTCTATTCATTTTTAAATTTTCTAGACTCTATTTTTCCCAATGTCTAAGTCTAAAATTTTTTTAAAAAAACTGTTTCTGAAATTCTGTTATGTATTCATAAATCATAACCTGTTAATGTAATGTGCCAATTCGGGTTATCCTCAACATCTGACCACGGTTTGGAATTATGAGGTTCATTCCAAATAATGCGTGAAGTTGCTTTAAAATGAGATGCTGATACAATTAAACTTATCATTCTCTCTATGCTATTCGATTTTTAAAAAAATTATTCAAATATCTGAATAATAATTATTGTTTTGAAAAATTTATATACCTATGTAACATTATTTCTATAAGGAAAATTTCCTCAAATGAAAATGAATACAAGCGAAACGAATTTTTCATTTGGTTCTTTGCATTAATTGCTTTTTTGTAATAGCAGGAACTCCAAGTAAGAATATGGATTCTGTAAATTACCATTTCATTTTCAAATTGATTTATTAAAATATAATTCTATCATTTGATCTACTTATAGATTTATTACTTAATTTTATTTCTCATATTTTTACTAGTCATACTTTTTTAACTCTCTCTCATACTTAGTGCAATCAATCAATCAATATATATATATATATATATATATATAATTTTTCTGAACTTTCTATGATCGTATTTATTCTGATATAGAGTGCAAAACACTTTTAATTGAATCTTAGCCAAATTGAATCTTTGTGCAGTATCAGTCAGGTGATTCATCATTACTTTTTGCTGTATGATTATTTTAAAAAGAAAACTATGACATTTATACTTAATTAGTTCTGAAGTGATGTGTAGTTTTTTTTTAAGTGCCTTTTTTAATGCCTTTTTTGCTAATTAACCCCCCTTTTTTTTTAGATTGAAACGACCCTACTGAAGATAGTGGAATTTGAAATATATTTTTAAATTGGAATTGAGTGAAATTATGCACATCAGTTTTTAAGTTATTGCATTTTAAATTAACATCAACGTTTAGTTTTTCTTTCATTAAAAAATAAAAGCTCTATTACATTATTATCTGTTTGGAAAGAAATGGGCCCTTTTTTCATTTTTATGTTGTTTAAAAAATTGATGTGAAACAAAAACTACAGTAATTGTTTATTATATGTAAATGATATTTTGAAAGAAATGACAGAATTTTTTTGACATTAGGAGTTCTATATTTTAATAGCTCTGAATTTAGCATTTACTCATTTAAAATTGTAAAAATTTGTATGTTCTTGTGATAATTTAATTTGAAAATTATCAATTAGCATCCAAAAATTTAGGAGTTGCCGTTTGGGAAACATTTAACTTGAAGAATGTCCCTTTCATCCCCAAATATTCACTTACACTTTTAAAGACCACTTTTCTAGGATGATGCAAAATTTTAGTTTTAATGTTAATAATTAAATTCTAATGAACAACAATTGAATATTTTTTTTAAAATAGAGCCAATCATCTTGTTCTAACCAATCATCAGAGAAAAAGTATCTGATGGTAATGGATCTGTACCACCCTTAAGGAAAGCAAGATCTTTTTGTTTAATTCATTTATTTTTTCGTCGTGTTTCTCCCTTTTTGATAAGTTTTTAATTATTAATGCAAGAATTTGTGGTTAGCTTTTACATCCTTTTAGTGTGCTCTTACAAACACTTCATGGAACAAGATTTTTTAAAAAGAAACTTACTTTTCTTTAATATACATTACAGTTCTCTGTATGATAAATCAGTAGTTTGAAATCTTACAAGGCTGTTTTCCTGATATTTTTTTCTCATTTTCTTTTAAATTTGGATTCAGTATGCTGAATTATTATTAATTGATATTATTTTTCTGTTTTTAATTTATATTTGCTTTTCTATGACATATTTTTATTTACTAAACTTCTCAAAAATAAATTTGTTTTCCATTCCTTAATTCTTTTCTCAGTCTGTTGTGTCATGAATATTTTACAAATTTTAATAATTTTAGGACCTTAATTTTTTAATGTTCCATTTCCATTATATTAATATAATGTTCCTTTAAAATGGTGGCAAGGCACATAAAATGCTGTTATGTTGTTAATATTATATCTTAATAAAACAGTGCTGTAGAACATTCATATGTATAATCAGAAGCTTATAATTTATTATTTGTGTGCTACTAGTATATATGTAGATAAACATATCTTACATATTAAATGCGTTTCAATGAGTATATTGATCGTTTAACAGCCCAGTCCACTTATTAAATAAAGTTATTAAATCTAACTTATTAAATAAAATAACTTTTTTTGTAATGCACTTCTGTATTATGAATTAGTTTTGTTAAAGATTAGTTTTGATGATGTAGTGTAAGCTGTATGTGCATGTAATTTTTTCAATTTTTTATTGTAAATAACTTTTTTGTAAATAATTATCTCTACCAAAAAGCATCTCGAAATCTTATCTGACATTCTAAAATCTTTTTTTTTTAGTTATTTCTCATAATCTGAATTAATTTATTGAAATCATTGTATGGCATTAAAGATATAAATAATTTGTGGTATTAAACCCCCCCCCCCCATTTTTTTTTTTACTTATTTAAAATATTTTTGTATGTCTAATAGCAATGCAATACATAAACAAGAAATTACAAATAATTTATCCTTAATAGAGACTGTAATTTTATGAACTTTTTAAAAATGAAATTATTGCCAACTCATTCATTAAAAATATAATAAAATTAGATGCTATTGATTAAATTTCATTTAATGATATATCCTTTTTAAAAGCTATTAGTTTAAATATTGAATAACTAATTACAAGTAATAATAAGTAATATAATTTAAACTGCTACTTAATCTTATTAAATAGGCAGATCAGTTCTGTTTTTGTTGCATTGACTTGGATATCTGTGTTACAGTCAGTAATAAGAAATAATGGATTTCTAATATAGATTTGACTTGTAAATAAATATTATATATTTCTTCTCATAACTTGAAGAAGTACCAATAATATGATGGTGATGTAATAAAGAACTATTAAACTTTTCTTTATTTGTAATATTATTAATATTAAATCTTTAAAATTTTTCACAGATTTATCTGAAGTGCTCAAGTAATTTTTATAGATTCTTCCAATCATTTTCCTGTTTTGTAATTCCAAGGTATTATTTATTTATATATTCTTAATTAATTTAGTATTATGGTCATCAAAAGAATTTCTAAAGTAGTTATAGAAAATTAAGAATTTAATATCTATCTGTGATGAGGACAAGAGCTATTCGTACTTGATCAAAGATTTGTGATGAACTGGGTTAGAGGTGCTTTCATATAATGCTATGTCCCATAAATCTAAAAGCTGCAGCTATAGTTATGATTGAGTTTGATAATGGGCTCATTTAATTTAGATAAAAATTAATTTCAAGGATTTTTAACTATATTTGTTATTTACATATTTGTATATGATCTTCAGTTGATAAACATTTTGTTTTCTGTTTCCAAAGTAAAAATATTTTGATATCATTTAGATGCTTTTTTAATGTTTATGAATTTGCACTTTTTAACAAATATTTTAAAACAAAGTATTAAGAAACTTGTGTTTTAAATGCAGTAAGGGAATATAAAATTCGCCAGAATGAAAACATATACTGATCTAAGATTTAGTCTTATATCAATTGATTTTTTTTTCTTAGGTTATCAGATTTAAGAGTGACTTTTTTTAATACAATTTTAAAATCTGCTTTACTTTTTTAAAAATACTAAACCTGTATGCTTTACAAATAAAAAAAAAATTGCTTCAATTCTGGTTTGACGATGTGACATCTGGTTTTTTATTATTATTCTAAATGATCTAGGCAAATTTAATGCTTAAATTTTCACTGATTTATATTTTAGTTTATCTTTTTCATCAATGCATAATATATAATTCTTTTATTTTATTTGTATCAAAGATTATGCAAATTTTGACCATTGTATTCACGTTTTAAACTTTTGTTTCCTTACTTTACTGAAATAACTAATAATTTTTTTAATGCTCAGTAGTATGCAGATACCAAAGATATTAATATGTGATTTTTATTATAAGTAGTATCAATATAGAACTGTACATGTAATTCATTTTTTCTAGTTTTGTGTTCCAATATATTTATATAATTAAAGAGAAATAACTTTATATTAATTATAAGTATATTAAAATAATGTTATCACAATTTTTGAGGGGTTTTGTTCATTAATTCAAAAGTTCTGTAATTGAGATTATCTTTTTCATCAATAGATTTTATTTTATTATGAAGCTGTGTTCAAATACGGTTTTGTAGTTAGTTAAAGATTGCTCTATTTTGTAGTATTACCTTAAATTATTCACTCAAGTGCTCTCAAGAGTATTATTTTAACAGAAGTTGGATGTTGGTTGCATTCATTTAAAAGAAAAAAGTAATTTTTAATTATGAGTTGCAATGGCATCAAAATCATTTAATTATGGGTGTTTTTTTTTTGCTACATGCAGTGAGATGTGCCAAATATCATACTTATTATTTACAATAAGTAAAATTATACTGTATTATCACTTTACATTTACAAGCGCAGTCGGTGTCTGCTCTACTTTTTTATTTTTACAGTTATCTTTAATTTTTGGAAAATGTCTATTAATTATTCATTTTTGTTCAGCTTAGTTTTTCAATCTAGAATCATAGCTAATATAACCAGACAACATTTCTAAGCTAGTAGTTTTATTTAACTTTAAATCTCTCCATGCCTTTTAAAAATTAATACTCTATTCTAAAACTTTAGAATGCTATAGAAATAACTTTTCTGATACATTAATAGAGGAATTATTTGGTGATTTTCCATTTATTAATTTTAAGGAATTCATGACACCAGATATTTTGTAAAGGAATATATTATTAAATGTGTGTGTTTTTTCCAAAATATATACTGAAATTTTAAGAATGTACATTTTTATTTATTAAAAATATTTTTTAATGAAAAAATATTGTAACTTTTCTTTTTATGTGTGATACAAAATAATAATAATAATGAGTAAACTGCTTTGTGTACATATTTTGAATTGAAAGCATTTACATTGCTTTGGCATAATTAGAAAGTAAATCATTATTATTGCAATCAGTTCACATCACCTACTTTTTTTGTATTGTATAATTAAACAAAATCCTTAAACATGTTTTTTCTTAGAAGAATTTCCATGGATTCTTTCTTAAATATCCTATATTAAAACATTAAAATGTTTTGCCATGAAAATGTACCTTTGATATTTTGCAGTCATTTTTGCATGTGTATTTTTGAATTTGATTTTTAATAATTTTTCTTGAAAATGCTCATTAGTAATGTATTATGTAGATATTTTCATATTTCTCTCAACTTGAAATAAAAGAAGCATTCTAGTCTATGAAGGCTGCATTATAGAGTTCCTTTTTTATTATTTCTTAATGAATAGTATAAAGTATATTTATTTTTGTGAAAGATTGAGGGTTGTTTGAAGTTTATTTATTGTTTAGTTGTAGATTATGCTGTGGTTTATACTTAATTTATTGTACACATTTTAAGTTTCATGAACTTATATAAGCATAATGTGCCCAGTATTAATCGCTAAATCCATCCTTAAATCCCTGTTGACTGAAACAATAAGAGTTTGCAAGATGTATTTTGAATGGAAAAGGATTTTTTTTAAGCCAGTTGATCTATGATATATGCTTTCCCTCTTTGTATTTGCCATTGAATATCTATATCAGATTATTCTTGATTGTTGCACATTTTGTTTTTAACTTCCATCTTGTGTATATTTGTAACTAGTGTGTTAATTATTCAATAAAAAGTATTGTAGAAAATTGTTTTTTATATCTATTAATCATAATGATCTGAAATATATCTGATAATGTTTTTAAGGTTTCATGATTAAAATTACTGGTAGTTTGTGTAAAATAATATTGGTAGGAATCACCCGGTTCATTTGTAGTCGGTGTGTGGTGTGATGACAATCTGCAGGACTCAGTAGAAAACAACGACGACGTTTAGTTGACACAAAGCCACTAACACTAAGACAACAAATACATTCATGTCCATAAATTAAGGATAATGCAAGTTCAGAAAAAGAAAGAGTCAGAAGCAAAACTATTGCAACTTTTTAATTTCATAAATTTAATCTTTTGTTTAATAAATGTAAACAAAAGGTAAACAGCAAAAATTTTAATACATAGTATGTCTCCCAGACAGCAAGGCATGCTGAGTATCAAATTATCGATCTGATCTTGAGAAATATTACATCACTCATCAAAAAATGCTCTTTGAAGTTCCGGTAAATATGTAGGAGGTGATTGACGGGCGGTAACTCGTCGGCCAAGCGTATCCCAGACTTACTCTACTGGATTCAAGTCCAGTGAGAATGCTGGCCAGTCCATAGGTTGATATTCTGTGATAGAAGGCATTTCTTTACGCCCATGGCGCCCCGAAACAAAATTGTTCCACAATGGTGTACGAATAGATTTTGCCTGCCATGGTTCGAAAGTGATTATGCAGGTCAGTTCTGGAACCCAGAATAATTCCTTTACAAACAATCAATCTTGCACCACCGTAACGGTGTCGTTCAATGATGCTCTCTTGGTGGTAACATGTACTTGGAGCTCCCCATATGAAAGTCTGGCGAGAATCAAACTGCAAGCTAAACCTGAACTCGTCGGAAAACATCACACTAACCCACAGTTTCGTTGTTCACAAGGCGCACTCTCTACTAACCGCAGGCGACAGTCAGTTGAGGCAAGTGGAACACATCTGACAGGTCTACGTGCATATAGACAAATCTGCCCTAATCATTTGTACACAATCTGCCTTGAAACTCGCTACTTCCACCATAGGCAACAGGACTCAGCACACAGCATTCCAGCACTTGCTCAAGCTCTACACAACGCTGCCATTTCGCAGTTGTTTCGCTACTCTCCAACTTAACGACTCCGATTATGCTTCAATTCACCGCCTCAGCGTATGGGTTGGTTTGCCGGGCCGCCTCAGTAGGGGCCTTTCCTCGGTTATGAAAGAATGCAGAGGGCCTAGAGGTCATTACATTGCCGCTATCCTCTGCGATGAGTTTTGGGACTGAAGTTGAGGCCTGTTGGGTAGTTCACCATCGCAACTTGAGATGGCCGGCCTTTTATAGCTGCCGTGTGATGGACCGAGATATTTCTGGCCCAATCAGGGCGCATTTCAGTTTCTATTGGCCGGATCATTAAAACTCTCGGTTTCCAGCGATATCTATTTTGTTGCCAAGCTCAGACCACCTGACGCGGCACCTGCTCAACATACAACATTGATCGTGACACTATTCGCACACAGGTTTTTCTCGTCACACAGATCCTTCGTACGATAACACTATTCATACTATGAAGCAAAATTACTTAATGGTTGGAAAAATGTCGTCTGCTCTGAGGAGTCGCGTTTCCAAGAGTATCGGATGGATGGCTGTATACGGGTGTGGAGGAAACTCAATGAAACCATGGATCCCTCATGCCTACAAGGAACAATTCAAGCTGGTTGAGAGTCTGTGAGGATAAAGGACGTGCATAGTTAGCATGGAACGGGACCGTTGATATGTGTAGACTCGACCACGACCGGTCAACGGTACTTTAACATCATTTCTGACCCTCTACAGTGTGCATTCTGTTGGACGTAGACCAGGGATGCAAAACCTATGGCGCACTGACCAAAATTGGCCCGCGAATATTGTTAATAAAATAAGACTGATTTTAAAGGAAATGAGACTTTTTCAAATAAACAGGGGGAGAAATCTGATACGAAAACGATGCTTCATCAGAATAAATCATTTACGGTTGTTCATTAAATTTATTTACTTTCTAATTTCAGTTTGTTCTCTTCATGGCTACCTGTAAGTACGAGTTTTCGTACAGGAGAAGATCGCGGAGATCATTCTAATAAACAACATAGCGTGGTTTTGCTAGCAGATCGGTTATTTTGTAATCGCAGTCACAGGACGATCAGATATTCTCTTTTCATTTGGAATTTTTAGGTTCAATATCATTTATTATATAGAGGCATATAGAATTATTTTAGTAAAAGGGGAGAGAAAATGAAGGAGGATTTTCAAATTCGAAAATTTCAAGATTCATGGACAGACAAATATTGTTTCTTCTATTACAATGATGCTGTCACATGCTTAATATGCAGTTGCAAGATTGCAGTGGGGAAAAAATGTAACGTAAAGCGGCATTATGAAACAAAGTATAAACATTTTACATCAATGAAAGGATATGAATGATCGCAAAAAATCGAACAACTCAAAAAGTCTTTCAGCAGTCAAGCATTTTTTTCTTCCAAAAACAAGCATCTGAATTGGATTCATATGTGGAATTCAGCTTAGATGTCGTCGAAATTATCGCTAAAGAAGGTCGGCCATTCACAGATGGCAATTTTGTTAAAAAGTATTTGTTGATTGCATCAGAAAAATTTAGTCCTGAAGCAAAAAGGAAATTTAAAAATATATAAATTTAAATAGAATGACTATTTGAAGAAGAATTCAACAGTTGAATGAAAACATTGAAAATCAAGCAAAATTTGCTGACTCAAACTTTGCATATTTATTTTTAGCTGTGGATGAATCTACTGATCTAACATCAGTGGCCCATTTACTTATGTTTGTTCTTGGAATTGATAAAAAAAATTGTTACGGAAGAACTTGAAATGATTCCCATGAAAGGGCGAACAACTGTAAGTGAACTTCTTTCCAATTTGATACGTTGTGGAGATATGTAATGGCGCTTCCTTAAACATGAACAATTGTGTTAGCATTACTATAGATGGTGCAAAATAAATGACTGGTCAAAATCAAATGAAAACTAAAAAAATTGGCACACTTTATACACTGCCAAAAAATGCATGAAAATGCAGTGTGAGGATGAAATTCAAATCTTGTGTAATGGTTTTGATGATCAGTTTTCAGATTTTGAAAAATGACAAACAAAATTGATGTCTTTTCTTCTCTATTTTCTGTTGACGTAAATCTAGTGATGAGAGTATGCAGTTAGCCTTAATTAATTTACAGAATTCTGATTTTTTCAAAAATCAATTCAAAGAAAAACTGATATTAGAATTTTATAGAGACTTGCCTGAGAAATTTTCGGTTCTCAAAGCAAAATGCAGCTGTGTGTGCAACTTTTTTTAGCAACATTTACATTTGTGAGCGAATATTCTCACTAATGAATTTAAACAAATCAAAAATAAGAAATAGAATAGCAGATGAGAAACTTTCTTCTTATCCTACGTATTGCCCCAACCAATCTTAAGCTCCACATAATTGACTTCAACTATTTAGTCCCAGCCATCTCATTGATTTTTACTAATTTTGATTACTAATTTTTTTTGCAAAATTTAAATTGTGTTCTATATATAATCAAAAAATTTCTTCTGTTATTCTATTTCAAGTTTGGCACCGTTATAAAAGATTTTTTTTTTGATATAAAGTATTTTAATCATGTTTATAATGTTTATTTTATACTCATTTATTTATTGCCTAATGTGTGCATGAGTTAAATAAGTAAAGTAATAATTGTAATTCAAGCATATTGCCTCACACAGACACAAAACAACAACAACAGTATTTTCATGTTTATAACATGCTTTAACATTTACATGCTGCTTTGACCCTGGACATGATCCTTTTTCATGTTTGGGCCCCTCATCCTGAAATCCCTGGCGTATACAATTTCAAAAGGATAATGCACCACCCCCACAGGTCTACAGTAGCTACCGAGTGGCTCGAGGAACCTTCTGTATATCCTTCCCTTTTTTGGCCGCCGAACAATGAACGTTATCGAGCATATCTGGGATGTTTTGCAATCCAAAATCTTTTATTTCCATGACTTTGGCTGGGTTTCCATGGCCCTGCAAGACTTATGGTATGAATTGTCCACACAATATCTTCACAAAATAGTTGAATCCATGTCTCGCCGTGCTGTGGCACTTTTTTCGTTCTTACGAGGACTCTACAAGATATTAAATAGATGTACCAGTTTTTCTGGCACTTCAGTGTATTTAAATAATCAAATTAATATGCCCAAATTTCATAAACGTATGAAACTTTAATGCAGTTTCATCATTACATTGCGCTAACCATAGAGAATAGCCAGGTTATATATAAAAAAGAATTTTTCAGAAATGCTTTCTAAATGAAACATTAATTAGTAGATGAATACTAACAATGTTTTTTTTCATCAGTACTGTTTTTTATATTTTTTTCACCTTTTAAAACATTTTAGTTAGATAAATGATAATTTTATCTTAGTAATTCTGTGGCTATTAAATCTGACTTATTGTTGACAAGTTAAAAGCTCGTTTGAGACTTATGAAAATTGTGGTCAGTAGTGGTGCTTAATGAAGGACTTCCAAAAACAGGTGTCTATCGATATTTTTTATTTACAATAACAACAATGTTTAACACTCATTGTAAATTCCATTACCGGTGGGCTCCGTGCTTTCCACGAAAGTGTCCGTTTTCGGGGATGGAATGTTTACAAACAAGAAATAAAAAAACTGGCGAGAGCGCCATCTATTCACAACCCGCAACACTCCCCACCTGAACTTACATAAGTTCATTTTCCACATAACAAATATAATAATATACTGTTACGAAAAATAATTCCTAATTATAAGAAAGATGCGAAGATACAGACTGTATTATGCATGAAAACGCGTACTAAATATTTGCAATACAAGCAACAAAATTCACAGCTACTCTATTGAATCCGCTAATCTCCGTTAACAGCAAAGCTCCAGAATGCTTGTCGAAGAGAAGAGATGCCCTCTCTAGCTCAGTCAACTATCGTCGTTTGTTCTCCGAACTGGTCTGATCCCCTTCTTAAGCCGCCCCTTTTAAATAGCGCCCCACTGACGCGGGCGAGGCAAGCGCAGAAAGGGTGCGCTTGTTCCAGACAACTGGAGAATTTTCTCCAATATTCTTTAATAACAAATCTGTATTTCTTAGCTTCTACTACACATTTTAGCGTGTAGTGAAGACCCTTTAGCGACCTCATTACGTCGCTAACACGCCTACACCCCCGCATTAGTCAAATATGGCAACCTTCTGTTATAAATCCGATTGGAAAGGTTCTTTTTTTCGCTGAAGCGCGATTTCATTACAATTAATTTTCTACATTTAAACTATTTACGATACTCACAAATCAACTCAGAAATATTTACATATAATTTACACAAAATTCATAATACATTCAAAAAGTGTAAGACACATGAATCATAACATTGAAACAATGTAAAATATTCTTCCGATTAAGGAAAACTGAAATGTATTCATTTAATTATATATACAAAAACAATCCCATTATAAATTGAACATATATATTTAAGAATTTATCTCTAAATTGCAAACAAGTTGAATAGCCCATTTTTTGTTTCCCTTGAGATTTTTGATGGTAAGGGAACGAACTTGTCCGTCTTCTCTCGGACGCAACTCCAAAATTCTTTCTCAAACGACATTAACTAAAACGACATCATCTACCTTAAATGAACAAACCATACCTGAATACGGAGAGATATTGGCTGATCTCAAATTAAACAAGCATTCCTTCTCCATATATTCTAGAAATTATTCAAAATTGTTTATCGATAATTAATCCTTTTTGTTAAAGAATTTCTATTTACATTCAATTCTTCAATTTCCAACTGTATTAGAGGTAAAGATGCTAATTTTTTCCCAATAGAAAATAAGGAGTGAGTGGTGAAGGTTCGGAAGGTTCATTGTACAGATACGCAATAGGCCTACAATTAAGAATAGCTTCAATTTCAGAAGGGGAAAAAAAAAAAACAGTTTCTAACTTTTTAAAAGAAAAACTTGATTTGCCAATAATTTTCTTTAAACAAGCTTAATCGTATGTATTTGCTTCAATTTCTGAACAATAACTTCAATTTCTAAAAAAATGGTTTCTAATTCCTTAAAAGAAAAACTTGATTTGGCAGTAATTTTCTTTAAACAAGTTTAATCCTACGTATTTGCCT